>JBAMCF010000377.1:0-63991 GCA_037075285.1 Drosophila lutescens
GATTCGTACCAGATTTTGCCACCATAGTACAGCCCTTGAACGCACTCCTCCGGAAGAAAGCAAAATGGGAATGGACGAACGATCACCAGCAAGCGGTCGAAGCCGTCAAGGCCAGGCTAGTTGCTGATCCAATCCTGGCATGCCCCGATTTCAGCAAAACGTTTGTACTCCCAACAGACGCCAGCGATTACGGCCTCGGTGCTATTCTCACACAACATTCGGACCAGGGTGAGCGGGTGATTTCCTACTCCAGCCGATAATTGAACGGGGCGGAAAGGAATTACTCTGCAACAGAAAAAGAATGTTTAGCTATCGTGTGGGCCATTAGGAAATTAAAACCTTACCTGGAGCGCTACCACTTCAAAGTGATAACCGATCACATGGCCCTGAAGTGGTTGAATAGCATCGAGAGTCCGTCCGGCAGAATCGCGAGATGGGTGCTGGAGCTACAACAGTACGATTTTGAAATCGCATACAGGAAGGGCCAGCTTAACATAGTAGCGGACGCCCTGTCACGGCAGCCGCTACCAGAAACGTGCCGAAGAATGAAAAATAAGGAAACCGATCTGCAAGAACGAGCACAATGCCCCTGGATAAAGGAAATGCAAGGAAAGGTTACGCAGAATCCACAAAAATACCCCGATTATCTGATGGAAGCCGACCGGCTGTACCGACATATTCCACACAGGGCTGGCAACGAGGACGTAGTCGCCTGGAAGCTGTGCGTACCCACCGATTCGAGAAAAAGGGTCATCTCGGAAAATCACGACATGCCAACGGCCGGACACCTGGGCAGTCGGAAAACGATTACAAGAGTGGCAGCAAGATACCACTGGCCGGGCATGCATCGAGACGTACGGAAATATGTGCGGAACTGTGAAAGCTGCATGAAATACAAGCCTAACCAACTCCAGGCCGAAATCGTGCCCATGCGAAGGGCAACCACGGTAACCCTTCAAAAGGCCATCAGAGAACGGATAATTTCACGATACGGAGTACCTTAAATGATGATAACCGACAACGGCGTGCAGTTCACAAGCAGAGCGTTCAAGAAGTTCATGGAGGAACTGGGTGTCCGACACCAGTTTACAGCACCGTACACGCCACAAGAAAACCCGACGGAGAGAACCAACAGGACCGTGAAAACAATGATCGCGCAATTCACCGGAGCCGATCAGAGGACGTGGGATGAAAAATGGCCAGAATTGCAGTTGGCCAGAAATACAAGTGTGGCGGAAACAACGGGCTATTCGCCAGCGTTTATCACGCAGGGTAGAGAGCCGCGCTGTATGACGAGCAGACAACCGGAACAGGAAAGGAAACACAAACACCCACGGAAAACGCACAAAAATTAAAGGAAATCTTCGAGTTGGTCAGGAGAAACATGGAAAGGGCGGCGCAGGATCAGGCGCGTCACTACAATCTCCGAAGGCGACCATGGAAGCCGAAGGTTGGGTCGAAGGAGCACCACCTGTCCAAGGCAGTAGAGGGCTTCGCGGCGAAACTGGCCTGAAAATTCGATGGGCCGTTTAAAATCACAAAATTCACCTCGCCGGTGATCTGCAAGTTACGGCACGAGGAAAGCGGCAAGGAAAAAACAGCACACATAAGCGACCTAAAGCCCGGGAGTGAACAAAGTGGAACGGCCACGGAATCGAGGGAGCACTGTGCTTTCCGTTAGCGGGAAAAGAGAGAGGAAGATACGGTGTATCGAAACGGGCACAACACATGGAACACACACGGATACACGAGCACACACACAAACAGGAGCGCGAGAGCGGGTCAGAGGAGGGTCAAAACCGCGACTACCGTTACCGGCTGACGCACACCGATGCAAATTCCGTAGGAGGAGTACACGGAGGTCAAGTCCCGCAGCGATATGGAGGCAGGATCCCGAATCCTACACCCAGCTGTGCGCGTCACCCTTGGCGTCGCGCTCTCCGTCGCCGTCGGAAGAGGAGGACCGCGGCGAGATCCCGGACATAGAGTTGGAGGACGACGCGGAAGAGGAGGCCCAGATCCCGGACGACGCCGGAGACGTGGTGTCGCTCTCGTCGGATGACGACGACGAGACCGGGGGGCTTGGACTCGGTCACCCCGGAGGTGTCCTCGACGAGGGGAGCGGGTGAAGCTCAAGTCCCACCGCCTCCAGATGGCGAGGCAGGGGAAGAGCTACATCCCGCTCGGGATGGCGCCACCGCCGGATCGCCCCAGGGACTGGCGGCAAATGTTCCTGGCGCGCCGGATCACGCACGCCCGGATGAAGGGACAAATGAGGCGCCAGGCGGCCGCCGAGATCGCGGTCCAGAGGCTGTTCGTGAGGGCCGAGGAGGAGGAGGCTCGCCTGTGGGAGCCCCAACCACCGCCACCACCACCGGCAGCGACACCGCCCTCACCACCGCCACCACCACCGGCGACACCGCCCTCACCACCGCCACCACCACCGGCAACATCGCCACCACCGCCACCACCACCGGCGACACCGCCCTCACCACCGCTGCGGGAGCAGCAGGAGGCATGGCGGATCGCATAGGAGCGACGGGTGGTCGAGGCAGACGGCGGGACGTGGCATGAGGCGGTCGTCACATGGAGATGGCCGGCACAGGAGCGCAGGAAGAGGACGGGAGGAGAGGACGAGGAACTGGAGAAGACGGCGTGGGAGTGGCCCAGTCCACTGGCAGCGACGCCGAAAATCGCGCGGCAGGCCTCGTGCCCCGAGGCACGTTCCCCGCCGGAGAGGCCGGAGCTGCAGCGGCAGAATTCCGGGAGAGGCGAGCCGTGGACGCCGATCGCGGAGGAGGAGTGGCCACCGAGCGTGGCAACGGAGGCACGACGTCAGCGAGGGAGAGCGCGGCAGAAGCGGTGGGCCAAGCTGGTCGTCGATAACGGGGCCCGGTACCGCATCAAGGTATCCGCAACCGGCGACGTCAGCGTTTACCGCGCGGAATAAAGGAGCCCCAGATTGAGGGCTAGAACGAGGAGAGAAGAGTATGTTCTGGGACAGGGGAGGGTACACGCGGCGGCAACGCGCAGGCGCAGCCAGCGCCCAGCAACAACCGCAGCAACAACAACACAAGCAGTAGCACCGACTGCAATCACAACAACAAAAAGGGGTTAACGACCTCTACGACAGCCATGACCAGGAGCGGATCGAGGGGCGCGAAAGCCAGACGCGCGGGCCGGCAAATACGTCGCGAGGCTGCCGCAGGCGCGGGACACGGGTGCACTTGCAGCCGCAAGTTGTCTTCCGGGGCGCGCGGGGGCCATGGTCCGCACCTCGGAGCATCCAGGGGCATTCATAGATTCATCGACATGGAGCTGCAAAGGAAAAATAATCAAAAGGCTGGAGGAAAACAACAGAGAAAACAACGCAAAACTTACCATTTTTCAAGGCACCCACGCGGTAATGACAAATCGGGATGGGGGCGCTGCGATAGCGGCGGTCGATCGATAGTGCGATCGATAGGGAACACGATATGGAAAATACTAGATTTTTCACAGTGGCCACACTATGGGTCACACTGCGACTGGAATGAAAAATCGCAACGCTAAAACATCGAAAACTGGAATTGGAGACACGGAACTGGCAACGCCGCTCACCACGATCGATAAACGCAATCGTGAGTTGGAGCGGAGTTGCCAGACTGCGGAGAGAGAAGTGGTGAATTTCGACGTGGGAGTGGCGCGGAAATTCAAAATTCCGTCCGGAGGCGAGGATCAGCGACCAAGGAGGAAGAATCGGCAGGAAACGAGGAGCAGGATCAAGGACGGCGCCGGGAGGGTCTATACGCGGGGGTCGAGATGCCTATAGGACACGGCTGAGACTGGCATCGCTGCGATCCGACCGGTGGCCAACGGCAGGAGAAAGGCATCAGCGAGGGTTAGACGCGGTCGTCAAGATGCCTACAGGAAAAGGCTGAGATTGCACCGCTGCGTCCGGACTGATGGCCAACGCAAGGAGTAGGGAACCAAGAGCAAGGAGAGGACGAGGACTACAACGAGGAAGCTGAGAGACGTCGACGGAGTGCGCCGGGAGGAGAAAGCACCTTCTTCAACAAATTTCCGAAGAAAGGGGGAGATGTGAGGAGTCGTAAAACTCCCCACAAATCTCGAGGCAGGAGAGCCCCTAGCAACAGCGAAGGCAGCGAGAATGCGGCAGAGTCCAAAGGCATCCAGGTCCACCGGTAAATACTGGACCTTGGACCCGGCCAAAGCGGAGAGACCGTGAAATAACGGTGCCGCGCTGGACCTTGGATCCACGCCGCCAAAGGGCAATAAGGTCGAACGGTAAAGCCGTGGACTTTGAACCGGCGCAAAGAGGATGCACCGTGAATTAACGGGACATCTTGGACCTTGGACCCGATGCGTGCCGTGTGCAAAGGGAACTAACGGGACACTTTTGGACATTGGACCCTAGCGAGCCGTGTGCAAAAAGGGAAATAACGGGACCCCGCCGCTGCCTATAAAAGGGACGGCGCAGGCGCAGCTCGGGGCAGGCAGTGGAAGTTCGCGAGGAAGTTAGTTGGAGTACGCGCGGCAGCTCGATCCGTGAAGAGGCACGGGACGTGTCGGTCGGAAGTCGCGACCCTGACAGCCGGAGTACAGGAGGACAGACAACCAAGATACGCGAGCGAAAGTACAAGTGAGACAAGAGAACCAGATATCAAGATTCAAGTGCGAGGATTCAATGGAGTGCGTGATACCAGAGTCAAGACGCTAGGCCAAAGCTGAGACTGCAACGGTGAGATCTGTAGGACACAAGGATTGGAGTGGAGACGAGTGCAGGACAGGAGCAGAGTCGAGAGAAGGACGAGCTACCGGCAGGGTAAGCGCGGATCAAGAGTTTGTGCCAGGCGTCGGGGTTACGGTGGACTGACGATAAGGCTGAATCCTCGGATTTGACCTGTCGGGACATTTGTTGCTCAGGCTAGAGCCAGACCGATCTCAGGGAACACGACGATACAGGTGATCCCAGGATCATTCTGGTCGGACCCGAAAGGAAGGTTGTGCAGACTTTTGAGTCCTACAAGCCGGGAGGAACTGGAGAGCCGCCGTTGGAGAACGACGCCGCAGGAGTCCACACGTAGCACGAAGGGATACGAGAGCAGCGACGCCGTCGAGGAGCGCCGCCGAGAAACGCACGAAGTGAATCTTGAGCCGAGGAAGGCACGTCGCCGACCAAGCGAGCCGCAACAGCCAGCTGACGAAGAGCCCAATTCCAGCGAAAAGAAAAACTTAATAAAGTTTTCCGATTTGTCCCAATCGGATATCACTGCATTTTCTTGGGTCACGGGCAGTCACGCAATACAAATTTGGTGGGACGAACACACAATATCTCTGAGCTAGTCGCGGCGTTTACGTGGCGATCCAACAGTTGAAAACAGTTCGTTACACTGGATTCAATTTGGCTATAGAAATGTTGATGGATTTCTCGGATAAGATCCCGATTCGATCGTGAACAGAGCTTGCAAATAACTGTCAACCGATTTTCCTAAGGCAGTTTGACTCTCGACAAAACCGAAAAAAATGTTGCTCACAAATTCTCTCTCTGAGCGGAACCCTTTTTTCGTTTTGCTTGTCGGTTTCGGTCTGACCGTTCGGCTCAACCGAACAAAGCAATCGGTCTTTCAATAACCACTCGGTGAGACCCTTTTAAGTTAACAGTCACCTAAAAGGGTTTCTATAAGACTACTGTTAAATAAAAGTCAGAAAAATGGGTTTTCTCCAGAAAGAGAAAAGTATAGGCCTGCTGTGATATGTGCATGAATGTTACGTAGAAAATACAGATAATAAAGCATCGGAATACACATATTTTTTTTATTTTTTTAGACGAACAGGTCACACACACACACTCATACATTCACAAAAGACCGTTTTTCTTAACAGACCGAGCAAAGTAGTCAGTAGAAACCGAAACCGAAGTAACTCTAAAAAAAGGGTTTTGCTCTGAGCGTAACATCTGTTAAGCAAAAACCCTTTTAAGGTGTTAGCTCATTCTCAGTTGTCATAGAGTTTGTAAGTGACAGGTTTTTTTCCAACACTTTGAAAAGGTTGACCGAACCTTGCAAGCTCTGATCGTGAATAACCCAACGGGATAATATATCCACCTTGTACAACTTGTCAGACAACCAGAGCAGAGTTTTGCTGATCAGCAGACTAAAAGGCAGTGCTTTGCAGTGGATGAATGCTGATGCATCGCGATTCGATAAATTAAATTACAGCTCGCTTTCGGCGGCAACGAGTCAAGGGTAAAAATGAGGCGCGAATTTGAGACGCGCCTAAGGAAACCGGATGAAAAATTCGCCGGTATTTCGAGGAAAAATGCAGGTTGGCCCGAGATGTTAACATGGAGGATGATGAACTACTGGATGGACTGATCGTTGGCATCCTGACGGTTAATCTACGCACTCAGGCCAAGCTGCAATGTTTTGACAACTCGGGAAGGACGCTTAGAGCTTTTGCGGACATAATGCTGCCAGAAAAGGGTCCAGGAAATAAGAAGATGCAGACGTTCAAGACCGATTCTACGAGCAAGGAGACGCGATGCTATAACTAAGGTGTGTTTCAAAATTATACGACACCATAAATTTCTTAAATATTTTTTTTATTAAAAGTCGTATTAAGGTAATTGTGTTTGTATTTAATCGTTATAACAAAACAAAGAATTTCATGTGAAAACAATATAATATTTGCCTCCCTGGCATAAGTTATAACAAAATCTTAATTTTAAGGCGTTTCATAATTAAACGAACGCGATCCCCAGTCCGCGTCGCTTTAAAGTTTTTTCGAAATTTTTTCATACGAATTTGAGTGTTTTCTTCATGGGATTTCATTCAGGGGCGCAGACTGGGGATCGCGTTTCAAATGTTCCAATCGTGAAATGTAGAAAGTTTATTAAGGTGTTGAAGAACAAGTTTTTGCATTTGGACAGAGAGTATCGCCCAAAATCAAATATTTTTGGAATAAAACAGTTTGGTTCCAAAAGGGCACTTCATAAAAAAATGATTTTGGAGGTCTGTTTCGTGCACGTAATACACTGAACAGGATTCTTATTTGATTCAAAAGTGTTAAGAATATTGACCAGACAAAAGTTAAGACGAATTGTGGGATATGTCTTCGAAAAACAACTTTTTTTAAGGTATAGAGAGAAATATTCAATATTTATGTATGGGCCGAATATTAGAAGGATCAAAGATCCAGCCCAAAGCTGGATTACTCTCAAAATCGAATCTTTTAGTTTATATTTAACCAGAAAAAAAATTTCGGGTAAGTTCGATCATTGGAACCGGAAAAAATCAATGGTGTCGTATAATTATGAAACGCCTTAAAATTAAGATTTTGTTATAACTTATGCCACGGAGGCAAATTTTATATTGTTTTCACATGAAATTCTTTGTTTTGTTATAACGATTAAATACAAACACAATCACCTTAATACGACTTTTAATAAAAAAAATATTTAAGAAATTTATGGTGTCGTATAATTTTGAAACACACCTTACAACGGAAAGGGGCACTTGGCCAGAGTGTGCGTCAAACCGAAGCGGACACCAGGGACTTGTTATGCGTGCGGATCTGCCGATCTTTTCATCAACGGATGTCCCCAAAATAAGAAGCAAGATGTCAATAATTACGTAAGATTGTTTAAAATTGTTATACCCTTGCAGAGGGTATTATAATTTCAGTCAAATGTTTGCAACGCAGTGAAGGAGACGTTTCCGACCCCATAAAGTTTATATATTCTTGATCAGCATCAATAGCCGAGTCCTTCTAGCCATATCCGTTTGTCCGTCTGTCCGCCTGTCCGTTTCTATGCGAACTAGTCTCTCAGTTTTAAATCTATCGCAATGAAGCTTTCCAACAAGTCTTCTTTCTATTGCAGGTAATACATATGTCGGAACAAGCTTGATCGGACCACTATATCTTATGGCTCCCATAGGAATAATCAAAAAAATAATATAACAAACATTGTAATTAGTCGTTTTGATTTTTGACATTGTAAAAACAACATTTTAAGTACGAATACCGGCAAGGGTATATACACTTCGGCTGGCCGAAGCTAACTTCCTTTCTTGTTTGTTTTGAAAACCCTAACCAGCAACTTATTACTAAATGCTTCATAGATTCAAAAAGCCCAGTATCATTAATCAAAAAAACGAAGCCTGCAATTTAAAAATTAACTTAGAATCTTTAAAAATAATAATTGTTGAGACTACAAAAACCCAAGACGAAATGGAAAAGGAATTAGATTGTCTTTAAAAGGAAAGTAAAACTTTAGGTAACAAATCTTTAGGAAATGAAAAATTAGGCAGTTAAATATTAGGAGAAGAAAAATTAGGCAGTGAAATTTTGAGAGGTGAAATATTATGTAGTTTGTATGTATGTAGTTTTAAGAATGGAAAAGTAGGTAGTGAGAGTGAAATTTTAGAAAGTGAAATTTTAGGAAGTAAAATCTTAGGACATGAAATGTTAGGACGTGAAAGTTTAGGTCATGAAATGTTAGGACGTGAAATGTTAGGACATGAAATGTAAGATAATGAAAAGTTTTTTAGTGAAATTGTAGAATGTAGAGTTTTAAAGAATGAAAAGTGGGGGAAGAAAAATTATGTTGATAATTTTGAACAATAAATGATGGAAATAAATATTTTAGAAGATGCGGAAAAGCAAAATGTGTATAATATTGGTGAACAAGTTAGCTATTTGGATCAAAAGAAGTTAATTGAGTTAGTGGAATCTAGTTATGTCCAGGTGAAACGACCTGATGTTCCGAAAATAAAATGTGAAATGAATATCGTGTTGGAAAATTCAAAACCATTTAGTTGTGTACCAAGGAGACTTTCTTACAATGAAAAGGAGGCGTTACAAAAGATGTTAGATGAATACATTAAGGATGGTATTACTTAAACTAGTAAATCGGAGTAAGCCTCTCCGATTGTACTAGTGAAAAAGAAATCGGGAGATCTTAGACTATGTATAGATTTAAGACGTTTGAATAAGATTATGGCCAAGGATAATTATCCGAACCCTTAATTGATGACCTTTTAGATAATTAGTTTTCATGTGTTTGTTAACAAGGTTGGCAAAAATCTTATAGCTGAACCCTCCACGAGGGTGCCAACTAGTAATGGTGGTCCAGTGTCCCTCGGGACGGTACCAGCTAAGATCTGGGATTCGCAGACTGAGGCGGAGCTTTTTCCATAGCCATGCCACAGGCTTCTGCGATCTCTTATCATGTCTAAGATGAAGGGCTGGATCAAGGTGTCATGCGACCCGTGCCGATGATCAACCAGGCTGGGGGCCCTTTAAAACTAGCCCAGTCGCAAACTGAGCATCCGGATACCTGGCGCCCTCCGGATTAGCCAGCCTTACCTTCCGCATTGCGGATCTCTGCGAGAGGTGGACCACCGCCACTCGTGGGAACAAATATGAACCAAGCCAATAAAAGAAATTACAAGAAGGAAACCGGAACTCCCATAAATCCGGCGAGGACCGAGGGTCCTAACTCAACGGGCAAGACAGAGGTTTCCGAACCTAAAGTCAACCCTATGGCAGTCACTGCTACTAGAGGAATGACAGAGCTCACTGGAGCTAAGGTCAACTTCACCCCGGCGAAACAGCAGCCAACTGGGCTAAATCGGCCTCTGGTCAGAGGCAAGGTTGTGACCGAATCTAACACTCCTGTCACCTTGAGCGACCAGCAAGGTGCTACTACAGGCGCAGCTGCAGCTCAGTCGGGTGCAGGGATGGAGGAAAGGTCTTCCGCAAGCAAGGCCAAGATGGACAGGTACGAGGAGAGGAAATCCGCCCCTGCCCTAAAAGACAGGCAAGAAGCAACATCACCACCCCCTCAGCGGAGTGGCTAAAGAAAGTGGATTGGGCTAAGTCGGTGTTGCCCAATTTCGTACTGAAGAGACCGAAGAAGGACATTAAAAATCCTAAACGGAAACGCTCCCAGGAAAATGCGGCTCAAAATGCCCCGAAGGAAATTCGCACGTACGTGTCAGTCGTGGCAAATAAAAGCTTCGCAGAAATGGCCAAGGATAAGATCCTTCTAGAAGCCCTGGACCAAGACGACACGGAAGGAAGATTACCGAGGAGCCAGTGGAATCGGGTTGAACCAGCACTGGCTGTACATTGCTTCGAGGTGCTGGAAGCGGACCCTGGACCCCCACCAATCTGACTGGAAGGACATTCCGAGTAGGCCAAGAGCCGTCATATGGATCCGGACCTCCTTTAAGGTGCCAGAGAAGATCCTTTCTATGCTGCAGAGATGCAACCCTAGCCTGCCGTCCTCCGACTGGAAGGTGCCAAAGGTGGAAGAGACGCAGGGCCCATTGCGTCAGGTACTGCTGATCCTGAATAAGGACTCGACCGCACCCGTAGAAGCTATGCATAGATTGCCAATAGATATCGACACTACATCGATAAGTCTGGAGCTTCAAGACAGGTCGCTACGCGTAGCGTCAGCATACTTCGCGTACGACATTATGGACCCTATACCGGGTCGCAAACTGAGGGAACTCGTAAAGGATTGCGAAGATTGTGGCACTGGTCTGCTGATCGGAGGCAACGCAATTGCCCACCACGAGATGTGGGGCAGCACCAGGGGAAGACCTTGCTGTCCATTGGCTAAAAGCCATCTGCACAAACATTACTGCGTTAGGATAAATTCCCCCCTCTTGGCTACGTCCAAAGTAGTTTTTATACCCAAGGCCAATAAGCCTGTCCTCCTTCCTTCTTAAAACCTTGGAAAGATTGAGAACATCAATCAATCCCTCTCTGCTATCTGAATCTCAGCATGCATACAGTAAAGGAAAATCGACAGAAACAGCACTTCACTCCAGTATAGAGAAATCTCTGCAAAACAGGGAGTATACCCTAGCCGCCTTCTTGGACATAGAAGAAGCTTTCAATAACATCGCAATAACCAATGCTATGCTGAGCCTGGGAGTAGATGCTCAGTTGGTGATATTAGTCAAACAGCTGCTACTGAGCAGAAAAGTGACCTTTTCACTGGGAGCATCTACTATGTGCAGGCACGTCAGCAGAGGTACCCCAAGGAGGGGTACTCTCTCCGCTTCTATGGAACCTAGCTGTAAACACGCTGCTACGCGACATAGAAGATGGTGGGTGCAAGAGTGTTGTTTATGCGGATGATGTGGTTGTTTTGCTGCGGGGAAAATACCCGCAAAGCCTCTGTGACATTATGACAGTTAAACAAAGAAAACTGTCAAGATGGGCATCTGAAAGTGGGTTAAACGTAAACCCAAGTAAAACCGACCTTATTCTCTTCTCCAGGAAGTATAAGATTCAAAAGGGTTGAACCAGTCGCTTTAGCTAGACACTTCATTGCCCCGGTCAGGACAAGCGACAATGCATTACCCTGCTCGGGGTAACGCAGTGACCATTGCCCAGCCTGCACCCTCGGAGGGTTATCGCCAGCCGCAAATACTACCAGTATGCGGGAAATTTCACAGCTAATTAATCGATCAGCTGGAAACCAAAACGTCAGAATAGACAAGTGGAATCTCAAGTTTGATGGCACGGCCAGGGGTATGTCAGTAAAAAGTTTTCTGCTTCGAGTGGAACGGATGAAGTAATTATACGGGTGCACTGAGGCACAGGTTTTCAGAGAGTTTCATGTGTTACTCACAGGCCCAGCCTTGAAGTGGTATTGCCAAGTGTTGGATGACAAAGGTGATGCTTACGACTTTGGCTACTTTTTACTGACACGAGTGATGGTTTGATGAGAGTTTGGACGATTATATCTCGGCAATGCACAATCTGCATTTCACAATGCGGAGGAAGATTTCAGAATCAGACCTGGTGGAGTCTTGGAAGAAAAATTTGAACTCCCAACTCGGAGCATTAATGTTGGCTTCACCAATAAACTCATTAGCAAACATTATAAAAGAAGGGAAGACGGTTGAAGAAGTGGATAAGAGATAAGAGAACACGTCAGCGACATGTCAATGAGATTCTCAACGAGTCGGCGGAAGAGGACAGCGAATTAGAAGAGTACCAACTTGAGGCGTTTCAAAAAGACCGGCGACTACAGGGATCGAATGAGGAATAGCCGAGGAAAACGAACTTATTCCGGCAAAATGCAGAGAAGAAGGCTTTCGTAGGAGGGCACGAAGCAGGTGGAGAATGCACGTTTCACACATACGTGTGCTACAACAAGCCGGCCGATTTCTACCGCCACCGTAACCAAGCGGATGGGACAGTATGCCAAGCCCGGTTCCAGGACACACAGTTCTGTGGCGAAAGTGATTCGCTTCACTCCACGCAGGCTACTTTTTTACCAAATGGTCTGACTAGAGAACCTGGGGCGCCGGTCAGAAAAACGAGACCCGGATACAGTAAAGAGTACGATCGCGAGCGCAGTACAGATTTCTCCGCATAGATCATTGCAGCAGCGGAAGACTGAGTATGACGCGGCTCGCGCACGAATCTTTAGCCCGGAATGTGAAAATGCTGACAAAGCAAATCGTTTAAACTGCTAGCGGGCGAAAAACCCAGATTACGGGCATGATCATCTTACCAGTAGAATGGGAAGGAGAAACGAAAGAACTAGAGTTTTTGATAGTGCCAGCATAGCAACAATCGTTTTATTTTGGGATTGAGTTCTGGGAGGAGTTTGGACTGCCTCTACCAGGACAACGCTACGAGCGGGTAGCCGAGGTGGATCCAATGGCACCCATAGAAAAAGACAATTCTGCACGGTAGGAGGAAGCCTACACTCCGCATAAACTCTCCACAGATCAGGAAACCATCTTAAACCAACTGGTGGAAACCGATTTAGAAGAGCATGTCATAGAAGTTACCCAGGAAAATCTGCCGATTAAGCAGAGGCAAAACAACTGCTAGTGTTTGCCGAACTGGATCGAATGATAAGTAATAAGTAACAGTAGCTGGGGTTGGCAAAAATCCTATAGCTGAACCCACCACGAGGGTGCCAACTGGTAATGGTGCTCCAGTGTCCCTCGGGACGGTACCAGCTAAGATCTGGGATTCGCAGACTGGGCTGAGCTTTTCCATAGCCATGCCACAGGCTTCTGCGATCTCTTATCATGGCCAAGGTGAAGGGCTGGATCAATGTGTCATGCGACGTGTGCCGATGATCAACCAGGCTGGGGGCCCTTTAAAACTAGCCCAGTCGGAAATGGAGCATCCGTATACCTGGCGGCCTCCGGTCGTGCAGATAAACCTCCACCACTGTAAAGCAGCCTCTGCTGCCCTTATGCTTCGTCTAGCGAGAGACGAAGCCGAGCTAGTGCTGATCCAGGAACCCTGGATTGTATCCAATATGATCTCTGGACTCAGCACCCCAAAATTAAGCTGATCGCAGCTCAAGGAGAAGGTAAAACCCTTACTTGCATTTTCGCTTAAAGGCACCTTAGTGCATTTATGCTTTATAATTACAGCGATGCCGACACCACATCGATAAGTCTTGAGCTCCAAGACAGGTCGCTATGCGTAGCGTCAGCATACTTAGCGTACGACACGAAAACTGGACCAATTGGGTGGATATAAGGCGATATAAGAAGAAATTAAAAAAAATTAGAAATTTTAATTTTGAACTTTAAAAAATATTTAAGAAAAAAGGAACTGTAAGATCGATATACGAAAGCAGAGTTTGTGAATCGACTGAACCAATAAGAAGCTTATGAACAAATATAACGCCATTAATTACGATTTAGCGTCGTTTGTGAACTGTTGTGTTTACCATTGTGCTCTGAGTTTTTGTTTTATTTCGTGATCTTTTTGCAAGTGTCTTGTGTTTGTTTATCAACAAAGCTTAGCCTAACAATCGTATTAGTGTTTTAAATAGATCCCCCATTTAACAGGTATCTCTGCTTTGTTAGTGTAATTTGCACTCTCCTAATGTGCTGAAACTCTTGTATTCTCCCTCTTTCTCTCATCTCTCTCTCCCGCTCTCTATTAGTAGTAGTAGTAGGTTGGTTGTTTATTGTTTGTGTTTTGTTTTTCTTTGTTTCTTATTTATAGCTGGCTGTACATATTTAAAATTACATCAAAACAAATAAACAAACAAAAATTGGTTACAACGACAATGGCTTTTATGCCGTCAGTCGGTTAATTTAGTTAAATTAGATTCTAAAATTGTTCTAAAATAATTTTTTTTCTGTAATTACTGGCTTTTGTAATGAAAAATGCCAGATTCTCCCAGTTTTCCCCATTTAGAAGACTGTGGAGATCCGATTCGCAAAGGGTGGTTTTCGTGAAACATGTAAAACGAATCTCTCTCAGAATAGGGCAGACTGCAATGAAGTGTTGAACATCCTCGATTTCTCGCATGTTGCAGAGGCTGCATTCCAGTGATGGGTTGCTGCTGTATGGTCTGCCATTTAGAGGTAAAGTCTCGGTTCTAGCTTGGAAGATATGTTTAATGAGTTCTTCTTTATGTTGATCGTGGAAGTAGTTTTTTCATATAAATTATGCTCAAGATTTCTATACACACTCCTCGACGCGCTGTTTTTGGCCTTAGTTATAAATGTTTCTCTTTCTATGTTGTGGTATCTGGAAATTATTTCGGCATGAGTCCTGCTCCACGAACTTGCATCCTCGAGATCAAGGGGGCAACTGCATTCAGTTGCAATATCCGTCCATCTAGAGAATGGAAGTTCTTTTCTTTCACAGAGAGATTTAGCAATTATTTTTGGTAGTCTACTATTTGGCATTTGCATAACCTTATCGATGTAGTTAAAGTGCTGCTGAAGTGTGTAGGAGAATATACTAGGCAGTCCTGTTTCAATAAAGATTGCATAGTCGGGAGTATTTTGTGGCAGTCGAAATATATTTTTTACAAAAAAGTCGTTCCGCATCTTCATATTTATGATTTCCCCACACCTCTGCTGCGTAGCACATAATTGTTTTCACTGTCGCCTGAAAAGGGCTGTACTTGGCACTCATTTTAACGTTTTTTCTGCCTAAAAAGTTTTTCCAGGTGGCGTTCATAGCTATTTTTGCATCCTTGAGCTTATCTTTTATGTGGCTATAAAAACTCATATTTGTGGTAAGCGTTACACCGAGGTATTTGAATGATTTTACACGTTCCAGCTGCATTCCGTTCAGTTGCCATTCTTCGTTCCTACCGTGACGGCCACCTGTACCCTTAACTACCATAATCTTTGATTTGCTTGTATTTATGGTGAGGTTCCATACTTTACAGTACTCGGATGTGCTAGCAATCATGTCCCTTAACGTTTCAGGGCTATCAGCCAGTAGGCACATGTCATCGGCATACATAAGGGTCTTAACATGGGTTCCATTCACAGTCACTCCACCTGGTAAGAAATCCACAACATCGTCCACGAAGAGAGAAGAGGAGAGGGCTGAGAATGCAGCCTTGTTTAACTCCACTGTTGGTATCGAACCATTTTGAGAGCTCTGATCCGTCCCACACACTTGCTTTGTTATCCTCATAGATACTGGACAGTGCTAGTATGGCTTTTGTTGAGAGTCCGAGCTGGCTAAGTTTTTACAGTAGGCTATTTCGGTTCACTGTATCAAAGGCGGCTTTAAAATCTACAAAGAAAATGTTCAGCTTATTTTTTTGTTGCAGAAAGGTTTGGGCGATTGATGTCAGAACGAAAACACCGTTCGAAAACCTGTCTGAAATTCACTAAGAATGTTTTCTCGGTTTACCCATGTCGTCATACGTTTTAACAGTGCTCCCGCAAAAATCTTAGCGACTGTATTTTGAGCAGATATGCCTCGGTAGTTGCTGAGATCGCTCTCCACGCCTTTTTTAAAAATTGGGCTGATCAGACTTTTTTTGAAGCAATCCGGGAAAATTCCATGGCTATAAAATTCGTTGTAGGCATCGGTAAGTCGCTGTATAAAGCAAAACGGCGCGTTTTTGAAAAATTCTGCAGTTATTCGGTCTTCACCAGGAGCTTTGTTTAGCTTTAGTGCTTGGACAGCGCTTTCTATTTCAGCAAGGCTGAAAGGGGAGTCCATATGATCTGAGGAAAGCAGAGGCATAGCTGATTTCTGATTCATTTTGAATTTGGGAGAGTAGGGTAATAAAATAATCAGCCAAATCTGTTGCCCTTACTTTTATGGGTTTTTTCTGCTTGTTCCCGTTTAATTTATTAACGATTTCCCAGAACTGTTTGCTGTCGCGAACTTCTTGCAGTTGGCGTTCCATATTTATCCAGAATTGATTTTCTTTGTCTTTGCATAGACGTTTGTAATTTTTTACTGCCGTTTTGTAGATGTGTCCCATTATTTCGTTTCGCCTTAGCTGTTTAAGGCAATCAAAAGAGTGTTTCCTGGCCTTTTCGCATTGTACGTCGAACCACGGTTGCTTTCTGCTAAAGTTTAGTGACTGCTGCATGGCCTTGGAGGCATCTACGATTAAGTTTAGCAGTTTGGCTAGCAGTGTAGACCCACTCAGATCTTCTATTTGTTGGATTCCTGATACTAATGCATCTGTGTAACTTGGGAGGTGGTTGTCCTTCCACTTTAACCTTCAGATGAGTTTTGGCTGGGTACTATCGACTTGTTCATGTAGAATGAGTTTTAAAAGGACTTCGATGGGCATATGATCAGAAAGATGTTGAGCACCTACCACCAAAACTTTCACCACGTCGTGCCACTTTCCTTGTATGAGACAGTAGTCAATAGTCGACCTTGCTGCGCCCCTTATAAAGGTATATTCTCCTTCTTGGTCACCGATTGTCCTGCCGTTCATTACCGTCAGTCCCAGTGATTCGCACATCTCAACAATTTTTGCGCCTTTGCTGTCTGAGATTTCGTCCTTAGATTTACGAATCGTGCTACTGGTCCTAAGGTCTATATTTGTGGGTTCTGATGTGGCTTGTGCTTTTCCGATGCGAGCATTTATATCCCCAATAATCATTAGGTTATTGCAACCTGCTGTCAGTCCGAAATCGTACACCTTTTCAAAATCTGCTTGCCAGTTATTGCAGTTAATGTATACTTGGAGTATATGTAGTTTTTCTTCTTTGGTGTTTATTTCGATGACTTCTGCGTTTTCCTTGCTCGTAAAGGTAATGTGTCCTTCGTTCACCAGCTGCTTTCGGATTCCGTAAACACTTCCTCCGCTGGCCCGTCCACGGGCTGCTACTCTCACTGCTGGTATCCAATGCAGCAAGTGATCAGGAAAGTAATTTGCAAAACTGTTTTCGTCGTTGGTTAGAAAAGTTTCAAATAGTAGAAAAATATCGAATTGTGTTACAAAATTAAAGAATTGTTTAAATAATGTCTTATTTGCTAAGCCAGCTATATTATACGATACCATTTTAACATTAAGGGACGGTACTGCATTGGGGACATTTAGTTTTTTGAATTTAGTTTGCTCAATATAACTTCGTAGTTGAGGGCTATTTTAAATGAGGTACCATATATGTTCTCCAGGACATTTTGTGCTAACTCTTCTCCACACATCAGCGTGCCGTCTTTATTCCAGTAGAACCATCTACCTTCTATAACCATGCGATCGTTTCTAACAGTGACCTTAAAGTTTTTGTGGCGCTTTTTAACTCTCCTTTCGATGTTCAGATCCTGTTCGATTGAGACTCGCGTTCCTTTCAGGTTTTTGGTGTGCTTAAGGATGGTCTGTACTGCGCTTGCTGTGTTAAGTTCAACCAGAACAGCCATTTTTTCGTCGGCGTCGTGCAGCTTCTTTACCGAGTCTATCTTCATACGGTCCTTTATCAACAATTTCCTTTTTATTAGGTCAGATACAGCATTAAATGGATTTTTTTCGGATTTTAGACCTCGGATAATTATATTTTTTCTTTTATTTGCGTCTTCTAGTTGTAGAAGTCTTGCATGTTTGTTTTCGTTGTCGCTTTTTATTTTGATAATCTCTGCCTGCAATATTTTGTTTTCCTCTGTTAGCGAATCGACCTTTGTTGAGAGACATTCTACATTTTGCTGAATCGTATCCATTTCTGTGGCAATCGAGTTAACGTCCGATTTTGTAGCTGGTTCTTTGAGCTTTGAGTCGAACATACCCTCCAGCATGGATTTCAAAACTTTAAGATCTACCAGGTTGCCAGTGTTTGTTGGTGTGAAATTATTTTGCGGGGGAGTGTCTGATCGACTCCGTTTTGAGACGCTAGCAGGTGTCGCATTGAATGTCCCGGCCTGACCGTTACCCTGAGGCTTGGTAGGGGTCCTGGCGAGTCCTGACATTTTTATTTAGTTTTGAGCAGAGATGAGATTTAACAGTATGCCTAAAACGATGCTTTAAAATTTTTTTTTTTTTCTAAACTTTTCTAAACGCCACCTGTTGGCTAAAGCTGGGACCGTAGATTAGACTTAGCTGTTATTCTGGTGGGCATTTGATAAGCAAGAGCTTTGGATCCGACTCACTGTGATTGCTTCTCAGCTGTTGTGTTCCGTCACTAGTTCTGTTTGCGCCTAATCATTGCCGGTCTTCTGAGTGTTTTTTATTTTGGTTTTCCTCCTTTGCCGTCGGTTTCCACCAACAAAAATGGTCCGTTTGAGTGAAAAGCCGAGTTTCCAGGTCGGTTTGGGAGGGGCGATACCAAGTGATTTTAGCCAGATCCGAAGGTGTTTGGCCAGAGATTTCACGGTGCCGATGTAGCCCCTACCAAGTGACAGTGTTTAGGTACGTCCAACAGGGCTTTGGCGGACCAGGAGTGTAATGTTTTGAAAAGAATTCAGGAGCCACTTTTCGCACGTCTTTTTGCAGCAACTTTGGGAAACCAAACTTGAGTAGGATGATGAGTTACCAGAGGATCTTCAAACAGAATGGAAAAATTACCGGGATGATCTTTTAACCCTGGATACGATAACGATTCCTCGTCACATATATGATGGAAAAATTCCAGCCACCCAAGAGCTACACACCTTTGTTGATGCATCGGAACGTGCGTACGGAGCAGCAATCTACGTTCGGGCAACATACAAAAATAACCAGGTCTCATCAGAAAATGTAATGGAACTCTATAAAATCATGCGCGCTGAGGGAACCACAACTACAGATCATGTTATATTCAAAATAACAATGCCTCTGGTAGCAACAGCGCAGCAGGAAGTCTTCAGTATCATTCCCATCCCGACGTGGAAATCAGGAGGCTGGAATCGATTCGACATTGAGACACCCATCATAGCTGTAAATTCCCACAGAGATCAATTCATGGGTCTTACTGAGGATAAGTTCGAGCAATGTCTAGTATTATCCAACAACGATTACATTTGCTTTAACCATCAAGCCGCATTCAACGCTGAAAATCGGTGTGAGTTTCAGCTATTCAACAACAAATCTGAAACACTCTGTGAGACTATTAAGTCGAAAGCAGAGTTGATTTGGTTAAGAACGCATCAACTAAACAGATGGATGTTTGCGACCCACAACCAAATAGAACTTCAAGCTGTATGCAAGGGAATACCATCCACCATTCACCTGGATGGATCGGGCTTATTGTCTCTGTCCCCGGGCTGCACCGCACGAAACGCCAACATTAGTATTAGCACATTCAGCACGATGATCACCGAATCACATTTAGCGTATATTCGTTTTGGCAATATAACAACACCCGTTGTGGAAGATACATCAGAGTCAGCTCGAGAGATTGCAACTCAACCATCTGAAACAGACGAACTGGATCGTCTACAACAAAGGCTGGCTAAGCTAAAGGACACAGCATGGTCAAATCAATTTACCACCGTGCAGCATCATCAAGTAGCCGCGTATGCTGCGTTAGTAATATCAAAAATATTAATCATTGCATATAGTCTCCGAAAGCGATTCGGCAACTGGAATCCACGACAACGTACCGGCAACAAGGAAGAGAACGACGAGCAGCAAGCACCGGAACCTACCCCACGCAGTTTTGCGTTCAATATTAGCGATGGTTGAACAACTGTTCAACGGCCGGGAGAATGTTAGGACTCATCGAGTTATAAGTATTATCGCAATTACGAAGGTCGAACAAAGAATCATATATCATAACACTTCCTGCCGATTCTGCAATTATACAGCTCGACCGTCAGTATGCTTAACAGTCAACAAACTGCCGACGCAGCGAAAATAGCTGACTCCACAATTCGGAAATAGAGCAATAACTCAGCACTGCATATAGCACTTTGACCCACTGCGAGTTATGAAGAATAGCTGTAATTTCATTTCCCCTTTCTACATATTTTTGTTAACGTAAACACTTTTGTACCTATAAATACCGTTAAGTTTGTTCAATAAAATCAGTCTCAATCTCAGAATACCACTGACTGTTACTCATCTACCATCGCAATCAACAGAGGCTGTCGCTTTAGTCTTCAGATCCTCATCTTGCGCACCATTCTCCGCCGTCCACCTAGTTCCAAGTGCTGGGTGCGACACCTAATCAGTAGACAGTTTATGTGCTGTATACTACCCAACCCCCGATACACAATTCCTGTGACCAGGCGAAGTAACGCCACTCACGCTAAGGATAACGTATTAACACTATTGTTGTTAATATTGTCATTGAAATTCTTACCTTGTGAGGTTTTTACAATAATTTACTCTCTAACTCATAACTCAATATTCGCTAGTGAACTGCTCTTATATAGATACAGCTTCAGCTGAATATCCAAAACATTATTGTTTGGGAGTAGGATTCGAATATTTTGGGTATTCGTTCCTTCCTCGTATCTCGTCAGATTGGTAGTCAGGCTGGTAGAGGGTATTACACCCATTTCCACTACTCCAATTCCACAAACTATTATCAAAAATAGTTTCACTATTTTAACACTTTCCACACACGCCATTATTTGCTTAAGTTTGAGTTTTTAAATTATCACTTTATACGAGTAATCAGTTTTTAAATTTTCACCGTCTCGTCTTGGTTGCGTTCGCTACTGAAAAAATCATGAACGCACCAGTGGTATTTATTTAGATTTTTCACTATATAACTCTTATGTAAACGAATAAAGGGATGGGGCAATCATACATAAATATGCTACAAGGAGCGTTTCGAACTTTATTTACTGGCCAACGATATCGAAGATGAATCGCGGAAGAAAGCGGCGTTTCTCACACTGGCCGGAGCGCCATTGTACGAACTCCTTACGTCACTGGCATCTCCCAGGCAAATCAGCGAGTTGAAATTGTCAGAAATATACCACGTCTTAACCGCTCATTTGTCTCCTCGCCCATCCGAAATTGCTGCGTTCTATCATTTCCATAATCGGGACCAGCATTCGGACGAATCAGTGGGGGCGTACATGGCGGCCTTGCGGAGTTTGGCTGTGGACTGCAATTTCGGAAGCGCCATAGATCGAATGCTTCGTGATCGTTTTGTTTGCGGAATGCGTGATGAAGGCCTGCAAAGAAGTTTACTCGCAGAAACTGGACTTACTGAGCAGCGGGTTTTGGAGCGAGCTGTAACGAGTGAGGCAGCAGCCATCAGTGCCTTATTTATGCGGAAACAAAGTGATTCCCACTCAGATTCAAGCGCTGAGTCCATTCATGGCATTCGAACAAGTCGTAACATAAGACCACGTACATCAGTCGTACCCGAAGGGCCTTGCGCGGGCTGCGGAGGCCAACACATATACAGAAAGTGTGTCGCAGTACTCCTCAAACACGGTCTTCGAGTTACGGGTCTCCAACGCCAAGTTCCCGATCGAACCGAAATAGGACATCTCGTGTAAATCATCTCGTGTAAATAGCCAAAAGAAATCAGTCTCAATCGCAATCAACGGCCGTACTTGCGTATTTGAAGTAGACTCTGGATCACCGGTGACCATTATGAAGGAATCGACGTTCAGGTACATCTGGCCAAACGAAAAGCCAGATCTAACACGGTGTCATTTAGAACTTAATGATTACCAGCAGAACCCGATCCCGGTCAAAGGGATAACTGATACAACCATATACTATAATCGGCGTCAGATCGAAAACTTGCCCCTGATCGTAGTCTCTGGAGTCGGAGTCAACCTATTAGGCTTTGGGGATCCGTATCGAAGGAATTCACGGTGTCACCTGCGGTAGTAGCATATCATCGGTATTAACGAAATTCGAGCATCTGTTTTCCACGGAGCTAGGACGATACACCGTGCCACCAGTGGTACTCCACGTCAATCCAGAAGTTCCTCCAATCAGGTTGCCTCCACGTCGCATTCCCTTTGCCCTTAAAAGGCCTTATGAGGAGGAACTCGATCGCCTGTGCGCACAAGGAATTTTAGAGCCGGTAGAGTATTACGAATGGGCCACACCTACGGTTCCTGTCATTAAAAAAGACGGATTAATTCGCATTTGTGGAGACTACAAATCGACCTTGAACAGAGCAGTCCTACCACATTGCCATCAAATTCCGGCCATAAACACACTTCTAGCATCAATAGAAGGCGGGTCAGTATTCGCAAAAATTGATCTAGCGCAAGCCTATCAGCAGCTGTCAGTTGATGACCGTTCAGCAATGATGCAGACTATCTCCACACACAAGGGCGCATTCAAGGTCACCAGGCTGCAATTCGGGATATCATCAGCCCCCGGAATTTTTCAGAGCTGCATAAAGAATATCCTTCAGAATATACCGGGAGTATTGCCGTATTTCGACGATATTGTGGTCATGGGAAAGTCTGACGAGGAGTTGTCAGTCAGACTTAACGAGGTCCTTTCTCGTTTCGATAAGACCGGTCTTCGCCTGCGCAGGGACAAATGCCAGTTCGGAGTCCCTACCATCGAGTTTTTGGGGTTCAAAATCGACGCCCTAGGCATACGGCCCTCGGTGGACAAGGTCAGGGCCATCCACTCCGCGCCGGCGCCAACAGATAAGAAACAACTTCAAGCCTTTCTAGGGTTTACTAATTTTTATACCCTTGCAGAGGGTATTATGATTTCAGTCAGAAGTTTGCAACGCAGTGAAGGAGACGTTTCCGACCCCATAAAGTATATATATTCTTGATCAGCATCACTAGACGAGTCGATCTAGCCATGTCCGTCTGTCTGTTTCTACGTCTCTCAGTTTTTAAGCTATCGGGGTGAAACTTTCCCAAAAGTCTTCTTACTATTGCAGGTAGTACATAAGTCGGAACCGACCGGATCGGACAACTATATCCTATAGCTCCCATAGGAAGGATCGGAAAAAAAACGTTCAAAAAATTCTAGCTTCGGTGTTTTTTGAAGTATTACCTTCCAATCTTGGGAATATAATTTTTTTTATATTTCTGAATTTCGAATTAAATATTTAAAAATTCGGATCAGTATATCATATAGCTGCCATAGGAACGGTCGAAAAATTAAATGGAAATAATAGGAAAAAAATTATATCTTTGTTGATTTTTATTACACTCTCTTCTACTCTGGGATATGACTATTTTTAAACGCCAGGAGGCGTTAAAGCAGCTCATCGTCTCAGATGCAGTATTGGTCCATTACAGCGAGAATTTACCCTTGGTTTTGGTCTGCGATGCCTCTCCGTATGGAATAGGAGCTGTACTAAGTCACAAAATGGAAAACGGAATGGAAAAGCCAATAGCATTTTATTCACGTACGTTGTCTAAGGCAGAGCGGAACTATTCACAAATCGACAGAGAGGCGGTCGCACTAATTTCCGGCGTTAAAAAGTTCCACAACTACCTGTATGGCCGTCCATTCACCTTAATCACAGACCATCGCCCGCTTCTAGGCATATTTACCGCATCAAAGGCAGTGCCAAACATCATTTCGAACCAAATGCTGAGACGAGCAATTTTCTTGAGTGCATACGATTTCACCATCATCCACCGTCCTGGAGCGAAAATAAGTAATGCCGATTTTTTGAGCCGTTTCCCGATATTGACCGAACCGCAAACATCTACCAAGGAGGACGTTTTAATGATCGAATGGGCAGCCCAACCTATTGTCAGCGCACAGTCACTCGCACGATTTCACCATCATCCACCGTCCTGGAGCGAAAATAAGTAATGCCGATTTTTTGAGCCGTTTCCCGATATTGACCGAACCGCAAACATCTACCAAGGAGGACGTTTTAATGATCGAATGGGCAGCCCAACCTATTGTCAGCGCACAGTCACTCGCCTCGCATACTGCCAAGGAGCCGGTCCTTAAGAAAGTACTTAGCTGGGTGCTAAGGGGGTGGCCCAGTACCAAAATTAATCGAGCCGATGATCTGTACCCATACTTTATGCGACGGGACGAGTTATCAGCTAACAAGGGAGTCTTGGTCTGGGGACATCGCGCCTTAATTCCCACGGCTGATCGGAAAGAGATCCTAGCCGCTCTTCACGCGCATCATCCTGGAATCGTAAAAATGAAAGCATTGGCGAGGAGCTACGTTTGGTGGCCAAATATCGATGCGGATATCGAGCTCACAGTTAAGCGCTGCCAAGCCTGTCAGGAAACTCGAAATGAGCCGCACAAATCGGAAGTACACTTTTGGGAATCTACTAAGAAACCTTGGTCGAGTCTTCATGTTGACTTTGCAGGACCGTTTCAAGGCAAGGTGTTCTTTTTGGTCGTTGATTCTTTCTCAAAGTGGCTCGAGGTTAGCGTTGTCAAGTCTACATCAGCAACCTGCGCCATCGCGTTCCTTCGCCAGCTTTTTGCTACTCATTGAATTCCGGACGAGTTGGTTTCGGATAACGGAACCGCGTTTACATCTGATGAATTTAAAAAATTTATGAGCAACAACATTATTCGCCATATCCGATCGGCACCTTTTCACCCGGCGACCAATGGACAAGCTGAGCGGATGGTCCAAAGCACAAAAGGATTCTTAAAGAAGATGGAACGAGATACTGACATAAATCTAGCCCTGGCCCGATATCTGTTCAGCCAACATTGCACACCGCATTCGACAACGGGACATTCGCCAGCAGAGTTGCTCCTCAAGCGGGAACTCAAATCATTTCTGGATAAGATTCAGCCAAACGAAATCATATTGGGTAAGGACTCTGAACCAGTCAATAAGAAGAGTTTTGTTACAGGTAGCCCAGTCTGGGTCAGAAACTATTCAAGCGACCGGAAATGGATTGAGGGTCGCGTATCGGAGCAAACTGGACCTATATCTTACACAGTGGACCTCGATGATAGCCGTGTGGTTCGACGTCATCTAGACCAGCTTCGAGCTCGCGAACCTACTACCCCGTCTTCGTATTCTGACGACTCTTCCCCTGTTCCACACCCATTATCACCGTCGATGGGTCACGCCGTAAACACAGAGAACTCTCCAGCGCGACTAGCGTCAGTTTTGGAGCCGATCCAAGCGGAAGTGACACCGCGAAGATCCAGGCGTCAGCGACGACCCCCACAATATTACAACGCATCTGGGTGTTAAGGGGTGTTGTGTATGCGAAGTGGGCAGCTCTCTACCAGTCACTCTCTACGAAGTGGGCAGCTCTCTACCAGTCAGTCTCTACGCATTCGTCAACCAATGCAGGTCTTACTGCAGCAGCGGTCCGGCCATCCACTGGCCTTATATCAACTATAACCTATATCATCACACCTTATATTAAGTCTTGCACTGTTGTTATCAACTTGCTATATTGTGAATAAACATTGAATATATATGCTTGCGCATACATAAAAGTATCGTTGGGCCACTTGTTTGTACTGCTCGTAGTGCATCAACGACCATCATATATATATTACAAATTCGTCGATGATATAGAGAAGGCATGTCAATTAATAGTAAACGCGTCATCAAATTCTGTGGACCATCGTTTTATAAATGCTAAGACACCCTTGGCCTTGCAATATGATTATTGAAACACAGTTTGTGATCAAAAGGAACACCAAGGTCATTTGTCACAAAAATTCGATGAAGGGAAAAAGATGGACTTAAAACCCAAAAAATCGACTTAAACTAAGGAAATATGGGCTAATTTTGGACCTCATGAATCTTAGACTGGTTTTAAGTCTATTGTTGGACTTAACACACTGACTTGTTTTAAGGCCATATTTCCCAAAAATTTTAGCATTTAGATATCCATCTAAACTTACAAAAGGACGTAGCCGGGTTCGAGTCCAGTAGAGATTTTGGAGTTAAAGACGCCCCACGTTCTGGTCGACCATCGGCCGTTTTTGACGAACAAATTCAGGCTTTGGTGGATGAAAACCGGCGTTATTCAACGCGGGAGATGTCAGAGGAGCTCAGTGTGTCGCATACTACGGTTGAAAACCATTTGAAGAAACTTGGCTACGTAAACAAGCTCGATGTTTGGGTTCCGCATAACTTAAAGAAAATTTACCTAACTAAGCGTATCAATATCTGCCATTCTCTGCTGCAACGGATTAAAAACGATTACTTGCGACGAAAAGTGGGTTGTTTACAATAATGTCCAACGAAAAAGATCATGGAGCAAGAAAGATGAGCCAGCCCGAGCCTCATCAAAGGCCGATATCCATCAGAGGAAAGTTATGCTGTCTCTTTGGTGGAAGTGGAAGGGTGTAGTGCACTTTGAGCTGCTGGGACGGAATGAAACCATCAATTCAGATGTGTACTGTCACCAGCTATCCAATTTGTCGGAAAAAATTAAAGAAAAGGAGCCGGCACTAGCTAATCGCAAGGGTATAGACTTTCACCATGACAACGCTAGGCCCCACACATATTTGGTCACTCGGCAAAAATTAACGGAGCTGAATTGGGAAGTGCTACCACATCCACCTTATAGTCCGGACTTAGCACCATCAGATTACCATTTGTTTCGAGCTCTTCAAAACTCTTTGAATGGTAAAAACTTTTTTTCAGATGAGGCTGTCGAAAACCACTTGTCTCGATTCTTTGCTGGAAAAGACCAAAAGTTCTTCGAGCGCGGAATTATGCAGGTGCCCGAGAGATGGTCATTAGTGGTCAAACAAAATGGCCAATACATAATTGATTAATTATAAGTCCTGATATAAATAAATCATCTTTAAAAATATTGAAAAAAACGACATGACTTTCTTTCCAACCCAATATTATCTTGAATTAACATTTTTTTTCTATAATGGCTCTTGTCTGTTCTAAGAAAAATTATAGGACTTCATCTAATGACCCGTTTGTTTGCTGTTGGTTCTGCGAAGCGGTGATGCATTCTAAATGTGCAGGATTCACTGGCAGAGTTAAAGACTTCATTGAACTACGGGTTGGTCTCATGTGGGTATGTGAGTCCTGCAGGGAATTGGCAGTTGAGATGAGCAGTTTTATGAGGCAGACTCGAGACGGCCTATTAAATCTTACACGAGTTTTTGACCAGCTCAATGATGGGTTAAATTCCGTTTGTGAACAATTTAATAATAAAAAATTATTAACCGATTCGCCCAAACGCAAAAAAGCTAGCTCAACGACAGTAAATGCGAGTGTAGAATCCGCCTTAAATCCAAACTTGGTAGCTGCTGCAGTTTCTGGTGACACAGGGGTAAATGAACCACCTGTGCCAATGGATACTGCTAGTTCCGGTGTAGTTCCTGTATCTGAAAGTCAGGCTTTAATAGGATCTCCAGAGCCGGCGGAGTCAACCAGTTCGGTGCCGACCATACCCATAGGTACAGTAGGCGCCGTTTCTGTCTCTCAGCCGAATGAGGTTCAGGCTGCTGCTGGGGGTCGTAAAAATCTCCCAGTTGTATCCAGAGGTACTGTAGGTGCCGCTTCTGGCTCTCAGCTGAGTGAGGTTCAGACTGCTGCTGGGGGGCGTAAGAAACTCTCAGTTGTTTCACATAGGAAGCAATTATTTGTTTCAAGATTTACGCCTGATACCACATCTGAGGATGTTTTGGAATTTATTCGTGAAAAATTCCCATCCGAAGATATTGCGGTTGAACAATTTCGATTTTCATACGCCCGCAGGATATCGTCTTTTAAAATATTTGCTCCACCTGATGCGTTTTGAAGATATTTTGGCTTTTACGGAAACTGGGCTGAAACCAGAGATATCTGACTCTGAAGTTCTGTCTAATAACTTTAACACCTACAGGACCGATCGCTTCCCGCGTAGGGGGGTGGTGTACTGATTGCCGTTACCTCTACTTTAACATCGGAGAGACTTAACTTTCATATCCCTAACGAAATTGAATTTGTTAGTGTCAAAGTTTCCCTGCAATCCTTATCTATTTTTGTACCCTGCTCTTATATTCCTCCTGGCTCTGATTTAACCATTTATGAGCACCATCTGTCTGCTATAAAATCTGTTCTATCCTTCCTCTCTAACAGAGACTTTTTGATTGTTTTGGGTGACTTTAATCTCCCTAATATCTCCTGGTCTCTTCCCACTGACTCACTTGTATCTACACCTTTATCTGCCCATGATTTTGTGGATGGCCTTTTAGAATTATCGTTACAGCAAGTAAGCTTTGTACGAAGTTCATTAAATAGACAATTAGATCTAGTATTTGTTTTAGATCCGCATGAAGTTACGGTATCTAGAATTGACGCACTTGTTGTACCTGAAGACCGATATCATCCAACATTGGAATTGACAATTGGCCTCCCCTGTACTGATACCCTTTCTCCTTTAGTTCCTCAAACTAAAACGAGATGCTTTCGAAAATGTGACTATGGTAAACTGCATGGATATTGAAAGTGCAATTGAACTTTTCTATAGCGTTTTAAACACTTTTCTTGGCGAATGCGTTCCTGACCGGCTTCCTCCAAAGCAAAACAGGCCTCCTTGGTTTAACAATGCGCTTCAAAGACTTAAAAATCTTAAGTCCAACACTTATAAAAAGTATACAAAATCGGGTAAGCCATCTGATTTTTCGAAATATGTGGTGGCTCGTTCAGATTTTAATGTTCTCAACAGTCATTGCTATTCTATGTATTTAAATCGATTAAATTCGAATTTTCAAATGATCCGAAGCAGTTTTATAACTTTGTTAATGCCAAGCGTAAGTCTTCGGCATTGCCTTCATCGGTACGTTTAAACTCAAAAACAGCATCGTCGGATTCTGAAATTGCGGATTTATTTGCGGAATTTTTCCAAACTACTTATAGTTCGGCTGCTTGGTCAAATTCTATCTACCCTAACCCCTTAAATAGGGCTAATTGTATTTTTACCCCTGTAATTTCCGAAAGTTCTCTCTTAAAGGATTTAGAAACAACAACGCCAACGTATTCTCCCGGTCCAGATGGACTTCCTGGATGTGTACTTAATTTTTGTGCTTCAACCATTAGTAAACCGATTCTTAAACTTTTTCAGTTGTCTATTTCATCATCAGTTTTTCCAACTATCTGGAAGGACTCTTTTATTATTCCACTCCACGAAATTATTACCCTCTTAATTTGCCTCGATGTACATCATAAGCCCTTTCGCGTTCTATGTAAAAATTATAACATTCTTTATCATTTAATTTGTACTTCAACATCTAGACTTAAACTAAGGAAATATGGGCTAATTTTGGACCTCATGAATCTTAGACTGGTTTTAAGTCTATTGTTGACTTGTTTTAAGGCCATATTTCCCAAAAATTTTAGCATTTAGATATCCATCTAAACTTACAAAAGGGCGTAGCCGGGTTCGAGTCCAGTACAATACATGTTTTATTTTTTTTCATTAATTTTTTTATTTTTTAAGTACATGTGTCTAAGCGATCTCTGATATACAAGTGTATATGAAAAAAAATGATTTTTTTAATAATTAATTGAATACAAAATTATTAAAAAACAAGAAAAGAAGCTATCTTCGGCAAGCCGAAGCTTATATACCATTGCAGATCATTCTATTAATTTACGAATCGCAAAAATGCTAAATTTCCTATTATTTCACATTAATTTTTCGATCGTTTCTATGGCAGCTAAATGATCTAGTCATTCGATCTTTTTAAAATTAAAATCGAAATTCGGAAATATTTAAAAATAGTCATATCCCAGAGTAGAAGAGAGTGTAATAAAAATCAACAAAGATATAATTTTTTTCCTATTATTTCCATTTAATTTTTCGACCGTTCCTATGGCAGCTATATGATATACTGATCCGATTAAATATTTAATTCGAAATTCAGAAATATAAAAAAAATTATATTCCCAAGATTGGAAGGAAATACTTCAAAAAACACCGAAGCTAGAATTTTTTTAACGTTTTTTTTCCAATCCTTCCTATGGGATCTATAGGATATAGTTGTCCGATCCGGTCGGTTCCGACTTATATACTACCTGCAATAGTAAGAAGACTTTTGGGAAAGTTTCACCCCGATAGCTTAAAAACTGTGAGACTAGTTTGCGTAGAAACAGACAGACGGACAGACGGACAGACAGACAGACGGACAGACAGACAGACGGACAGACGGACATGGCTAGATCGACTCGTCTAGTGATGCTGATCAAGAATATATATACTTTATGGGGTCGGAAACGTCTCCTTCACTGCGTTGCAAACTTCTGACTGAAATCATAATACCCTCTGCAAGGGTATAATAATTAATAATAATAATAATAATTGTGAACGGCGCACTCTCTCACTGTGCTAACCACTCTGTTTGTGCCTACGCGAATGTAAACACACATACAGGTCTACCGAGGAACAGTGATAATTCGCACTGTCGGCACGGAGACGCTTTGGAGTTACGTGGTCAGAAAGTAAGACCGCGGAGTTATAACATGGGTTGATAACTGATTTATTGTGAAGTTGGTACATGCTTTTATACTAATTGGAGATGTGGAAGTTTAGTGGACAGAATAGCAAAGTAGGTCAGTGAAATTGATGACACTGCAGAATGTGCTGACTGCTTGGCGGGTCTTGACTCTGTAGAATATGCTGATCAGTACTTATTACCAGCCGTGGGTGCAACTGGGCGCCAGGTCCTGTTACCAATTTGGATACTGCCTGATTTGTTGGTGCTGGTCATGTTTAGCAACATAGTGTATGAACATTCTCCCCCCCATTGAGGGGTACAAGCAATTTGAGCATCCTCCTACTTGAATAATAACTTGGCGCCGCGTTTTAGGATCCATTTCTTGAAAACGAATACATGCCATTATGTAATGTGGCTCTAGGTGGCAAATCTTGCAGCTCTCTTCGTTGTTGACTGATGGATTACGGAGTGTTGCTGTAGGTTGTGCGTTTATCGTCACAAACATGCAAGCGCGGCGCTCAATAAACGTCAGTATACTCTTTAAGGCTGGAATTTCAGTTGGAGCATCGGCTGAATTTTCCAGTGCGGCTAAGGTATCGTGGTCTAGTTTTTTCCTGACGAGAAGACCAAGGATTGGATCCCATGATTTCGTGCTGATATCGAGGTTTTTGAGTGTGCTTAAAGTCTTCTGCACTGTATCGTGTAGTGCTCGAAGCTGGTGTGCAGTCCCGTTGATGGGCATGTGATCGACTATTTTCCCTATTGCAGCAAACACTAATATTTTGCCGTTTTGGTACCTCAGTTTTAGTCTTTTCCAGGTGTCCTCATATCCAGCTTGTGAGAAGGCTGTTTTCGTCAAAATGTTCCTTGCTTCACCGCAAAGAGAGCTCTGAAGAATGTGTAGCTTCTGGCTGGCTGAGTATGGCTTACTATGGACTTATTCTACAAATAAGTCGTGGAATCGGGGCCAATCTAGATATTCGCCATTGAATTCAGGAATTTTGATTGGTGGGAGCGATAGATTTAGGCTCATTTGAGCTTCGTTTTCTCGAAGTAAGGTCATTTCATATTCTTCGTATAATGTCCTGAATCGACCTATTTCTGCTTCGGCGGCGGCCACTGCTCCAGGTATACTGTCGATTTTATCATGGTCCTCTCTCAATATTTCCCATTGGAGCTCCAGATGTCGTTGTATCGCTGGGGGTGATTGTTTGCGCCGTTAACGCCAGAATTAAAGATGATTCTAATTAGTTGCATCGTCTCTGTATTTGTCGGATAGCAAAATCCATCGATGAGTCAGTGGTTATGTGTTTGACTACCGGGTCCTTTGTGTTGTTCTGTGTTCGCCGCGGAGCCTTCTGAGGGCCACTTCTTGATGGGATGTTGTCTTTAAATATTTGCTGATATTTTTCTACCAGCTCCTTTAATGCCGCTAATCTTGAGGCATACTCCTCTCCGGTAGGTAATGCCGCTTTCTCGACCTCTTCGTCTAGGTCACAAAACTGCTGCCAGAGATCATTCAACTGGCTTAGCCGACCGGCATAATAGCCGTCTCGTTTGCGTCGTTCGGTCGAATCCTTGCAATAATTCTTTATGACCTGTTGGATTTGCCCTTGTACCTCATTTTGATCGTCAAGTAGACGATTGTGTAAATCGACTCTGTTTTGACTTGTCTATTCCTCTATGAATGAGGTCGACATAATGTTTGTAGTCACTACTCGTGTTTTGGAGATGACGAATCCTGTGAAGCTGGATGATGCTCGGTTTTCTAGGAAGGTGGATAGGCCGGATGGGGTGATTGATCCTATGGAGCTGGATGAAGCTGTGTATCCTGTGAAGCTGGATCAGCTATGCTGTTCTGTGAAGCTGGATAAGCTGCGGTTCCCAAATTGGGTGGTCGATCCTGTGACGCTGGATAAAGCTGCGTATCCTGTGGAGCTGGAGGAGCTGTCTATCCTGTGAAGCTGGATAAGCTGTCTATCATGTGAGGCTGGATAAGCTGTCTATCCTGTGAAGCTGGATGAGCTGTCTATCCTGTGAAGCTGGATGAGCTATGCTGTCCTGTGAAGCTGGATAAGCTGCGGTCCCAAATTGGGTGGTCGGTCTTGTGAAGCTGGATAAAGCTGAGTATCCTGTGGAGCTGGATAGGCTTCTGTTCCTGCTTACCGTTGGTGAGTAAAATGTATTGTAGTTTGGGGGCATTAGTCTGGCTCTTGAACCAAGGCTCGCTTCTCCTCTAACCGATTTAATGACAACCAAACGAAGGTTCAGTCTAACCCCAGAAGCACTGAAAGCCTTTGATATCTTGAAGAGTCGTCTCAGTGAAGCTCCGGTTTTATGCAGCCCGGACTTGTCCATTGTGATGTTAGCAAGTCTGGTGTCGGTGCTGTGTTAGAACAGGTATCTTAAGAAGGAGACGAACGCCCTATAGCCTTTATCTCGAAAAATCTTAATTGAGCTCAGAGCAACTATATCGTAACCGAGCAAGAATGTTTGGCGGCGATAGTAGCCTTAAAGAATATTAAAGGTTACGTGGAACGACACGATTTCACGACTATTATGTCTAACCATGATCTCAGTTCTCGTTTAGCTCGATGGGCGTTAGCCTTGTAAATATATCGATTTAAAATTGAACATCTTGTCCCGCGTTAACCCGAAGTCGCGGCAGTAGATTTGCGAGAAGTTATTTTTGTCGATTTAACTTTGAACAACTTTAAATCTCCTGCTTACAAAGATTTAGTAGCCAAGGTTGAAGAGAAGAAAAATAATTTCCCCGATCTTAAAACAGCAGATGGGTACTTTTACAGGAAATCAGAACATTTGACTGGAGAACAAGTACACGATGAATTCGCTTGAAAGCTTTGGATACCACCAGAGCTGGTCCCCGAAGTCTTTTTCCATAACAGTTCATTGGCTTCCCATGGCGGCATACATAAGACTGTCGAGCGCGTTAGGAGGTATTGTTTTTGGCCTCGCCTCGTACCTGACGTGAAAGCATACGTTAATGCCTGTGAGACTTGTAAGGCGACTAAACCACCGAATCATGTTCTTAGACCACCACTAGGAAAAGCGCCAGAAACAGTGCGACTTTTTCAGCCAATTTATATCGATTTTCTCGGACCTTACCCACGTTCGAGAAGCGGAAATATCGGGATATTCATAGTCCTCGATCATTTCTCTAAGTTTGTATTTCTTAAACCTGTGAAGAAGATTAATGCTTCTGTTGTTATTAAGTACCTCGAAGGCGAGCTTTTCATGACTTTCGGTGTCCCGGAAACGGTCGTATCAGACAACGGATCCCAGTTCCGTTCTGAAGCATTTCAGAAACTGATGAAGCAGTATGAAGTTTCACACGTGCTTACGGCTCTTAATTCGCCTCAAGCTAACGCCTTCGAGCATGTCAATCGCTCCGTTATTTCAGTAATTCGAGCTTTCCTTCGTCCAGATCAGAAAGAATGGGATGAGTATTTAAATAGATAGACGACCTAGGGGTCCTCTATTCATGCAATTCGGTACAACGCCGAACTATATGGCTTTCGGCCAGCATATGGTAACTTCCGGTTCTACTTATTCCTTGCTAAGGAGACTGAACATGCTGGATGATCGTTCTTCGTTGTTTAATAGGCAAGATTCGTTTGAGAGGGAGCGATAAGCAAATGCAGAAAGCTCACGATCGGAACGAAAAACGTTATAATTTGCGCTCGAGAGACGTCTTCTTCGCTGAATGGCGAGAAGTATTTCGTCGCAATTTCAAGCAAAGTTGTTTGCAGGCCGGCTAAAACGCAAAGTTCGAGCCTTCATTTGTAAAAGCCCGAGTTCGAAGAAAATTAGGAAGATCTTATTACGAACTAGAGGACTTACAAGGTCGACTCTTAGGCAACTATCACGCGAAAGACATTCGCCAGTGATATGACTCCAGGCGTTATCTGTCTAGGGTATTTAGAGCTAAATACCCTAGCCTGATTCTAGCAGGGGGGTTTTTGTAACGGCGGCTGTAGCGACTGGGGAACCAAAATGCAGCCTAAAAGCCTACTACATAAGACCCGCTTAAACCAAAGCTTGACCGAGTGCTGCCACATGACCCGACTATTCGATATTTTGAGCAGCTGAGCCAGGGTGGTTTTGAAAAGTTCTAGATTTGACACCTGTCGGTCGTCATATGATATATATTTCCGCCAAAAGCCTCGCGGGCATCCGAGTGATTCCGGTTACGTTCTTCTTATTTTAAACTGCAAGAGAGACGGACGTCCCAGCTGCTTAAAATTTCGAAGTATTGAAAGGCTAAAAAGCCCAAAATATTACATTGTGAATGGCATTCAGTATTCTGAGTGTGATCCAGCAACCTGTGTGGCATCCAGCCATAATTATCAGCTAGGAAAAACATTTGAAGTAAGTGCAATTGCATCTGGCTAAAATGTTGTGAGTGTTTAACCTACAAGCAAAATTCACAACAGGTGTTTGGAAATTTCTAGTGGCAACCGCAGTCAGTGTTGCCACAAGTTGCCGCCAAGGGCACTACATATTGATTCGGCCAATTCACTGGAGGATCTACTGCCACACGAAAGCCCACAATCAAGTTACGTGGCACAATCGCTAGGTATGGTTTTGCACGACCTTTTATTTTTTTTTTGGCCATATCTGTGATTAATTGAATTGAACAATCGCTAGGTTGTGCCGCGGGAGATGATTTGGAGTGATCAGTAATCTGAAATACCCTACCTACCGGCCAAATATATGCTACTCGAGGGCAGACCTTGTAGAGACCAATAGCCAAGTTTTGAGGGGTGCGCGCATTCATCTGGGAGACTTCCAAGCGAAAAATAACTTCAGCAAATCTTAACCTAGCTTAGAAAGCTATAATCGGGTGCCACGACTATCAGATAACCGTTACTCAGCTAAAAGGAGTGTGAGGGAGATGTAGATATATATAAAACTTTGATCGGGCATAACTTTTTAACGAATGGTCCGATTTGAAAAATTTCTTTTGTATTTCGATAGGTATAAATAAACACAACAAAATTGCATTTATACTTCTCCAGACACATTTTCAAATCGTTTGTGGGCGATTGTGGGCGTTAGAGGGAGCTTGGCGCCCGGCTAAAAAAAAACTTGCGCTGCGTAGGAAGCCCAAGAATATGTGTGATTAATCCCAACATTCTAGCTTTTGTAGTTTCCGAGATCTCAGCGTACGCAGCGCAAGTTTGTTTCATCGAGGTGCCACGCCCCCCCTAACGTCCACAATCGCCATAAACGATTTTCAAATGTGTCTGGAGGCCACATCTTTTAAGATTTTAAAAATATATAAACGCAATTTTATAGTGTTTATTAATACCTATCGAAATGAAGACATTTTTCAAATCGGACCATTCACTAAAAAGTTATACGCAATCAAAATTGTTTATATATCTATTTCCCTCGCACTCCCTTTAGCTGAGTTACGATAGTCCGGACACCAACCCGAGTACAGCGTTCGCACTCAATTTAGCTGAGTGACGGGTATTAGATAGTCGGGTCACCAACCCGACTATAGCGTTCTCTATTGTTTTATTGTATTATTATTTTTTTTTTTTTACATCGAGCCTTTAAGTGACTCAAAGCTTCTTCAAATGGTTTATAACGGGTTGATGACTTAAGCCAAGCTCTTGACCGATGCTAAGGCTACTACTATGCCGGTTTTATCGCAATTTTCTACGACAGGCCTTCCTTCTTTGACCACCTCTGCACCAGAACGAAAACGTTGAAACCATGGTTGTGCGGTGGAAATGGAAACTGTATCGTATCCATAAACTGCACTAATTTTATTGGCGGCTTGAGATGCATTTTTGCCTTTATCGTAGTAGTACTGTAAAATATGCCTTATTTTCTCTTTATTTTGCTCTCTGATTGCGACGCTATAACTCACGAACGACTTAAAAGAAAAGACAATCAATCAAACACGTCTTAGCGCGTGAAATGAGCTTTCTAAAAAGGTATATTATGACCAGATTCATTCCAAATCACTGGCATGCAGGATTGGTTCACAGATAGGTTAAATAAATGTGTGATAGGACGTGCAAGACCTGCGGCAATGAATTGTCAATTGAAGACAACCCAACATGCCGTGAAAGATGCCAGAAAAATATTGTTCACATGAGGTAGATTATAAGGATACGGACAACGGGGAACATGGGGTTGTGTAGAGTAAGTTCAGCACTATTACGATAACGGAGGGACGAAGGAAATGCGTTTGATTTAAGTTTGGAGTTAACAAATGAGTAAAATGGCTTAGGATCAGTGCGGAAGTTTTCCATGCAATGGGAAAGATAGTTCATGTAACATTGACTGTTCTTATTATACCCTTGCAGAGGGTATTATATTGTAATTTCAGTCAGATGTTTGCAACGCAGACCACATAAAGTATATATATTCTTGATCAGCACCAATAGCCGAATCCATCTAGACATGTCCGTCTGTCCGTCTGTCTGTTTCTATGCGAACTAGTCTCTCAGTTTTAAAGCTATCGCGATGAAACATTCCCAAAAGTCTTATTTCTACTGCAGGTAGTACATATGTCGGAATGTGCCGGATTGGACCACTATATCTTATGGCTCTCATAGGAATATTCGAGCATTATACATTTTTATACCCTTGCAGAGGGTGTTAAGATTTCAGTCAGAAGTTTGCAACGCAGTGAAGGAGACGTTTCCGACCCCATAAAGTATATATATTCTTGATCAGCATCACTAGACGAGTGGATCTAGCCATGTCCGTCTGTTCGTCTGTCTGCTTCTACGCAAACTAGTCTCTCAGTTTTTAAGCTATCCGGATGAAACTTTCCCAAAAGTCTTCTTACTATTGCAGCTAGTATATAAGTCGGAACTGACGGGATCGGACAACTATATCCTATAGCTCCCATAGGAAATAAAATAAAACCTTCTTATCTTGGGAATATTATTTTTTATATATTTCTGAATTTCGTATTAAATATTTAAAAAATCGGATCACTATATCATATAGCTGCCATAGAACGGTCGAAAAATTAAATGGAAATTAATAGGAAAAAAATTATAGCTTTGTCGATTTTTATTACATTTCCTTCTACTCTGGGATATGACTATTTTTAAATATTTCCGAATTTCGATTTTAATTTTAAAAAGAAATAATAGGAAATTTAACATTTTTGCGATTTGTAAATTAATGGAATGATCTGCAAGGGTATATAAGCTTCGGCTTGCCGAAACTAGCTTCCTTTCTTGTTCGTTATAAAGTAGGCATTTTGATTTCTGACATTTTAAAAACCAAATCTAAAAAATGGCCAATATACATCTGATATACCTAAACAGGACCCATCGAGATAAAGCTTTTGAAGCTCTTAATGAAGGTAAGTATGTATTTGAACCGAAAGGGTATACAAACTTCGGCCTGCCGAAGTTAATTTCCTTTCTTGTTTGAATTGAATTGAATTTATTAAAACAAATCAACCATAAAACTGTACTTTCCGACTTCGGTTTTCGACTTCAGAAAGCTTTCTTTGGGTGTGTGACCTACGCTACAACGTTTGAAAACGCAACAAATTAATGGTTCATGCCAAAAGATGTAGGATTAACTCCGTTGGAATTTCTAACCGTACTTTTACAGAAATATGCTTTTGAAAAATATTGAGTTTTGGAATCGCGACATTCATAAATCGAATCGAAGGTTTATTAGACAGTATACTGATAAACCTTTTGACATGGTACATATAGATCATTTTGGAACCGTAGAATTTAAAAACGGAAAATCTTCCCTCTATCGTAGCACATTCTCGTGTACTAATGTACGCTGACGATGTTAAGCTTTGTTTATCATATAAAGATGTAGGGTCAGGTTTCAACTTACAATCAGATATTAATTTTTTTTCAGGAATGGTGTGAGTACAACCTTTTAAATCTGAACTGCCTTAAATGCAACGTTATGACTTTTTATAGGGGTACTCCTACGTTTATTAGTTATTCTCTTCAAAATACACCACTCGACCGTATATATTCAATTAACGATTTAGGTGTTCTTCTCGACCCAAAACTTAAATTTGATTGCCACATAATGGCCACTGTCAATAAAGCTATGAGTGTTTTTGGCTTTATAAAGCGTTGGTCAAAAGAATTTGATGACCCGTATACAACCAGATTATTATTTATCTCCCTTGTCCGTCCTATTTTGGAATAGTTTTTTTCAGTTTGGAGTTCACAATATCAAGTGCACATCGACCGTATTGAGTCGGTGCAAAAAAAATTTCTTCTTTTTGCCCTTCGTAGTTTGAACTGGGATCAAAACGTAAGGCTACCTTCCTACCAGAGTAGATTACTATTGCTTAATTTACCTAAACTTGAAAACCGAAGAATAATGCTTGGTACTATTTTTATGCATAATCTTATAAGAGGTGATATTGATTCTGTAGAACTGGTAAACCGTTTAACTTTTAATGTTCCCGTTAGACTAACACGAAATTATTACCCTCTTAATTTGCCTCGATGTACATCAAATTTTACTCTGCATGAGCCCTTTCTTGTTCTATGTAAAAATTATAACAATCTTTATCATTTAATTTGCACTTCAACATCTATCCCCGTATTAAAAACTAATTTGCTTCAATCTTAGTTGTAGTATTTGTTGTATTTGTTTCATGTATTTTCCTCGCGAACTCGCATTTCTACCCTAATTGATAAAGGGTCCCGCGCGTAACAAGCACGTGCTTGTTTGTACTGCTCGTAGTGCATCAACGTCCATCATATATATATTTTTTTTTCTTTAGCTGTGAACTTTCCAAATTTTATAAAACTATATGGAACTATATCAACTAATTCTAAAAGTGCAACGAAATGTTTATCACATTTTTTCACTTTTAATAGTCGACCTAAGGTTATATTGTAGTTTCATTCAAAAGAATTTAATTCAAAAGAATCTTAAGAATTTCTGGCAAACCCTTAATATAATTGTCAAAAATTCAATGAACAAATTAAAAATAAGGGTAGACCTACTAGCTAGTACACCAGTGGCATGCAAAGAAGTAATACCAATATAAAAAGAAACTAAAGGATTATTTAGACAATGAAAGAAATTGAACAGCAAGATTTAGAGTCTAAATTTTAGACGAAGAAATTGAATAGAACGATTAAGACGAAAAAATTGAAAAGCAAGATTAAGACGAAAAAAGTGAAAAGCAAGATGTAGACAAAAGAAGTGAAAACCAAGATTTAAAATATATTAAAAAGGAAGTTAAAATTTCAAACCTAATAAAAGAAAACATTAATTCAATTTTCAAAGGAAAAGAATTCAATGAAACGAGGTCGGAGGTTGAAATCGGTAAGAATATATGTTTAGGCCGCTCTCCCCTCTCTTCAATTGCCCGGTCTTCCCCATGGTGGAACTATACAAGGTGGTCTCGTCAGCTCTGCCGAGGACGTTATTTTTCTGAGAGACAAGCGCTAGAAAGAGATAGAAATAGTATTTCATTCGCACGACTGGCACAAATAACGTCCTCAAAAGAGGGCAGCTCTCGCGACGAGACTACCTTGTATAGTTCCACCATGGTCTTCCCACTTTTCAAATGCCTACTCGCCCGCAATGGACGCAGGCGATTCCAGGCGCTCCCGTTTTCCCGTCCCCTGAAATCTCTCCACAGCGTTCTGGAGCACAGCGCGTAATTTGCTTTAAGTTAGTTCTCTTTTGTCACCTGAAATAAATACATCGCCCTGCCGGTCCGCGCAATTATCGAAAGTCCACCGTGTTCTTCTCTTATTTCTCGCGTCTCGGGATCCCCGAGTGTTTTTCTGATCTCTTCCACACAGCTTGTCACCGGCTACCTGCCACAGCCGCAACGCCCAAAAAAGCTGCCCCCATACATGTGTGAATTTTATGAATTTTTTATTAACTGCCGGTCGACAGCACTAGTTTACAAAATAACACCGCGCGGTTCGCGCGGATTCCTTTTAAGGACCCACAACAAAAAAAAAGGGATCCAAAGTGTCGAAGGCGGAAGGCAACACTGCCAACGTCATTAACAATGCCGAAGTGATAGATCACAAGGACGAGATTGTAAAAGTTTTTAATGTATTGTGTTTAATCACAGTGTTGATAATGGTCCTTATAGTTCTCCGAGGACTCAGAATGAACAAGAAATCCGTACAACGCCGTTGGGATCATGGTTAGAGAGGATCGTAACCGCTGCCTCTAACTGGCCCGAAAAAAACCGGGATTAAGTGCAAAACAATAAAATAAATAAAGCCAAATAACTATCAGCCACGGCTCTGAAAAACCAAATCAAAAACAGCAACGCTAACAATTAAATAAATTAAAAGAAACAATTATCAGCAACAGCATTGAAAACCCAAAACAAAAACGGCAACGCTAACAATAACCAGAAGAATTAAACGACAGTCGCAAAGCGAACGTGCATGTGTAATCAGAAGCCTATTGAGAAGTCACCGCTGTGGAGATCACCTGAATGCCCGAGTGCCGCTTCCTTCATTCCATACATATTGTAAGGATGCTCTTTGGCCGAGGTACGATTCTCAGTCGGATCCAGAGGTCCTTTTACAAGAAATTTGTAAAATCACTGAGACACTGGGCTAGAGAATAACGTCCGCGGGGCGGATGATGATTTTTAATGAATTATCCTGGAGATTCGCACTTACCCGCTCGAGGGGGTTATTCCGGGTAGGTGTTGGACTTGCAATCCTCGAATAACCTTCGAGGCTATGGTGACTTCGAAGATACTAAGTCCTTAATAATGAAAAATCCCACGGGCTGGACCTTCGGGCGAGGCCGCAGCCGGGTTTTTCCGTGAAGGATCGAAGTATGAGGCGAGGGGATCGAGAATCCTACGGGCTGGACCTTCGGGCGAGGCCGCAGCCGGATTTTGTCGTGAAGGGTCGAAATACGGAGTGAAGGGATCGAGAATCCTACGGGCTGGACCTTCGGGCGAGGCCGCAGCCGGATTTTGTCGCGAAGGGTCGAAGTGCGAGATTTGGTTACCTACGTCGGAAGGATCTTCCGTTCCGCGCTCGTGAGGATTAGTGGGGCATGTGAGAGGATCTTCCGTCTCACCGTGAGAGTAGGTGGGGCGCGAAAGATCGGAAGGATTTACCGTTCCACTACATTATAGGATTGAGGGCGGGTGGATGAGAGGATCTTCCGTCTCACCGTTGGAATTAATGGGACACGAAGGGTTCTTCCACTACGCTGCAAAGTATTAGTGGGGACCTGCGAGAGGGTCTACCGTCTCGTTATGGGAGTTAGTGGGATGCGAGGGGTTCTTACGCTTCGTTGTAAGACACTGGTGGAAACAAACGAAAGGATCTTCCGTCCCGTTATGGGTGTTAGTGAGGCGCGAAGGCTTCTACCACTTCATATGAGGCGGGAACTAGTAGGAGAATGAGGGGATCTTCCGCCTCGCTACGCAGGTGGGTTAACGGGTAAAGGCCAGAAGTGTCAATAACTTTACCGCTCCAAGTCGGATCGCCGGTCGTCAATAACCTAGACCACTAGGGGGGAAAGGGGGCATGGGGCGGAAATAATAAGCACTTAAACCGTCTTTTTTGGTTTTGCATGTACGTGTATTCCACTCGTTTTATTCACTGTCGCATCTCTACTCTACTGACACATTTGTTTGCTCTGTTTGCTGTTTCACTGCACTGGTTATACTTCTCGCTCACTAACCTTACTCTCGAACTGACCTCGTTTTTTACTCCTCCACGTGCTTTACTTCAGACTGCGTTTTCCGCGTGCGCGACTGTCTCCTTCGAGATACCGGAGCCAAGAGAGCGTTGGAAGCCGCAACTACTACTCTACTCTGCGATCTTCCCTTGCCAGATCGGTTAAGTATTTTATTCCTGGATTTCCGGTATTTTTTCTATGGTTGCCACCTCGGGTTCTATACCCAAAAATACCATTGGTTCGGTTTCCGACTATGAAATAATACTTCTCCATTTAATTTCCCTTACTAACTAATAATTATAATAACAAAAGACTTAAATAACTAAAACTTATATATATTGTGCGGCCCAGCCGTCAGGCAGGATCGTCACAATGTTCTTATAGTTTTTTTATACCCGTTACTCGTAAAGTAAAGGGTATATTGTATTCGTGCAAAAGTATGTAACAGCTAGAAGGAAGCGTTTCCGACCCCATAAAGTATATATATTCTTGAACAGGATCACTAGCCGAGTCGATCTAGCCATGTCCGTCTGTCCGTCTGTCTGTCTGTATGAACGCTGAGATTTCGGAAACTATAAAAGCTAGAAGATTGGCGTTTTGCATGCAGATTCTAGGAGTTCCTACGCAGCGCAAGTTTGTTTTAAAAAAGTGCCACGCCCCCTCTAACGCCCACAATCGCTTATATACGATTTTAAAAATTTAAATATTTCGGAAAAGTAAAAATGCAGTTTTATTGTGTTTATCAATACCTATCGAAATGTAGAAGAAATTTTTCAAATCGGACCATTCGTTAAAAAGTTATGCGTGATCACAGTTTCTATCTCCATCTCCCTTGCACTCCCTTTACCTGAGTAACGGGTATCTGATAGTCAGGGCACCCGACTATAACGTTCTCTCTTGTTTTATTATTTGATTGTTCAGTGTTTTAGAAAAAGAAAATGAATAGTTACGCGAAATACACGATGTTCAATATATATATTACACCTAAATATTATTTTTAAGTGAACTAATTCCATATATATCTAAATTAATATAATTGTAGACCAATAATGCGGTCAGTAGCAAATTCCACCCAGAACGGATTGACATAAAAATGGAAAAAATCACATTAATTACTAAAATAATTAGGAGCCGGGTGTGAGGTACAAATTAGAATAAAAAACAACCCCAAAGTACCCCAAAATTCGATTTGTTTTTTTTTTAATTTCTTTCTTTTGCCATTTCTCTGTTATAAATGTTGTTAAAATGGTTTTAAAATGTTATGTTCATAATCTTATGGCATACCCGCAATTAACTGCATTTTCATTTTTTTGAAATTCAGCCTCCTTAACCAAGTCCATAATATTTTCCAATTTTGCTTTGCCGATTTGACGTCACGGCCTCCACATATGTATGTAGAGTATTTTATATAGACATTAAGGTTTATTATTATTGTTCAGTTTCCTTTATAACGGAGTGACAAAGTTAATATAAAAATTGTGACGACTTTTAATTCTGCGTAATTCACGACCAATTGTGGCTGCTTCTGTTTCTCGACTTCGACTTCTTTTTTCTTGCTTTTGGACTCGCTACTATTTATTCGCTGACTTCTTTGCGATAGTTTTTAACATTAGGGAGGAGTGCCAACACGTCTTCGTTCTACATCCCGACCTTACATTCGGCCCTCCTGATCTTCATCATCTGACCCAGATGATAACAGCTCCTCGTTCTCCGCAACGTATCTCCACAGCTTCATGTTGTCGGAACTTGTAGAAGTGGTTTGAGGACCTTCAACTTGGGCAGCTTTGCGTACATCATAGCGCCCATTTCTTTTAACGTTTGTGATCTCGTACGGTCCAAAGTAGGGACTTGCCAATTTTCGTCCTGCCACGAACTGAGTCCTTTTTATGGCGACGAGGTCTCCCACGCAGTAATCGTAAGCCATCTTCCTCGACTTGTCATAATTTCGCTTGTAGGCAGTTTGAGCCTTCTTGGTGTTGGTTTTTGCCTCATCGCGGATGTGGCTCCGCTCAACGTTGTATTGTTGGATTAGCTCTTCGTTCAGGATCTCCAGCAATCGATCCTCAGCTTTACTGAACATTTTCGTTCCGAACATCAATTCAAAAGGTGACGATTTTGTAGTTGAATGCAACTGCGAATTGAGCGCCTTTTGCACTTGTGGGACAAATTTGTACCATTTGCTAGGGTCGTCAGCTGAGAGTTTCGACAATATGGAGATTATCGAGCGGTTAACCCTCTCCATTTGACCATTGCCTCTGGCCACTCCTGTGGTAACCCATACGTGTTCAATCAAATTGGTCCTTACAAATTCGGAGAACGCATTTGATGTGAAAGCACTTCCTCTGTCACTTATTATGCGTTTTGGATATCCAAAGACGTCAGACCACTCGCTTAGCTTTTTGATCGCCTCTTCATGACCAGTGGACTTCGTTGGGAAGAGCCATACAAACTTGGAGAATGCGTCCACTGCAGCCAATATAAATTTGTATTGCTTAGCTGAGGCTTCCATCGGTCCGAGGTGGTCAATGTGCAACGTGTGAAGGGGTGCGTCGCCTTTATCGATGCAATGCAGCAAGCCTTCCTGCTTTCCTAATTTCTTGCTGTGAATAATGCAAACAACACAATTAGAAATTACTCGCGAAACCTTGCCCTCAATGTGTGGAATGTAAAACTGCTGCTGAATTTGGTGCATCGTCTTTCTAACCGCGAAGTGGGCGGGATCGAGAGCATTCATGATGTCTTCTCGTTCCATCAGCCTTGGGACCACAATCAGTTCGCTTCCAGCATGTTCTTTAAACAGCAATCCACCTTTGAGCTTGTAGTTTTCGTAAGGAGCAGTTTCGAGAAGCTTAACGATTGCTTGATTATGATCGTCGGCCATTTGCGTCTTCTTTAATCTGGCTGACAGCTCCGTAGTTATCATGTAAACATCCACCGGGTATCTGCTTAAATGGTCGACGTGTTTAATCCTTTCGGCAGGTCGGTGCTCCATATCGAAATCGAAGTCTTGCAGGTGTAGTACCCATTGCGCGACTTCTCGCGGCATATCTTGCTTAGTCGTGGTTTGTTTAAAGGCAATGCAATCTGTCACCAATTTAAAGTGAATTCCAAGCAGATAATGACGAAATTTCTTCAGTGCTAAGTATGCCGCTTTGACTTCTAGCACGTAACTATGGTGCTTGGATTCCGCCGGTGAAGTTTTTTTGCCCCAGAAGTAGACTGGATGAAAGCTTTCTTCCAACTTTTGTAGCAGCACAGCTCCATAGCCATCCTTCGACGCATCCGTATGCAACTCGGTCGGAGCCTCCCTCAAGTAAATGTGTAGGACGGGCTCACTTGTCAGCAAGCTTTTTAAATGCTCTATTGACTTCAGTTCTTCTGGACCAATCTTAAATTTGGCGTCTTTCTTCAAGAGATTGGTGAGGGGACGAGCTATTTGCGCATAGTCAGGCATAAACTTTCTGAAAAACCCGGTAAGTCCTAGAAATGATTGAACGGCTTTAATGTTTTTGGGTAGTCGAAAACGACTGACTGCATTTGTTTTCTATGTCCACGGCCATACTTTTCCATTTTCTACGAAATGTCCTAAAAATGAAATTCGTTGCTGAAGAAAGCTACATTCTTTCCATTTCAATTTCAGGTTGTAGTTGGCTGCAGTTTCCAAAACTCTCTTAGTCTTCTTCATACACTCTTCCTCGGTGACTGCGTATGTCGTCCATGTAGAGTTGCATAATATTCTCGGTTGACGAAACGAAAGAAAGCTGCTGGAAAGTTTCGAAAACCAAAAGGCGCCTTGTTAAACTCAAACAGACCTTCGCGCATCACAAAAGCCGTGTAAGCTCGACTACTTTTCTCGACGGGGACGTGAAAAAATCCGTTTTCCAAGTCAAGGACCGTAAAAAACTTGGCAGCTTGTAGTTTCTCCAGGACCTCTTCTATCATCGGGACTGGAAAGCAATCCGGGAGTACCATGCTGTTCAGCTTTCGATAGTCCACGCAAACTCTTAGTGATAGATCCTTTTTCTTTACAACGACGACTCTGCTAGCGACATATGATGAGGATTTGCTTACCTTGTTGAAGCCACTGAGTTTCTTGATTTTTCACAGCTTCTGCTTCTTCTGTTGAATGACGACTTGGTGACTGACGAAAAGGCTTGACAACCCACCGGGAAAGTGAGAAGGTGGTTCTTTGTGTGTTGGAAATCCTCTACCTTTTAGCAGAAAATGTTGGAAATCCTGTATCTTTTAGCAGGCGACGGTGTAGGGAATTTGAAATTCCTTTGGAAAACCACATAGAAACCTCATTTCCCCCTTACTTTTTGTGTCACCCCCGTGTATTTCGAAACCAGAGACGGAAGAAATGTAAGGGGTGAATGAGGTTTAGTCCCTTCCGCTTGTATGGAGAAACCTGATGAAAATATGTTATTTTCCAGAGGAATTTTCCCGGTGGGAAATGCTGTCCGTAGCTTTCTGGTGGTGGTGGTTCGTCGTCGCGACATTGAAACAAAAAACCATTTGAATCGGCAGAAAACTTAAACTTTTTCAGGAAATCATATCCCAAAAGTGCGTTGCAATCCATTTTGCAGTTGTCCACGACCAGAAATTTATGTTCTGTTGGCAGCTGATCGACGATTACGTGAGCGTTAAAAAATCCGATCGGTTTTGTGTTTCTATTGCCCAGGCCGCGCAGAACCGATTCACTTTTCAAGATTTCAACGTTGGCCAAGTCTTGCAGCATACATTTTCTGACTATCGAAACATCAGAGCCCGTATCAACCAAACACTCGACAACAGCCCCATTAATTGTAATTTTCTTAAGGCGACTGCTATCGGTGATTACGCGTACTTTGTCAACTTTTTGCTTGCAGTCACGAGAGATATGTCCGTTTTCTTTGCAGTGAAAACACTTCGTCTCGGATTTGCAATCTTTTCTTTTGTGGTCTGCGGATCCACAATTGAAACAGAATTCCTTTTTCTTCTCATTCTTTTTCGGCTTGGTGCCAGTGCTCACTGTATTTTTGTCTCCGTTCTTCTTTTCAGATTCCTGCACGAGCTCATATATTTCGTACTCGTCTTTCAATGCTTTTAGAGTCTGGCAACGATACATGGCAACTTTATACTCGTTCTTAATTTGCAATCCATTTACGATGTGACATAACAAAGCGGCTTCTTTAACATTCCCGACACTGGCAATTTTTTTCATGTGCAGCATATACTCGTGAAACGATTCGGAAGACCTCTTTTTCCTTTCGCGTAACAATTGGTGAACCTCTGCACTATTTCGGCTGCTCTCGAACTCTTCCTTCAGTTTTTCTTTTAGAGCGGTAAAATCGCTCACGCATTCCGACTCTAAAAACAATCTGGCAGCTCCATGCACATATTTTTGCGATACGCTCAAAGATTTCGAACCACTTAGCTACAGGCACCGAAAAACCATCGAAGTCACTAACAATTTTCTCAAAATTGTCCACTGATATTTTGACCTGATTTTGATCTCTGCGTTCGTCAACTTCAATTTTTAATGCCAGCAACTGTATTAGTTGTTGCATTTGGTCATTTACATTTTCAGCGTTTGTGTTTGACATTTTTGGAGATGTACACTCAACTATTTGATCTTCTAATACAATTAGATCCTCTGGCAGCTTTTCCAAATTGTCCTCTGCAACAACGTCAACTTTTATTTTCCCCGGTGTTTTTGCACCGTTCTCTTTAGAGGTTTTTGCAGGCGTTCGCCTTGTTTTTGTCATGCCTCTTCAAACAGGGTCCACCACACCCGTACACAATCTTCTCTTAATTGTCAACTGCGCAAAACCAATTTTGCAATATCTGATGAAATAACCCGACGACTCAGGAATTCGACGATTTTAATCCACGACTTTACAGCTTTCCCGGCTAATGTTTTAGTTAATAATTTCCCGACTGATCTGCGACAACTTTGCAACTTTTTTGGCTATTATTAACGAATTTCACGAACACGTGCCACTTTTCAACTATACAGCTTTTGATTGTCACTCTCAATTACACAGGACCGGCGAGCCCCCAAATGTAGAGTATTTTATATAGAAATTATTATACCCGTTACTCGTAGAGTAAAAGGGTATATTGTATTCGTGCAAAAGTATGTAACAGCTAGAAGGAAGCGTTTCCGACCCCATAAAGTATATATTCTTGATCAGGATCACTAGCCGAGTCGATCTAGCCATGTCCGTCTGTCCGTCTGTCTGTCTGTCTGTCCGTCTGTCTGTCTGTCTGTCCGTCTGTCCGTATGAACGCTGAGATCTCGGAAACTATAAAAGCTAGAAGATTGGCATTTTGCATACAGATTCTAGGAGTTCCTACGCAGCGCAAGTTTGTTTCAAAAAGGTGCCACGCCCCTCTAACGCCCACAATCCTTATATACGATTTTAAAAATTTCAATATTTCGAAAAGTAAAAATGCAGTTTTATTGTGTTTATCAATACCTATCGAAATGTAGAAGAAATTTTTCAAATCGGACCATTCGTTAAAAAGTTATGCGTGTTCAAAGTTTCTATCTCTATCTCCCTCGCACTCCCTTTACCTGAGTAACGGGTATCTGATTGTCGGGGCACCCGACTATAGCGTTCTCTCTTATTTTTATTATTATTGTTCAGTTTCCTTTATAACGGAGTGACAAAGTTAATATAAAAATTGTGACGACTTTAAATTCTGCGTAATTCACGACCAATTGTGGCTGCTTCTGTTTCTCGACTTCGACTTCTTTTTTCTTGCTTTTGGACTCGCTACTATTTATTCGCTGACTTCTTTGCGATAGTTTTTAACATTAGGGAGGAGTGCCAACACGTCTTCATTCTACATCCCGACCTTACACTTATGTATGTATGTTCTGCTGGCGCACTTTAATTAAGTCGTAAATGTGTGTGTGTCGCATTGTAAGTGTGACCGCGCAAGGGGAAAATCGAAAATACCACTGTTTATTTAAAATGCGCGGTTAAAAAATCGATTATATCGCAAATCTTTTCTTTTGCGCCTTTTTTTAGGTTAACGTTAAATTTTAAAATATCGGTAGCCTTACAGAAATTCCATTAAGCTGAATTTTACAGTCGAAATTTTCCTTAAAATTGCCTTTGTTTTTAAAATGCAATAGCCTAATCAGCAAACTATTTATTAGTTTTAAAATGTTGAGTTATCGACAAACTTTGGATTTGTAAAAAACAAAAACAAACAATGATTCGCTCTGCTATGTACACACACACGCACAAAATATATATATCCAAAAAATGCGTATTGAACACACACAGCCATGAGATACATATATGTGTGTGTACGTTTATGTGTGTCCATTGCAGCTGACTAAGGAATTGAGATTCGCTCAAATTCAAATTCAATATAATACTGATATCCTTTTGCTAACAAAATATTTCATTTACATTTCCACAACAGATTTAAGACATTTTGTAACCGATTTTTGAGAACTAAAATTCAAATCGGATTGATAATATTAAAAGAACATTAAATATTCAAACCATTTGATTCTCTTGCTCGTGCCTCATATTGTTTAAACAAATTCAAATGTTTAAACAATTTGATTCACGGCTTCCCCGTCCACCTGTCTTCCTGTCTTTGTTAATATAATTCTAATCAAGGTGAAAAAATGATTAATAAAAAATACTGAAAACAAAATAATGATTCTAAAATGCGGTTAATATTGAATTGATTTGCTTCATATAAATATTTGTTTCCTTTATAAGAGTTGTCTACTGTGGTAGCAAAATCGCCAAAAGTACTTGGTTTTTATTTGGCTTATTCCACGTGAAACGTGACAGGCCCGTTTGGGTCAAATCTCAGAATCAATCGAAACTTTTTTTTTCGATAGAGGAATGAAATATAAGGATGGGTTTTTGTTTTTTTTTTTTAACTCTTACCGTTTATTTAAAAAAAAATTTTTTTTTAATTAGCTCCGATTTTTCAGTTGTGCATCACTTGAGACTCGTTTGAGTTATTTTAATATTTGGTATGCAACTTTGTGGGATATCTTAATATCTTTCAGATAAATATTTTTAAAAATTTTTAAATTTAAAATTAAGTATTTTTTAAGGGAATTTTAAATTTAAAAAATTCTGTACGCCGGAATACACGCGATTTCCGAAAAAAATAATTATCCTTATTTTGCTTCAACAATTCTTCACGAAGTGGTAAAATTAAATTTTTGTAATTGCAAGGGATACTAGAAAAGACAACGATTTTAGTTTAGCAACTTTGCATCAAGCAACAACAGCGCAGCGTGTAAGAAAGGGAAAGCACTATTCCTGCTCTCCCGTGCTCGTATTGCTGTTCTCTTCTCACACGCTGCGCTGTTGTTGCTTGATGCAAAGTTGCTAAACTAAAATCGTTGTACTTTATAATCCTTGCAATTACAAAATTTTATTTTACCACTTCGTGAAATTGTTGAAGCAAAATAAGGATAATTATTTTTTCGGAAATCGCGTGTATTCCGGCGTCAGAAATTTTTTAATTTAAAATTCCCTAAAAATACTTAATTTTAAAATTAAAAATTTTTAAAAATATTTATCTGAAAGATATTAAGATATCCCACAAGTTGCATACCAAATATTAAAATGACTCAAACGAGTCTAAAGTGATGCACAACTGAAAAATCGGAGCTAATTTAAAAAAAAATTTTTTAATAAACGGTAAGAGTTAAAAAAAAAAACAAAAACCCTTCCTTATATTTCATTCCTCTATCGAAAAAAAAAGTTTCGATTGATTCTGAGATTTGACCCAAACGGGCCTGTCACGTTTCACGTGGAATAAGCCATTTACCTTTTCGTTACCTATAGGTAACATATATGTGCATAAAAGTACCCTTGCTACATTCTTAGGTAATTAATTAATTATCAAGAAATAACATTTTAAAAGAAGAAAACATAATTTGGCTTAAATAGCTTTAAAATTTCGTCTTTGATAAACAAAGAATACTGTGACAATTAACAAAGGGGAAAGTAGAACGAGGTAGCAAAGCCAAGATCAACAGGATTTGTTTTAAAGGACCGATAAAAGAAAATCCAGCCTAAAATTATCCTTACTTTTAAAAATGTTCTTAAACTTATAATATGAGCGTCCACTTAAAGGCGATACTATTGTTTCCATTTTTATACCCGTTACTCGTAGAGTAAAAGGGTATATTGTATTCGTGCAAAAGTATGTAACAGGGAGAAGGAAGCGTTTCCGACCCCATAAAGTATATATATTCTTGATCAGGATCACTAGCCGAGTCGATCTAGCCATGTCCGTCTGTCCGTCTGTCCGTCTGTCTGTCTGTCTGTCTGTCTGTCTGTCCGTCTGTCCGTATGAACGCTGAGATCTCGGAAACTATAAAAGCTAGAAGATTGGTATTTGGCATGAAGATTCTTGGAGTTCCTACGCAGCGCAAGTTTGTTTCAAAAGGGTGCCACGCCTCCTCTAACGCCCACAATCGCTTATATACGATTTTAAAAATTTCAATATTTCGGAAAAGTAAAAATGCAGTTTTATTGTGTTTATCAATACCTATCGAAATGTAGAAGAAATTTTTCAAATCGGACCATTCGTTAAAAAGTTATGCGTGTTCAAAGTTTCTATCTCCATCTCCCTCGCACTCCCTTTACCTGAGTAACGGGTATCTGATTGTCGGGGCACCCGACTATAGCGTTCTCTCTTGTTTAAAATAAGAATTGGAGACAATCATTTTTTTAAACTGTGGAAAAATGAATTTCCCATCACATTTTGGATAGATTGTAACATTTCAAAGCGAAATCACATTACAAATAATCCCTCAAATTACTTAAATTTCTTAAATATGTGTACAAATTAACTTTCTCCTTAGTGAGTTGATTAAAAAAATTTATTTTATTTTTTTAACTTTACTTATTCACTATTACAATTGTTTCATAGGTCGAACTTATTTCACTGCTCACTGATTTATAATTTTTAAACTTCTCGATTTGATCCTCCAAAACGGACTGCCCTGACTCAAGTTCAATGATCAATGATGAAACCTCGGCTTAAGAGATTTATCTCAGAAAAACTGATTAAGAGAATGACTCAAGAGACTGAATTTCTGCCGGAAATTGATGTTTATGTTAGCGGACTTCGGGGACCGCTTTGGGGCTCCGATGTTTACAATATCGGCTTGGGTGTTTACAGAATCCCTTTGATGCGGGATGTATGAAATTGATCTGGGTGGGAATAACTTGGAGGCGTAGTTAAAAGAAATAGCTGACCACGGGTTTATCTCGGAGTCAGTCTGAGTTATTTGGAGATTTGTTCTGAACTCAAAGTTGTTTATAAATTGGGTAAGTGCCCCTAAGTAATGTGTCGTATAACTCCCCCCATTCTAAATTGAATCGTCCCGATTCATTGGAACTGATGGGTATATTGAATGTAATTGATTAGTCAATTCGACAATGATATTTTCTTCTAGGGAATTCTCATTTTCAGGTATATTATTTTCTTCTTGTATTTCTATATTGGATTGCCGTGGCTTGAATATTAAAAACTTTCTGTATTTGATTATAAGCATGAAAATTAAATATATAAATGTAAATACGATTAATATTAACGAAATTGGTATTTGAGTTTGTTTAATTTGAATAAAAGGATTTAGTATGTTAATATTATCGAATGAGAGTTCGGAATCATTTGACATAATAAATTCGGATATTACAAATTCTGTATATTTTCGAGCAGTGATGTATTCCAATATCTTATTATCTACGTTATTGAAAGATATATTATTAATTAGTGGTGCTGTTAAAAACGATTAAATATGACCCATCTAAATAAGTGTCATTAATTATATTATGTCCATTTACAAAAATGGCTCCTTCTTGGATTACATCTATATTTTTATTTTTTCTCTGATTTTTATACATAAAGTTTTTTTTCATTTAGTAATTTGGTAAAGCAAGAACCTTCTGGGTTTATTGTGCAATAATTATTAAATAATTCCGTCTTAAAGTTAGACATTACATAGTACTTATTTCTGCATTTTGCGACGTGATTATCAATTAACAATTTTCCATCATTATGTGAAATGGATCTTGAATTGTAGACTTCACAACGATCGATAATAATGGGGTATTTTATGTATATAATTAGAATATCCTGGTGTAATGCGATTTTAAATTCTGATATATCCAATAGGTCAGTTATAATTACAGGCTTTTGTTCATGTTTATAAATTTCTTGTAAGTCTTCATTGTTTAGAATTTTAGTATTAAATACATCAATTTTTGCAAGTGTAATTGTATCCATTAAATTCATAAGATCGTACGTAACTAAGCGGAGACGATATTTTCTTAGTGGAATTTCTTGATTTTTAAAGGCTTTTTTAAATTCTTCAGATAGAGTTTTTATTTCTTTAAATATTTTAGAATTAATGACGAATTGATCATTACTATTTTGTATTAAATCATTTATCTTATTTTGCACTGTTATAAAATCATCATGATCTGGTGTTCCTGCTATCCATTTCCAAATAGTGCCTAATTCATTAATACCTCGTTTTGATCTATTGGGTATAATTTGTGATATAAGCATTTTGATAATTTTTAATTCGTGGGACATTTCCCAATGTAAATTCGGGTTATTATTTATAAATTCTGATTCAAGATTAACTATTTCTTTATAAAAACTTAAATTAGTAATATGAAATAAATCTGCGTATGATTCATAAATAAGAACATCTTTAGTATCCTTGTAAAGAAAGAAATCATGGTTGGTATAATCCATAATTTCGGATTTGGTTGTAGCTACCATCAATAATACGTACGTTAATGAAATCATTATCTGAAATTTAAGAAAAAAATTTTTATTTAAGATTTAATATTATCTTTATGAATCGTACGATTTCTGCTGTTTGAAAGATTTTCCTTAACTACTTGTTTCTTGTATCTAGAATTAAGCTTATTTCTTTCCCCGTGTTTCTTTTCGTAAATTACTTCTCCTACGTGATAGTGTTTTTCTTGTCTACCTTTATTATGAAATTCTAACATTCTCTCCTAAGCTTGTTTTAATAATAGGGGATTTGTATCATGTTGTATTTTATTAAATAATCTCTAAAGATTATAAAATGAAAGACCGATTTTTAAGGGGATACGACCACAGCCCAAACCTTAAGAGCTTCAGCAGCCAAATTTTTGCACAGTATTCCATTGGGGGCGTAGGCGCCCACTAAGATCCGACATGTCCCCCCAGTGGCCCCAAACAGCTCCAACATCCATATTTAGAGCAAAAAAGTATTAGATGTACTCAAGCTTAACTTCTAAAGGGGTTGGAATTTCGAAATTTGGATTTTGCAGAATTTTAGGTCTTGAAAAGGCCTAATTAAAAATCTAAAAGAAATTTCGATATCCCCCATAATTTTGGGGCTACATTTAAAATTAACTTTTCGATTGTAAAAATCTAAACCGCTGCTCCGATCAAGATGATTTTTGGATCATTAGTTATTCTATGGCCCAAATGCTTAAGTTTTATTTTTCAAGTTTTTAACATTTTTTAAAGTATTTTTAACGAATTTATATAGATTTTCTAAGTTATTGCGTTGCATTTTGTGGGAGCCTGCCGAGAGAGCGAAACCCAGAGAGCGGATGCCAAGAGGGCGACGGCCGAGAGAGCAACACCCAAGGAAACTGATGAGGGGGAGGGGTAGTGCTGTGTGGAATGGGGCAATTTAAGTTAAAATTTGTTTTGGATTTTAAAAACTTAAGCTGCTGTTCCGATCAATATGATTTTCGATCAATAGTCATTTCGATCAATAGTCATTTTAAAAGAAGAAAACATAATTTGGCTTAAATAGCTTTAAAATTTCGTCTTTGATAAACAAAGAATACTGTGACAATTAACAAAGGGGAAAGTAGAACGAGGTAGCAAAGCCAAGATCAACAGGATTTGTTTTAAAGGACCGATAAAAGAAAATCCAGCCTAAAATTATCCTTACTTTTAAAAATGTTCTTAAACTTATAATATGAGCGTCCACTTAAAGGCGATACTATTGTTTCCATTTTTTAAAATAAGAATTGGAGACAATCATTTTTTTAAACTGTGGAAAAATGAATTTCCCATCACATTTTGGATAGATTGTAACATTTCAAAGCGAAATCACATTACAAATAATCCCTCAAATTACTTAAATTTCTTAAATATGTGTACAAATTAACTTTCTCCTTAGTGAGTTGATTAAAAAAATTTATTTTATTTTTTTAACTTTACTTATTCACTATTACAATTGTTTCATAGGTCGAACTTATTTCACTGCTCACTGATTTATAATTTTTAAACTTCTCGATTTGATCCTCCAAAACGGACTGCCCTGACTCAAGTTCAATGATCAATGATGAAACCTCGGCTTAAGAGATTTATCTCAGAAAAACTGATTAAGAGAATGACTCAAGAGACTGAATTTCTGCCGGAAATTGATGTTTATGTTAGCGGACTTCGGGGACCGCTTTGGGGCTCCGATGTTTACAATATCGGCTTGGGTGTTTACAGAATCCCTTTGATGCGGGATGTATGAAATTGATCTGGGTGGGAATAACTTGGAGGCGTAGTTAAAAGAAATAGCTGACCACGGGTTTATCTCGGAGTCAGTCTGAGTTATTTGGAGATTTGTTCTGAACTCAAAGTTGTTTATAAATTGGGTAAGTGCCCCTAAGTAATGTGTCGTATAACTCCCCCCATTCTAAATTGAATCGTCCCGATTCATTGGAACTGATGGGTATATTGAATGTAATTGATTAGTCAATTCGACAATGATATTTTCTTCTAGGGAATTCTCATTTTCAGGTATATTATTTTCTTCTTGTATTTCTATATTGGATTGCCGTGGCTTGAATATTAAAAACTTTCTGTATTTGATTATAAGCATGAAAATTAAATATATAAATGTAAATACGATTAATATTAACGAAATTGGTATTTGAGTTTGTTTAATTTGAATAAAAGGATTTAGTATGTTAATATTATCGAATGAGAGTTCGGAATCATTTGACATAATAAATTCGGATATTACAAATTCTGTATATTTTCGAGCAGTGATGTATTCCAATATCTTATTATCTACGTTATTGAAAGATATATTATTAATTTTAGTGGTGCTGTTAAAAACGATTAAATATGACCCATCTAAATAAGTGTCATTAATTATATTATGTCCATTTACAAAAATGGCTCCTTCTTGGATTACATCTATATTTTTATTTTTTTCTCTGATTTTTATACATAAAGTTTTTTTTTCATTTAGTAATTTGGTAAAGCAAGAACCTTCTGGGTTTATTGTGCAATAATTATTAAATAATTCCGTCTTAAAGTTAGACATTACATAGTACTTATTTCTGCATTTTGCGACGTGATTATCAATTAACAATTTTCCATCATTATGTGAAATGGATCTTGAATTGTAGACTTCACAACGATCGATAATAATGGGGTATTTTATGTATATAATTAGAGTATCCTGGTGTAATGCGATTTTAAATTCTGATATATCCAATAGGTCAGTTATAATTACAGGCTTTTGTTCATGTTTATAAATTTCTTGTAAGTCTTCATTGTTTAGAATTTTAGTATTAAATACATCAATTTTTGCAAGTGTAATTGTATCCATTAAATTCATAAGATCGTACGTAACTAAGCGGAGACGATATTTTCTTAGTGGAATTTCTTGATTTTTAAAGGCTTTTTTAAATTCTTCAGATAGAGTTTTTATTTCTTTAAATATTTTAGAATTAATGACGAATTGATCATTAGTAGTTATAAAATGAGAGTTCTGGATCTAAAGTGGAAGGGGGAGGTAATTAATTATGCTAATTAGGGTAATAAATCAGGACAATGTGACAGGTGTGGGGGTAATTAAAGTTAATGGGTGCGTGACGAGTGATCGTTAATTAGGGTAATAAATTAGGTCAAGGTGACAGGTGACCGTTGCTTAGATCCAGAAATCCGATCCAGAAATCGGGACTCTTATTAAGCGGGAAGAAGTTACTGGGGTGTGACGGGTGATCGTAAATTAGGGTGATAAGTTGCTTATATCTAGGAATTGTATTCAGGAATTCGCTCCCCCGAATTTCGTTTAAGAAATCGGGACTCTTATTAAGCGGGAAGAAGTTACTGGGGTGTGACGGGTGATCGTAAATTAGGGTGATAAGTTGCTTATATCTAGGATTTGTATTCAGGAATTCGCTCCCCGAATTTCGTTTAAGAAATCGGGACTCTTATTAAGCGGGAAGAAGTTACTGGGGTGTGACGGGTGATCGTAAATTAGGGTCCACAATAGTTATATCCAGCTTTTGTATCTAGGAAATGGGGTGAAAGAGGGGAGGCATTCTGCTTAAGTGGTTGACGAGTAGGTTGACGGGATCGAACGTGGGAGAAGTTAGAAAAATAGGGTGAAACGAGGGGAGGGAATCTAGTTAAGCGGGTGAGAAGTTACTGGGGTGTGTCAGGTGATCATAGCGATATATTTGGGTTATCCTAGTTAATGGGGGAGAAATTACTGGGGTGTGCCGGGTGTCCTTTGCTTAGATTAAGAAAGTGTGGTGCTCACACGGGTACGTGTTAGAATGTCACGGGCTGTTGTCACGTCCAAAAGAAACAGCTGAAAGCAAGCACCCTTGAAAAGGGATCCCTTTGCTTGCCACTGAGAAACAAACTCCCACCCCAATAACAAAAAGAATATGTAAATTTTAAATTCAAGTATATTTTTTTATTTTAACTTTTGACCTGAAAGAAATAGCTGAAAAAAATCACCCATCCCCCAAACAAAAGAAGATGTTAATTTGAATTTAGATCATGAATTTAGCTCATGTTTATTTGGAAATTTTTAACAGGCTTTCTTATACACTAATTATGATGGCATTAGTTTTAAGGCTCCTTCTAAAATATATAAAAGAGTTCTAAATAAAGTCTCCAAATTTGCATAACTAATTAGGTAAACAAAATATATCAAGTTGGCTGGTGGTGGTTACTGGAGTACGACGGGTGTTCGTTACTTAGATTCAGAAAATACGAGGGAACTAAATTTAGTGGTGGACAAAAAATGTTCACGGGCCAAACATGTGTAATCAAAGTGGCAACAGGTTGTTGATAGCAAACGACCCTTTTAGTTGCTCAGTGACTGTTTTACACGTGCACGGGGTCACTTAATTATCATACTGGATAATATCACGGGATGGTGGGATCAGACAGAAAAACAAGTTGTTGAGAGCAAGCGACACAAACACCCTTAAATAGGGGATCCCTTTGCTTGCCACTGAGAAACAATCACCCACCCCAAGCAAAAAGAATATGTAAATTAGAATTTAGCTCATGTTTATTTGGAATTTTGTAAAAGGTTTTTTTTTATACACTAAATATGAAAACATTAGTTTAACTCTTAAGTTAAAATATATGAAAGAGTTCTAAATATTGTCCCCAAATTAGTAAAATTAATTAGGGAAATGGATTATGAGAGTTGGCAGGTGGTGTTTCCTGGAGTACGGCGGGTGACCGTTACTTAGATTTAAAAAATACGACGGGAGGGAATTCTATATGCTAATATGGTGTGATCAGGGTGGCAACAGGTAGTTGTTAGCGACCCTTTTAGTGGATCAGTGACCTTTTACTTAGCATAAGCACTAGAAAATGTCACGGGCTGTTTACGTCACAGGATGTTTACACGTTCACATGTGATCACTTTGGTCACTTAATTAGTATAACCAAGAACACCCTTGAACAGGGGTTTGCATGGCATTGAAAACAATTATAGAATTTTTTAACTGAAAAGAAACAGCTGAAAGCACACACCCACCCCAATAGCAAAAGAACATTCAAAAGAAATAGCTGAAAACAAACACATCCCCCAAACAAAAAAATATACAAATTTGAAGTTCAAATATATTCTTATTTTATTATTTTTTTTATTTCGCTTTACAAATATATATTTAGCTATAGATTTTTTAAATTATTTATTTCTTTAAATTTAAGGTTAAGTTTATTGTATTTGTTTATTAAATCAATAGCTTTAATTCTAAGGTATGGTGCCTGGTGACATTGACAAGTATCCGGGCCCTCTCTTACGTCATCGTCGGCCCAGGGACATGATACCATATGTACACCATATTTAGATTCTCTCTCACCGACTCTGTCCATCCTTTGAAGTTTGGAGAAAATCATCTCCAGGGACTGCCGATGATCCTCAAAAATGAAATCACCATTTTCTTTGAGGAAATTGGTGATTTCATTACACACGTGGTTGTTATTCATGATGTTTTGTTGTTTAACTGCTGTTTCTTGATGATGTAGTTGTTTCTTGATGATATAGTTGTTTCTTGATGATGTAGTTGTTTCTTGATGATCTAGTTGTTTCTTGGATATAGTTGTTTATTGATGTTGTTATTGCTGTTTAACTGATGTTTCTTGATGTTTAACTGTTGTTTATTCCTTGTTGTTTAACTGATTACTTGTTATTAGCTGTTTGTTGTTTAGCTGATTAGTTGATATTAGGTGTTTGTTGTTTAGCTGTTTAACTGTTGTTTTTTGCTTGTTGTTTAACTGATTAGTTGTTGTATAACTGTTTTTTGTTGTTTAACTGATTAGTTGTTATTAGCTGGTTTCTAGTTGTTTAACTGTAGAGCTGTTTTGTTGTTTGGTTGATTATTGATGTTTGTTTGTTGCTGATGTTGCTGATCCAGTGGTCTTTCAGTTCGAACTAAAGTTCCTTCACAGGAACTTCTCACAGTAATCCCCCTCCATATGGGGGATCATGCTTCTCCACGACCATCCCTTCCTCGCAATCATCCCCTTTAAGAAGTTTTAGACAAATGCTAAATTTGTTAGAAACTTTTTCCTCATTATGAGTAGATAATATTCAACTAGGCTTTTTATGTAGGCCACACACCCACGTGAGAAAATGACGCTCACCTTCCACCCATCCACCACATCCCCATGTAACCATATTGATCACAAGATGTCAGAAAAGGGACTCGCACAAGGGGTACCCAAACCTGTGCACCTGTTACAGCTCCCGACCGCAATAAAAGACACAAGCCTCAAGGCGCGCGCTCATTGATAAGATCATAAACGTTACGCCAATGCCCAAGGCTAGCTCTAACACGTGCCATAATAGGGGTTGAAATCACGATCCCGCAATTAGTCCATTCTCCATGCTCCGAAAAGACTTTGTTTAATTTGTAACACAATAATATATTTATTCATTTATTTTGGGATTCTAAACATATTTCATTATATATTGAAATTCATTTTCTGGCTCCATCCCGACGATTTGCATAGAAGTGGCAGGCGCATGTTGCTGGTGTCAACTCGGGATTACAGAATGTAAAGTGTTCACCATATTTCATAGTTTTAAGATCATATCCACCTTGATTCATGAACATCGTTTTTGTGTTTAGGAGGAATTGAAAGTGGTGGCCTATTACCTCCCCTTTAAAATCTTGAATAAATTTTAAAATAATGTATGCATTGTTTAGAGCACAAACCCCGCCCTTAATATGTGTTTCACAATATGGAAACCGGTTTCCCTTAAACCTATATAGGGACGAACAATCAATTTCCTCAATATTAATGAGCTGACGATGTTGACGATGTTATGATGTTTATTGCTTAACCAAATTGCAGTCTTTCGAGATTTTGTATTTAGTAAAGTGAAATCATATGGTGGTTCCATTACAAAACTATTATTCAAGTTAGGATCTTGTTTAAATACTATTCTTATTTCCTTTAGAATGAAATTAGTAATATTATCAAAGAAGCCTAGCACATCAACTGAAACAATATCTTTCATCATTTTCCTAATGTTAATCAACTTGTTGTACAAGTCCGTTTAAAGGGTTATTCTAAACGATCATGTATGAGGAGACAAAAAGCTTGGGTATTTTCATGACTTGGTATCCTCAGTTCTGTTGAAATTCTCACATCAATAGAAACAGTTTTTATTGTGTCTGGAGGCCACATCTTTTAAGATTTTAAAAATATATAAACGCAATTTTATAGTGTTTATTAATACCTATCGAAATGTAGAAGACATTTTTCAAATCGGACCATTCATTAAAAAGTTATACGCAATCAAAATTGTTTATATATCTATCTCCCTCGCACTCCCTTTAGCCCCAATAGATAGTCGGGACACCAACCCGAGTACAGCGTTCGCACTCCCTTTAGCTGAGTGACGGGTATTAGATAGTCGGGACACCAACCCGACTATAGCGTTCTCTCTTGTTTTGTCTTACAAACTAACAATAAAAATCTTAAAAGTGAACAAACATAAGGAATTAAAGCTAAAATTAAAGTTAAAAGTTAAAATTAGAGTGTGCCAAGAAGGTGAGAAAATAATTTAGTTATAATTAAAAAATTAGATCACATTTATCAAGGATTGCCATAGAATTACAAAGAAAAATATTATTGTTTTTTATATTTTTGAACATTTTCTGTGAAATAAAATAATTTGATCGTCAGATCATGGCAGGTGTGACCCTAACTTACAACGAAATTAACACCAAATTTATCTGCATTTTGCATTTTGGTGTTATCAAGTATATGATGCAGGGTCACATCATTTTACATTTCGTCCAAAAAAGTGAAAAAAGTGAAAAATCGTTCGGTTAATTCTAAAAAACAAGAAAAAGGTAAGTGATAACATAAATGTTGTTGCTTAATACTCTTTATTTCAGCGTTACAGAGGTTAGTACCACAGATATTTTCGCCATTAATAATTATAAGCCACCAGATGCTATCTTTGACACAAACTCTGCATTTCAGTGTCTTTTGAAATGTTTTTAATCTTCACCAGTGGTAAATGGTGTGCGGTGTTCATTAAATGGTTGTATGAATAGTACTTCAGTACTAACTTAGTTGTTTAACTTAATCAAAATATTACATTTATTTCAGCCAGGCCGATTGAGACTTCTTGGGACCAGAACTGTTGCGCTTGCATTTCCCGTGTTTGATTTTTTCTTTTCATAATTCCCATCCCCGACATTAAACATCTGATCAGAAGGTAAATGAACGGCCATGGCAAACTAGGCATATTTTTGGAGAGAGCCCTTAATTTTGTATGGAGATGTAATAATGGTAATTACTCTTTTTATTATTCCTGGTCTTACATTCATATCCTAAACAGGGATAAAACAATAGAAGGTTGTCCTAACCATTCACTTTTTTATCAGCACACCCCATTATTTTAATCATCATCTGTTTAAAGGTCAAATGTTGGTCACGATAAATAGCAAATTTGAGTGGAAAAAAAGATGTATTGTTATATGAAATGACAGTTGGGCACTTGAAAATTATAAATATGGAGTTAATCACCGGAAAATCCCGCGAGCTGTTAAACGAGAAATGTGAGAAGTGGATTGAGATGGGATTCATCAAAAAGGAAGAAGTAGCAGAAAGGAGATCGAGTGTGTTCAACAAACATGCTAAAGGAATCTGCCAGTTAATACCTATTGAAAATGTCACTTTTGACCAGCAGGCAAAGCTGGAGACGCTTTTGAATCAAGCAAGAGAGGTCGATTCTTCTAAAGTAGAACAATCCATACAGGAGGTAGAATCGATGAAGGCATCGATACTATCATTGGAGGATAATATACTCCTGCTCGAGGAGGAGATTAAATGGTATAGAGAACTCGATATCCAGTACAGCTGGATAGAGGAACGAAAACGGAAATCCAATCGGAAATGAGGAGGAATTACGGAAACCACGCAAACTTCGTAGAAGAAATTAATTTAATATATAAATTACCCCATTACAGAGGATTTTGGATTAGGGTAGAAGCATCTACCTTTATACTATCCTTTAATATAGAAAAATAATATAAATATGGAAAGTAAACCTGTTTTTATTCGAAAATTGCCACTGTCTGAACATTTGATGAAACTTCCGTTCCCGTTAAATACAAATAAAAATAAAAATAATTAGAAAACAAAAATGTACACATCTTAAAATGTCGTCTCATTCTGATATTTTAGGCTACTTTTATGATATTAGAATCTTTTTACACTTTATAATCTTAACACATACTAAACTACTTGATGATTAATATATTAAATTTCTTCTAATTGAAACAATTATTCTAGATTCAACTCTTTCTTTCCTTTTCTAACCACGCCTACCACAGCAAACATAACTATTTTCTAGACACCCTTTATATTTCGTATGTTTCTATTCTCCTACCTGGTTATGAAAGTTATATATCTATCTACTAGTACTCCCTTTACCTGAGTAACGGGTATTAGATAGTCGGGACACTCGACTATAGCTTTTTTTTTTCTTTAAAGTCTTTTATTTTGGCTACCTGTAGTTTCAGTAGGTTCAACATATTTCCCTCTCTTCCAATCTAAACAATATACAAAAATGCACCAGTTAAAATAAATATCTGCATATTGAATGCAAAGATTCATAGTATATATGTATATATTTGAATTAAATATAAAATCATTGCATGATCTAATTTGAAAACATTTCAATTAAGGTCGAATATATTTGATTCATTGCTAATCATATTTACTTTAAATATCTTACGTCATTAAAAAAAGAATTTCATATTTAAATCATAGATTAAAATATTTAAATTAACTATATTTGTTTAATGTAATAATTTCATATTTAAAATTAATAAAAACCGAAATGGATGAAAAGCATACCGAAAAATCTTTCGTAGATCATTTCATATGCTTACTTAACTTATCAAAAATTAAATGCATTTATCATTTTTATTTTGTTCTCATATATTCAGAGTTTTCATACATTCCATATATCCATCTCCCTCGCACTCCCTTTAGCTGAGTTACGCGTAAGTGATAGTCGGGGCA
>JBAMCF010000378.1:0-12781 GCA_037075285.1 Drosophila lutescens
TTGATAGGTATTGATGAGTAGAACAAAGTTGCCAAATAAACTTTTTGTCTATCTCTTGTAGTTTTCGAGAAAATCGAGTTTATATCTGAAAATAGCGGTCGAACATGGCTACGGACGAACATGGCAACACAAGTAGCTAAGATTGCCAATATCTTTTGATTGGACAGTCCGATTTAAACAAACTTTACTGAGTTTGATAGGTATTGATGAGTAGAACAAAGTTGCCAAATAAACTTTTTGTCTATCTCTTGTAGTTTTCGAGAAAATCGAGTTTATATCTGAAAATAGCGGACGAACATGGCAAGAACAAGTACCTAAGATTGCCAATATCTTTTGATTGGACAGTCCGATTTAAACAAACTTTACTGAGTTTGATAGGTATTGATGAGTAGAACAAAGTTGCCAAATAAACTTTTTGTCTATCTCTTGTAGTTTTCGAGAAAATCGAGTTTATATCTGAAAATAGCGGTCGAACATGGCTACGGACGAACATGGCAAGACAAGTAGCTAAGATTGCCAATATCTTTTGATTGGACAGTCCGATTTAAACAAACTTTACAGAGTTTGATAGGTATTGATGAGTAGAACAAAGTTGCCAAATAAACTTTTTGTCTATCTCTTGTAGTTTTCGAGAAAATCGAGTTTATATCTGAAAATAGCGGACGAACATGGCAAGACAAGTAGCTAAGATTGCCAATATCTTTTGATTGGACAGTCCGATTTAAACAAACTTTACTGAGTTTGCTAGGTATTGATGAGTAGAACAAAGTTGCCAAATAAACTTTTTGTCTATCTCTTGTAGTTTTCGAGAAAATCGAGTTTATATCTGAAAATAGCGGACGAACATGGCAAGACAAGTACCTAAGATTGCCAATATCTTTTGATTGGACAGTCCGATTTAAACAAACTTTACTGAGTTTGCTAGGTATTGATGAGTAGAACAAAGTTGCCAAATAAACTTTTTGTCTATCTCTTGTAGTTTTCGAGAAAATCGAGTTTATATCTGAAAATAGCGGTCGAACATGGCTACGGACGAACATGGCAACACAAGTAGCTAAGATTGCCAATATCTTTTGATTGGACAGTCCGATTTAAACAAACTTTACTGAGTTTGATAGGTATTGATGAGTAGAACAAAGTTGCCAAATAAACTTTTTGTCTATCTCTTGTAGTTTTCGAGAAAATCGAGTTTATATCTGAAAATAGCGGTCGAACATGGCTACGGACGAACATGGCAAGACAAGTAGCTAAGATTGCCAATATCTTTTGATTGGACAGTCCGATTTAAACAAACTTTACTGAGTTTGATAGGTATTGATGAGTAGAACAAAGTTGCCAAATAAACTTTTTGTCTATCTCTTGTAGTTTTCGAGAAAATCGAGTTTATATCTGAAAATAGCGGTCGAACATGGCTACGGACGAACATGGCAAGACAAGTAGCTAAGATTGCCAATATCTTTTGATTGGACAGTCCGATTTAAACAAACTTTGCAGAGTTTGCTAGGTATTGATGAGTAGAACAAAGTTGCCAAATAAACTTTTTGTCTATCTCTTGTAGTTTTCGAGAAAATCGAGTTTATATCTGAAAATAGCGGTCGAACATGGCTACGGACGAACATGGCAAGACAAGTAGCTAAGATTGCCAATATCTTTTGATTGGACAGTCCGATTTAAACAAACTTTACTGAGTTTGATAGGTATTGATGAGTAGAACAAAGTTGCCAAATAAACTTTTTGTCTATCTCTTGTAGTTTTCGAGAAAATCGAGTTTATATCTGAAAATAGCGGACGAACATGGCAAGACAAGTACCTAAGATTGCCAATATCTTTTGATTGGACAGTCCGATTTAAACAAACTTTACTGAGTTTGATAGGTATTGTCTATCTCTTGTAGTTTTCGAGAAAATCGAGTTTATATCTGAAAATAGCGGTCGAACATGGCTACGGACGAACATGGCAACACAAGTAGCTAAGATTGCCAATATCTTTTGATTGGACAGTCCGATTTAAACAAACTTTACTGAGTTTGCTAGGTATTGATGAGTAGAACAAAGTTGCCAAATAAACTTTTTGTCTATCTCTTGTAGTTTTCGAGAAAATCGAGTTTATATCTGAAAATAGCGGTCGAACATGGCTACGGACGAACATGGCAAGACAAGTAGCTAAGATTGCCAATATCTTTTGATTGGACAGTCCGATTTAAACAAACTTTACTGAGTTTGCTAGGTATTGATGAGTAGAACAAAGTTGCCAAATAAACTTTTTGTCTATCTCTTGTAGTTTTCGAGAAAATCGAGTTTATATCTGAAAATAGCGGTCGAACATGGCTACGGACGAACATGGCAAGACAAGTAGCTAAGATTGCCAATATCTTTTGATTGGACAGTCCGATTTAAACAAACTTTACTGAGTTTGCTAGGTATTGATGAGTAGAACAAAGTTGCCAAATAAACTTTTTGTCTATCTCTTGTAGTTTTCGAGAAAATCGAGTTTATATCTGAAAATAGCGGTCGAACATGGCTACGGACGAACATGGCAAGACAAGTAGCTAAGATTGCCAATATCTTTTGATTGGACAGTCCGATTTAAACAAACTTTACTGAGTTTGCTAGGTATTGATGAGTAGAACAAAGTTGCCAAATAAACTTTTTGTCTATCTCTTGTAGTTTTCGAGAAAATCGAGTTTATATCTGAAAATAAGCGGACGAACATGGCAAGACAAGTACCTAAGATTGCCAATATCTTTTGATTGGACAGTCCGATTTAAACAAACTTTACTGAGTTTGATAGGTATTGATGAGTAGAACAAAGTTGCCAAATAAACTTTTTGTCTATCTCTTGTAGTTTTCGAGAAAATCGAGTTTATATCTGAAAATAGCGGTCGAACATGGCTACGGACGAACATGGCAACACAAGTAGCTAAGATTGCCAATATCTTTTGATTGGACAGTCCGATTTAAACAAACTTTACTGAGTTTGATAGGTATTGATGAGTAGAACAAAGTTGCCAAATAAACTTTTTGTCTATCTCTTGTAGTTTTCGAGAAAATCGAGTTTATATCTGAAAATAGCGGTCGAACATCACGGACGAACATGGCAAGACAAGTACCTAAGATTGCCAATATCTTTTGATTGGACAGTCCGATTTAAACAAACTTTACTGAGTTTGCTAGGTATTGATGAGTAGAACAAAGTTGCCAAATAAACTTTTTGTCTATCTCTTGTAGTTTTCGAGAAAATCGAGTTTATATCTGAAAATAGCGGTCGAACATGGCTACGGACGAACATGGCAAGACAAGTAGCTAAGATTGCCAATATCTTTTGATTGGACAGTCCGATTTAAACAAACTTTACTGAGTTTGATAGGTATTGATGAGTAGAACAAAGTTGCCAAATAAACTTTTTGTCTATCTCTTGTAGTTTTCGAGAAAATCGAGTTTATATCTGAAAATAGCGGTCGAACATGGCTACGGACGAACATGGCAACACAAGTAGCTAAGATTGCCAATATCTTTTGATTGGACAGTCCGATTTAAACAAACTTTACTGAGTTTGCTAGGTATTGATGAGTAGAACAAAGTTGCCAAATAAACTTTTTGTCTATCTCTTGTAGTTTTCGAGAAAATCGAGTTTATATCTGAAAATAGCGGTCGAACATGGCTACGGACGAACATGGCAAGACAAGTAGCTAAGATTGCCAATATCTTTTGATTGGACAGTCCGATTTAAACAAACTTTACTGAGTTTGATAGGTATTGATGAGTAGAACAAAGTTGCCAAATAAACTTTTTGTCTATCTCTTGTAGTTTTCGAGAAAATCGAGTTTATATCTGAAAATAGCGGTCGAACATGGCTACGGACGAACATGGCAACACAAGTAGCTAAGATTGCCAATATCTTTTGATTGGACAGTCCGATTTAAACAAACTTTACTGAGTTTGATAGGTATTGATGAGTAGAACAAAGTTGCCAAATAAACTTTTTGTCTATCTCTTGTAGTTTTCGAGAAAATCGAGTTTATATCTGAAAATAGCGGTCGAACATGGCTACGGACGAACATGGCAACACAAGTAGCTAAGATTGCCAATATCTTTTGATTGGACAGTCCGATTTAAACAAACTTTACTGAGTTTGATAGGTATTGATGAGTAGAACAAAGTTGCCAAATAAACTTTTTGTCTATCTCTTGTAGTTTTCGAGAAAATCGAGTTTATATCTGAAAATAGCGTGAACAGGACGAACATGGCAAGACAAGTACCTAAGATTGCCAATATCTTTTGATTGGACAGTCCGATTTAAACAAACTTTACTGAGTTTGATAGGTATTGATGAGTAGAACAAAGTTGCCAAATAAACTTTTTGTCTATCTCTTGTAGTTTTCGAGAAAATCGAGTTTATATCTGAAAATAGCGGTCGAACATGGCTACGGACGAACATGGCAAGACAAGTAGCTAAGATTGCCAATATCTTTTGATTGGACAGTCCGATTTAAACAAACTTTACTGAGTTTGATAGGTATTGATGAGTAGAACAAAGTTGCCAAATAAACTTTTTGTCTATCTCTTGTAGTTTTCGAGAAAATCGAGTTTATATCTGAAAATAGCGGTCGAACATGGCTACGGACGAACATGGCAACACAAGTAGCTAAGATTGCCAATATCTTTTGATTGGACAGTCCGATTTAAACAAACTTTGCAGAGTTTGCTAGGTATTGATGAGTAGAACAAAGTTGCCAAATAAACTTTTTGTCTATCTCTTGTAGTTTTCGAGAAAATCGAGTTTATATCTGAAAATAGCGGTCGAACATGGCTACGGACGAACATGGCAACACAAGTAGCTAAGATTGCCAATATCTTTTGATTGGACAGTCCGATTTAAACAAACTTTACTGAGTTTGATAGGTATTGATGAGTAGAACAAAGTTGCCAAATAAACTTTTTGTCTATCTCTTGTAGTTTTCGAGAAAATCGAGTTTATATCTGAAAATAGCGGTCGAACATGCTACGGACGAACATGGCAACACAAGTAGCTAAGATTGCCAATATCTTTTGATTGGACAGTCCGATTTAAACAAACTTTACAGAGTTTGCTAGGTATTGATGAGTAGAACAAAGTTGCCAAATAAACTTTTTGTCTATCTCTTGTAGTTTTCGAGAAAATCGAGTTTATATCTGAAAAATAGCGGACGAACATGGCAAGACAAGTACCTAAGATTGCCAATATCTTTTGATTGGACAGTCCGATTTAAACAAACTTTACTGAGTTTGATAGGTATTGATGAGTAGAACAAAGTTGCCAAATAAACTTTTTGTCTATCTCTTGTAGTTTTCGAGAAAATCGAGTTTATATCTGAAAATAGCGGTCGAACATGGCTACGGACGAACATTAGGGTGGGTCGAATTGGAGCCCAAAAATCGTATGGGGGGAACGTATTCTTGAATGATTCTAAGCAACATTGCCGAACAAACTTGTGGTCTAAAATGACGTTTGACCCCCAAACGCGATTGAAAATTACTGGTTTTTTCGTGAAAAATATCATAGTAGCCAGCACAGATGTATTACTGAATTTGAAACCACTATTTTTTTTCTCAAATTCAGTAATATGTCTGTGCTGGCTACTATGATATTTTTCACGAAAAAACCAGTAATTTTCAATCGCGTTTGGGGGGTCAAACGTCATTGTAGACCACAAGTTTGTTCGGCAATGTTCCTTAGAATCCTTTAAAGATTACGTTCCCCCTATACGATTCATAACTTTTTTCGGCCCCATACAAATCGACCCGCCCTAACGCCAGTACTTCCAGTTCCGGTTTTTTCGTGAAAAAATATCATAGTAGCCAGCACAGATGTATTACTGAATTTGAAACCACTATTTTTTTTCTCAAATTCAGTAATATGTCTGTGCTGGCTACTATGATATTTTTCACGAAAAAACCAGTAATTTTCAATCGCGTTTGGGGGGGTCAAACGTCATTGTAGACCACAAGTTTGTTCGGCAATGTTCCTTAGAATCCTTTAAAGATTACGTTCCCCCTATACGATTCATAACTTTTTTCGGCCCCATACAAATCGACCCGCCCTAACGCCAGTACTTCCAGTTCGTACGAATCGTATTTTTCCTCGAATGGTGATGTCTTTCGGCTCATGTATTGGACTGGATGAAAAGCACTGTCTACAGGGTCCTTCTGTAGTAAGACTGCGCCAAAACCGTACTTGGACGCGTCTGTGTGGATTTCCGTTTGTAAAGTTGGATTATACAACTTGGTTCGCTTATGAGAGCATTCTTCAGTCTTTCAAACGCCAATTGTTGTTTCTCTCCAAACTCATACTTTGAATCGCCTCTCAGTAAATCCGACAAGGGTCTGGCAATGGATGCGTATCCGTTTATAAACTTTCGGAAATAAGAAGTTAGACCTAGGAATCGCTGAATCGCTTTTTTGTCATGTGGTACGGGAAATTCCTTTACAGCTTGAATCTTTTCCGGACCTGGGGTGATGGTTCCACTTTGAATGATGTATCCTAGGAACGGCACTTTACTGTGCAACATTTGGCACTTACTCCAGTTGATGCGTAAACCGTTCCGAGAAGCGACCTCCAAGACATCTTTCAACTTAAAAAGTCCTTCTTCAAAGTCCTGACTGGGTGTGATTACATCGTCCATGTAAACAACGACAACATTGGTGGCGATGAGCTCTCTTAGAACTGCCATGATGAATCTGGTGAAAACCGCAGGTGAATTCGATATGCCAAATGGTACGTACAGGAATTCGAATTGTCCAGATTGGGTCACAAACGATGTGTACTTTCGAGAGTCTGGTTCAATAGGAACGTGGAAGAAACCGTTTGTTAGATCCAATGTAGTGAATATTTTGGACCCTTGCAGCTTGTCTAGCACGGTCTCCATGTGGGCCATCGGAAAATTGTCTCGGATAATTTTCTCATTAAGTTTTCGGTAGTCACAGCACAGTCTCTTCTTTCCGTTTTTCTTGGACACCAAAACTACCGGCGATGCATATTCTGAGGTGCTTGGTTGGATGATTTTCTCAGCAAGCCAATCCTCAACTTGGTTGTCAACTGTTTTCTGGTCACAAACAGGTAAACGACGTGGATGCTGATAGACAGGTATTTCATCCTTCACCTCCGACTGCTGCGATTGGTTTAAATGCGATAAATCAACGTTATCGGAAACTGCTACCTGTTCTGCACACATGCCCTTAAAATCTTGTAGAAACTCGGATCCTAAATTGTTATGTTTATCTTCGTTAGTTTTGGGTTCATTCCGACGCATAAACTCAGTGCCTTCCTTGGTAACTTTCATGTCCACAGTGTCCAGGATAGTTCGGCCCAAAATTGCGTCGAAGCCCATGTCCTCATCCGGAACCACGTGAAACTCCACCTTCATGTACATGTTGTCTATTTCCACAGGAATGACAATTCTCCCGAAAGTTAACACTTGACTCTCGCCTATTCCCGTCAAGCACTTTTCTTTCCCGGTCAGAGTTTGGTTGCCTAGTTTGAGGAAAATGTTCCTGCGCATCAGGCATAGATCTGCGCCTGTGTCGACGAGTCCTTTGAATTGCACGACCGAAGATTTGATTTCTTTTAATTCAAGGCCTGAAGCCGTAAACTCGCTTTTCGGTTTAGTAGCTGCGTTCTCCACATGAACGGCATTAGCGTTGCTCTCCTGTTTTACCTCAACCTGTATTTTGCACTCTGCAGCACGATGTCCTGGCTGACCGCACCGATAACAATTATTATTATCCTTCTTCTTGCAGTCTTTCTTTAAATGGGACGGATCCCCGCACTTAAAACATTTACGCACAAAATCTTGTTTTGAATCGAAGGTTTTGGATGCATCTGCCTCAGCTACACGCGTTTCATTCTTATAAGGCATCTTGTAAGAGCTGCGAACCTTCTTGAACACTTCGATATGCTCCTTTAAATTCTTTATTGTTTTTGCCTGGTATAACATTATTTTGTTTGCCTTAGCATCTGGTACTCCCTTCACAAAATACTCTATCAAGCTTTCTTCGTCTAGGCTTACTGGCTTAGCTATTTCCATCAAAGCATACAAATATTCCTGAAGTGTCTCTCCCTTTCTCTGCGCACGTTGACCTAGCTTGCGATGGACCTCAGCAGATGATACTTTAACAGCAAATTCCCCACGCAATGCTGCCTTCAGAGAATCCCAGTTGCGAATGTTTGCCTGACTGCGAATGAACGATTTTGCAGCCCCACTGAGCAACTGCTTGGAGTAAATAAATAGTTGGAGCTGGCTCCACTGTACAGTCAAAGCACACTCCTCTAACTCCTGAATCCACTGATCTATATCTGGGCTACATGTACCTGCAAAATTTGAAACACTGCCTTCTACATCTTTAAGTGTGAACAAAGAACGGCTAATAGGCGCTGCCTGCACGGGAAAATCGAGAGCGGTAGCTACAGATTCGACTCCATCCGAATCGTTGTTATCATCTTCGTCCTGAATGCCGAAGTGAGCAAGGAGTCTATCCTGTAAATCGCGCTTTCTACCGGCTGTTGGTAAATTTAGCTCTAGTAGCTTTGCGCGCAAATCGTCGCAGCGCATTAACATTATCTCTTCGAGTTCCATTTTGAGATTAACTTTCCTTACAATGTATTGAAATGAGCTTAACAGTAACAATATTTAAGTGTAACAATAAGTTTAAATGTTTATATAAAGATTATAATAAGAACTATTTCAGTTTATGACAAATGTTTGGTTTTATACATACAGTCTACTTGCACTGCTTGTCAGCGACTTTCAATTCGATTAGGGTCAGCCTTCTGATTAGCACCCCTTTTGATCGTCTGCTTTTAGACTGCTTGCCTGCCAATTAGATTTGCGGCTGGCTTTTCCACTTGAAAAGTTCTTGTTGTTGCTCGTCCGCTGACGTCGTTGCCTTCCACCAAGATCTGCTACTCCAGACTCCGTGCTGCTTCAAACTCCTGTCCTGTCCTCCAGATTCCGCCAACCCGCCTCTGCTCCAGCATCCGCCTCACGCTCCTGACTCGCTCCGCTCGCCTCTGTCAATCGCTGCTCCCAGCGCCTTCCACAGATCAGCCTCTGCAAGTTACCAGTTCACCGTGACCGGCCGGATCCTAGACTGACGCTCTGAGGATCTATGATGCACTACCTCCTGGACTGTAGTTGCTATTTGCCGCAAGCGTTTCCCTTGCGCGTCTTCACACACCGTAACTGTGTCTCTCCTTTCACCAGCTCCCACGCATACATCAATATGCCAAAATGCTGCCAAATTAACTGCGCAGTTGCCTCAAGTTGCAATTTCACCAGACTTGAAATTTCGCAATTACTTTAGTTCTGTTTATAAAAACGCACTTCTGCACTCTAATTGTCTTGCACTTATGTTTGGGTCAAATCCCGGACGAGCCCCCAAATTGTAGGAATTGTGATATTCACTGACAATATTTTATTGAGATAAAGTTTAAACATAAAGTGCTTGTATTAGTTTACAAAGTGATTTTGGTATTCTTTACACAAACAGATCTTGTTCTCTTCACGAACCCTAAACGACTCAATGCTCACTCGCGCAGGTATCGGCGGTCTTAAAAGAATCGAGTACTTTATTATGGATTTTAAATGGCGAACTGATTAAGTGTTGCCATATAGCTTAACCCGCTTCGAGTGTGCCGTGCAGTAGACCCGCCAGATTCAAATCCCACAGAACGGTGATAAAAGAAAAGCCGAGAATGTGGTTCGATTTTAAATGCGTTTATTGTGGTAGCGAGAGCGAACGAACTGCTTCGTACCAGCGATCAAAAGCGTATGTTAATGATGAGAGTGCGTAGGTCCGAGAGAGCAGCGAGCGCAGTCGCTTATCTCGGCTTATCTTATGCAGAATAGATAATTGGGAGCTTTGGTTTACATTGTTGTTGTCAGTGATGCTGACCAAATGGCAAACAATAAATGGGTTTTAAATGACTTTAAAATGATTTCTGCGGCTGCTCCCGACAATAAACATTCTGTGTTTATATGAAGCGTTGGTCTAAGGAGTTTGATGACCCGTATACAACCAAGCTTTTATATATATCTCTTGTTCGCCCATCGTTAGAGTATTGTTCATGTATATGGTCACCGCAGACGTTAACTTGCCAAAATATGTTAGAGTCCGTTCAAAAGCAGTTTTTTTTATTTGCTCTAAGAGGTTTTAACTGGGACGCTGGCCGTCGGTTGCCATCCTATAATGCCAGATTGCGTTTACTAGACATGCCCACTCTGATCAAACGTAGGATTTGTCACGGTGTTATGTTTATACACAAGTTAATAAATGGTGATGTCGACTCCTCCTTTCTCCTTAGTTCCCTAAACTGGAATGTGCCATGCAGGACAATTCGCCGGTATCGGCCTTTGTCTCTGCCATTTTGCAGGACAAATTTTTCCCTTAATGACCCTTTCCGTGTTCTTTGTGAAAAATATAATGATCTCAGTCACGTCTTGTTGTATGGAGTCTCTTCAGTGTCTAATTATAATAAGTTATTATTGTTATTGTCCTCAAATATGTAATTCAACGTGCCTACCACTCGATGTGAGCAGGGGCATATCGCTAAAAAATTCCCCTTATGTGGTTTGGCGTTCTAGTTCTTAAATACAAAATATTATAAATGTTTTACAAGCAGTCCATTGCTTAATAAATACAAATACAAATTACAAATACAAAAATATTTTATTTAACAAACCTTCGCTCTTTGTATCCATATTTAAACTTTTTTGGTTTGCTTACAATAGCCAGAGTAATCGACGTGCGAAAACTACAAAGTTTCTCGTCTATTTTTGTAAAGGTGTGACCCTATTTCAAACTTTCGACTTTCTTAAGGGAAAAAATAGCGAAAGACGCCAAATAAATTTTTTGAAAATGGATTTTGAGTTCTTTGAAGTGTTGTTAATAACCACAGAAGGTCTTTTATGTAATACTGAAGAACAAAAAAATGTAAAAATGCCTCACTTTCGAATTTTTTGACCATAGTGGAATGGCAGGATTCAATTATTTTTATAGAAGTGTTACAGTTCCCCAGAAGTGAATACCCAATTTGGACTAGGCATCAAGGTTGCTTGGAAGAGCCGGGTTTTCGCCGTGATGGACAGTCCACTGCCCGGACGAAGAAGCCATCGCATTTTCCCCGCTTTTTGCCTTACTGAAGAACAGGTTGCCACAATGTGCTGCTTCCAGGTAAGCCGCCTGTCCAGAGTCGGGAGTTTAGGGGCTCCGGTGGAGGAAACTGGGTGTCCATACGATTATAAGGGAGTGGGTTTTCAATGTCATCATCAGATAAGAGCGCAAATCCGTTTCCATGACCTGAATATTTTTCACCCGGAGAGTCCGAGTCCTCCGATTACAAAAGCGCTTAACAATTGGTCCCAACTTGAAATCAGACGAAGCATCCTTACTGCAGTTAGGGTCTTATTGGTTTGACGCATTCGCAACGCAACTGGTGCGCTACTTTCTGAATGTGCATGCACCGTGTATTCCCTCATTAACATTAATAAATTCATGTTGAGAAGCAAAATCTTTCTCAGCATCAAGAAAAGTATCCGCAGAAGCATCCAAAACGTCTTTCAAATTGTCTTGCGATGAACATGAAGCATCAGCAATAGAGTGTAAATTGCGTTCAATATAAAATTTCTGTGATCTTGCTTCCTTGGACCTGACGGAGGTCACCCTTTCACAACGACTTCTAGACGACCTTGAAAACTCCTTGCTGGTACTGACATTTTAATTATCAGTTATAAATAGATTGGGAGACGAAGAACCATCGCAGCTATCCACATTCATAGCATGACCACATAGAGGGACATCAATATCTTGATCAGCGGCAGACATGATGAGGACCAGCAGGGCGGCCGGCCAGCTAATGCAGGCGAGGCCGGAAAACACGATGCGTTAATGAAGTCCAAGTACGAAAGCACAAGCTATACGACGTGAAGTCCAAACAGAACCAAGAAATAAAAATAATAAAAAACAAGAAAGGATGCTAGCTTCGCCCAGCCGAAGCTTACATAGCGTTGCAGATCATTCCTTTTAATTTACAAATCGCAAAAATGTTTAATTTCGTATTATTTTGACAATATTTTTTCTAACCTTCCTATAGCAAATATATTATATAGTCGTCCGATTTGTTTTAGAAAACAGTCATATCCTAGAGTAGAAGAGAATACAAAAAAACCAAATTTATTTCGCATTAATTTTCCGATCGTACCTATGGCAGCTATATGATATAGTCGTCCGATTTTTTAAAAATTTAATCCGAAACTCAGAAATATATAATAAATAATATTCCTAAGAAAAGAAGGTAAAATGTTAAAAAACACCGAAGTTGGATTTTTTTTCCATTATTTTTCCGATTATTTCTATGGAAGCTATAGGATATATTTGGCCGATACGGCTGGTTCCGACTTATATACTACCTGCAATGTAAAGAAGACTTTTGGAAAGTTTCAAACCGATAGCTTAAAAACTGAGAGACAAGTTTGCGTAGAAACGGACGGACAGACGGACATGGCTAGATCGACTCGTCTAGTGATGCTGATCAAGAATATATATTGCAAACTTCTGACTGAAATCATAATACCTTCTGCAAGGGTAAAACAAATTTTTATACAATTTTATGAAACACGGGATCCCGAGATAAACACAACCGGTTAGCTTGACATTAAAGTCGGAACATTATACCCGTTACTCGTAGAGTAAAAGGGGTATATTGTATTCGTGCAAAAATATATAACAGGGAGAAAAAAGCGTTTCCG
>JBAMCF010000379.1:0-43156 GCA_037075285.1 Drosophila lutescens
ATGCCTTAGAAGGTCATAAATACTGCTCGGAAGCTCATTGTGTCATTTCTGGACAATAGGAAGTTTGCTGTTGACATTCGTGGACATCTTTCTGGACTACGTCTAATTCGTGCTGGTGTCCCACAGGGAAGCGTCCTTGGCCCGGTTCTGTACACAATTTACACTTCGGATCTCCCAAACCCAGTGGTTCGTGGTACTCTTCTTGCCACCTATGCAGATGATACTGCATTCCTAGCTACTGGCAGCACCCCCTCCTCGGCCTCGTGGCGTGTCCAGACATTCTTGAACGAGTTTGAATGTTGGGCCTCTCGATGGAATATTGTATTTGTGTATTTGTATTTTATTATTACGTGTCATCCTAACGCTACAAGTTTGGAACTCATAAATTAATGCGCTAGTCACAGATAGGTGCAAATATTTACTTATTATATGACTTAAAACTAATTTTATATATAAAAGAAAAACTAACCTAAGTCGCTTTCTAATTATACCCTTGCAGAAGGTATTATGATTTCAGTCAGAAGTTTGCAACGCAGTGAAGGAGACGTTTCCGACCCCATAAAGTATATATATTCTTGATCAGCATCACTAGACGAGTCGATCTAGCCATGTCCGTCTGTCCGTCTGTCCGTCGGTCCGTCTGTCCGTCTGTCCGTCTGTCCGTCTGTTTCTACGCAAACTAGTCTCTCAGTTTTAAAGCTATCGGGCTAAAACTTTCCCAAAAGTCGTATATCTATTGCAGGTAGTATATAAGTCGGAACGAGCCGGATCGGACAACTATATCATATAGCTCCCATAGAAATAGTCGGGAAAAAAATGTAAAAAAAATTATATCTTGGGTGTTTTTGAACATATCACCTCCTACTTTTGGAAATACCATTTTGTATCTAATTCTGAATTTCGAATAAATTTTTATCAAAATCGGACGACTATATCATATAGCTGCCATAGGAACGATAAAATAATTAATGGGAATATAATAGGAAATAAATTATTGCTTCGTTGGTTTTTATTGTATTCTCTTCTACTCTGGGATGTGACTCTTTTTAAATGTTTTCGAATTTCGATTTTAATTTTATCAATATCGAACTACTACATCATATAGCTGCCATAGGAACGATCAAAAAATTAATGTGAAATAATAGGAAATTTAACATTTTTGCGTTTTGTAAATTAATAGAATGATCTGCAAGGGTATATAAGCTTCGGCTTGCCGAAGCTAGCTTCCTTTCTTGTTTTACTTTAATTTACCTAATAGTGTTTATACCCTTGCAGAGGGTATTATGATTTCAGTCAGAAGTTTGCAACGCAGTGAAGGAGACGTTTCCGACCCCATAAAGTATATATATTCTTGATCAGCATCACTAGACGAGTCGATCTAGCCATGTCCGTCTGTCCGTCCGTCTGTCCGTCTGTCTGTTTCTACGCAAACTAGTCTCTCAGTTTTTAAGCTATCGGGATGAAACTTTCCCAAAAGTCTTCTTTCTATGGCAGGTAGTATATAAGTCGGAACCGACCGGATCGGACAACTATATCCTATAGCTCCCATAGGAAGGATCGGAAAAAAAACGTTAAAAAAATTCTAGCTTCGGTGTTTTTTGAAGTATTACCTTCTAATCTTGGGAATATTATTTTTTAATTATTTATGAATTTCGAAAAAAATTTTATCAAAATCGGACGACTATATCATATAGCTGCCATAGGAACGATCGGAAAATTAATGGGAATATAATAGGAAATAAATTATTGCTCCGTTGGTTTTTATTGTATTCACTTCTACTCTGGGATATGACTCTTTTTAAATATTTCCGAATTTCGATTTTAATTTTATCAAAATCGAACTACTATATCATATAGCTGCCATAGGAACGATCGGAAATAAGAGAAATAATAGGAAATTTAACATTTTTGCGATTTGTAAATTAATAGGAATGATCTGCAAGGGTATATAAGCTTCGGCTTGCCGAAGCTAGCTTCCTTTCTTGTTTTAAGGTGTGAGAGTAGCTTTGTTTTGAATTGCATAGCACTGCTAATATTCTTTATATGGCTGGGGAGCTGATTCCAATAGCATTTATTAAAAATTGTCTCTCGGCTGTCAATGATCTAGGTCTTATGCAAGTTGGGTTGTTTGCTCTTCTAGAGGCTGTAAATGGAGTTTTTCAAATAGATACGAAGGTTCTTTTTCGAAAATAATTTTATGGAGATAAATTAAGTTACGCATCTTTATCCATTCATTAAGGTCGACATTAAATATTTTTTGTGAAAATTCCGAGACATGATTTCTTGGTGGTAGGTTGAATATGTACCTTGCTATGCAATTGAACACCACCTTAATTTTGTTTTGGCTGATCGTGTCACAATTTGAAAAACTTATATTCCATAGAAAATCACTGGAGCAATACATGTTTTGGCTATATTTAATAGAATCGGTTCAAAAACAATTTTTAATATTCGCTTTGCGTAACCTTAATTGGGATCCTGATCGGCACTTACCACCTTATTTGTCCAGGCTAAAACTGATTGACCTAAACACCTTAAAACACCGCAGATTTTGTAACGGTGTAATATTTATACACAAACTGCTGAGCGGTGCGGTGTATTCTCCAACTCTGTTGAGAGACATCAATATTGCAGTCCCGTCAAGATACACTCGTGCCTTCCGTCCTATCCGTTTACCAATTGTGAGATCTAATTTTTCCCTTCATGAACCATTCCGTGTTTTATGTACTAATTATAATTTAGTCTATCAATGTATATCTTTTGAGTCTTCCATTGATTTTATATCCTCCCAAATTTACTGTTACCTCGATTCACTAAACGTATAAATGTATAAATTGTTAAGTTGTTAAGTTAGCTGTCCATAGTTAACTATAAGCCAAATAAATAAATAAATAATCAATAAACGTATATGAGTGGGCAGGCAATTTTTGGTTACGGATAATGTTCTTATTATGCCATATGTTTTTCCCACAGCCTTTGTTATGTGATCATTCCAGGTAAGGGTCCTGTTGAAAGTGAAACCTAAGTTTATGGCTGTTTCAACATATTCAAGTGGCGCGTTATTTATGCTCAGAGGCTGTAAATTATTAAGAGCTATTTTTCTTTTACTTATGACTAGCTATACCCGGAGCGACTTCGTTCGCTTAAAATTAGTTTGGAGTACGGTTGTTAGGACTTTATGTTTTCTTTTTAGCGCGTTTTTTGAAAACCTTTGTGTAAAACCCTTTTTAGAAGATCCTTCAGGAGCGAGAATCAGAAGGCTACTGGCAGAGCTATATAATAAATGAATGTGATCAATGTAAAAGTATTGAATTTGTATACTTTCTATCAGTTACAATACTATCAATGCAATTTTAATTTGCGTACAAATGTACACTTGTTTGTAAATTGTTTCAAATTTGTTGTTTTGAATGAAACGAAAACATTTGTACACACACGCAAAGATTGGCATCTCATACAAAAATAGCGAAGTAACTTATTATTTTCCGATTCCACATTTGATTGATAATTATTAATTTTAAGCTCGACAAATTTTGCATTGGCTGAAAGGAAATTAATGATTTTATTTGTATTTAAGCACATTATCTACTTTCAAGTAGCAACATACACACAAATTGTGTGTATGTATTGTATTGTACATGTATTGTACATATAAGCAAATCAAAACATATCCAAATATACAAATGTACATACGTATTTGGTCAAAAGTTCGAATCTTAAGATTAATAATTAAATTGGAAACATTTTGTCTTTGCTTACAGAATTTGTAGGAATTTTTTATTTTCTTCCTTGGTGGAAATAAAATAAGGCTCTTACTTCTGCTACAAAATGAAAAATATTTTTTTAAAAATAAAACCTAAGCTTTTGATCCACAGGACTGACTATTGATCGAAAATCATATTGATCGGAACAGCAGCTTAAGTTTTTAAAATCCAAAACAAACTTTAACTTAAATTGCCCCATTCCACACAGCACTACCCTCCCCCTCGTCAGTTTCCTTGGGTGTTGTTCTCTCGGCCGTCGCTCTCTTGGCATCCGCTCTCTGGGTTTCGCTCTCTCGGCAGGCTCGGCTCCCACAAAATGCAACGCAATAACTTAGAAAATCTAAATAAATTCGTTAAAAATACTTTAAAAAATGTTAAAAACTTGAAAAATAAAACTTAAGCATTTGGGCCATAGAATAACTAATGATCCAAAAATCATCTTGATCGGAGCAGCGGTTTAGATTTTTAAAATCGAAAAGTTAATTTTAAATGTAGCCCCCAAATTATGGGGGATATCGAAATTTCTTTTAGATTTCTAATTAGGCCTTTTCAAGACCTAAAATTCTGCAAAATCCAAATTTCGAAATTCCAACCACTTTAGAAGTTAAGCTTAAGTACATCTAATTCTTTTTTGCTCTAAATATGGATGTTGGAGCTGTTTGGGGCCACTGGGGGGACATGTCGGATCTTAGTGGACGCCTATACCCCCAATGAAATACTGTGCAAAAATTTGGCTGCTGTAGCTCTTAAGGTTTGGGCTGTGGTCGTATCTCCTTAAAAATCGGTCTTTCATTTTATAATCTTTAGAGATGGGGTCGAAAACGCTTCCTTCTACCTGTTACATACTTTTGCACGAATACAATATACCCTTTTACTCTACGACTATAACGGGTATAAAGAGCAATATAATAAAGTAAACAAGAGAGAAGACATTTTTTAAATCAGACCATTCGTTAAAAAGTTATGAGCAAATAATGGAGTTCAAGCAGTCGTTTTGCTGCATGCATTCCTCATCTCTCTGGCACTTATTTTTGCCCGAATGGGAATGAAACATATTGACAGTTTTGACTGAGTTTGAAAACAAGTCCCACACCTTGCTTCTTCCTCTCTTCTTACTCAAGGTATACACTCCATCGAGAAGTTTCTGCTTTGTTTCCAAAAGCTCTTCAGTGGATAAGACCTAACAGACCACATTATTTCAAAACACTGATAAAATTAATAATAGAAATAAACAAATAAACTTACAGGATTGTTAATTTTTGCTAATAATAACTCGAATAACTCGAATGATTCGAATGTTATTGACATGCCTACCTTGCCGTTTCATATTAAGGAATATTTCAGTATAATTCATCTGAATTGAATGTCGAAAATTGTCAGCATCATTCAAATTCACTCGCTTTCATTTGACTATGGGCTGTCACTCAATTCATTCATGATCATTCGAATTAACTCAAATATATTCAACTTTCGAATATATTTAAGCAGACCTCTATTTTATACACTTGCAGAGGGTATTATGATTTCAGTCAAAAGTTTGCAACGCAGTGAAGGAGACGTTTCCGACCCTACAAAGTATAAATATTATTGATCAGCATTACTAGACGAGTCGATCTAGCCATGTCCGTCTGTCCGTCTGTCCATCCGCATGTCCGCAAACTAGTCTCTCAGTTTTAAAGCTATCGGGTTGAAACTTTCTCAAAAGTGTTCTTTCTATTGCAGGTAGTATATAAGTCGGAACCAGCCGGATCGGACAACTATATCATATAGCTCCAATAGGAAAATTCGAAAAAATAATGGAAAAAAAATTATTGCTTCGGTGTTTTTTGACATTTTACCTTCCTCTCTTAGGAATATTATTTTTTATGTATTTCTGAATTTCGGATAAAATTTGAAAAAAAATCGGACGACTATAACATATGGCTGCCATAGGAACGTTTGGAAAATTAATGCGAAAATAATAGGAAATAAATTATGGCATCTTTGGTTTTTATTGCATTCTCTTCCACTCTAGTACATGACTGTTTTTTAATATTACCGAATTTCAAATTAAATTTAACAAAATTCGGACGACTGCTTTATATAGCTGCCATAGGAAGGATAGAAAAAATAATGTCAAAATAATACGAAATTTAAAATTTTTGCGATTTGTAAAATAATAGAAATGATCTGCAAGGGTATATAGGCTTCGGCTGGCCGAAGCTAACTTCCTTTCTTGTTGTTTGTAAGTCCAGACCTATATTGAGACTAGACTCTACTCGATATCATACTCCATTCTCAAATAAAAAGTACATTTTTTTATGGGGTTGTTTATTGTTAGCACTATCACCTTTATAAACAAAAAAAAAATTCAATATTATTGAAAGGAAGTCAACATTTTTTAGCAATACAAAAGTTGTGCCGATTTTTGGAGCTCCACGAATAATTGGACAGACGTTTTACACGGTTTTTTTTCCATGGAACTTGCTGCAAACTTTGGGCTTCTGGCACTGGGATTAGTTTGTAATAGAGATAAAGAGCAGAAACCATAATTACACTGTCAAAAAAATGTTTAAATGGCTCTACGAAAAGCAATGCTCTTTGAAACGTCATCAGTTTATTAAAAAACTCAGTTCCTAAGGAAAAACTGAAAGGATGTCACTAAATTGGTCGGAATAGTAGAGAAAAGGGGTATATTGTACTCGTTCAAAAGTATGTAACAGCTAGAAGGAAACATTTCCGACCCTATAAATAGTATAAATTCTTGATCAGGGTCACTAGCCGATTCGATTGAGCCTTGTAGGTCCGTATAAACGCTGAGATCTCGGAAGCTACAAAAGCTAGAAAGTTGGGATTACCCACACATATTATTGGGCTTCCTACGCAGCGCAAGTTTGTTTCAGCCGAGGGCCATGCCCCCTTTAACACAATCGCCTTAAACGATTTTAAAAGGTGTCTGGCGCTACAAGGACATTGTGCGCAAAAAGGATAGCTGCCATATTCAGCAGTTCTTCAAAGCCGGCATCACCACCAGATAAAAAGCAGCAGCATGTAGGATTAAGAAAATCAGGAGGTGGTTCATGCGGCTTTGTGTCGTCGCTTGACAACTTTTGTCACTTGGATATGAAATGGCCATCAATGGTCGATGCAGATTTTGTACCTGTGCTGTAGTAAAAATATTCTATGAAGAGAAAAAGTTTTCTAAAATTCAAAAAAAAATTCTCTATTAAATGATTAAAAAAAAATTTTTCTTCTTATCTTCCTTTCTTTAGCGTTGAGCGTTTAGATCGCCATTGATTTTAGATAAAAACAAGAGAGAACGTTATAGTCGGGTGCCCCGACTATCAGATACCCGTTACTCAGGTAAAGGGAGTGCGAGGGAGATGGAGATAGAAACTTTGTTCGCGCATAACTTTTTAACAAATGGTCAGATTTGACAAATTTCTTCTACATTTCGATAGGTATTGATAAACACAATAAAACTGCATTTTTACTTTTCCAAAATATTTAAATTTTTAAAATCGTATATAAGCGATTGTGGGCGTTAAAGGGGGCGTGGCACCTTTTTAAAATAAACTTGCGCTGCGTAGGAACTCCTAGAATCTGCATGCAAAACGCCAATCTCCTAGCTTTTATAGTTTCCGAGATCTCAGCGTTCATACAGACAGACAGACGGACAGACGGACATGGCTAGATCGACTCGGCTAGTGACCCTGATCAAGAATATATATACTTTACTAGCTTTACCCGGAGCGACTTCGTTCGCTTAAAATTTGTTTATAGTACGGTTGTCAGGACTTTTTTATTTCTTATTAGCGCGTTTTTTTGAAAACCTTTGTGTAAACCACCTTTGTAGAAGATCCTTCATGAGAGAGAATCGGAAGGCTACTGGCAGAGCTATATAATAAATGAATGTGATCTATGTAAAAGTAGTGAATTTGTATACTTTCTATCAGTTACAATACTATCAATGCAATTTTAATTTGCGCACAAATGTACACTTGTTTGTAAATTGTTTCAAATTTGTTGTTTTGAATGAAACGAAAACATTTGTAAACACACGAAAAGATTCCGATTCCACATTTGATTGATAATTATTAATTTTAAGCTCGACAAATTTTGCATTGGCTAAAAGGAAATTAATGTTTATACCCGTTACTTGTAGAGTAAAAGGGTATATTGTATTCGTGCAAAAGTATGTAACAGCTAGAAGGAAGCGTTTCCGACCCCATAAAGTATATATATTCTTGATCAGGATCACTAGCCGAGTCGATCTAGCCATGTCCGTCTGTCCGTCTGTCTGTCTGTCTGTCCGTCTGTCCGTATGAACGCTGAGATCTCGGAAACTATAAAAGCTAGAAGATTGGCATTTTGCATACAGATTCTAGGAGTTCCTACGCAGCGCAAGTTTGTTTCAAAAAGGTGCCACGCCCCCTCTAACGCCCACAATCGCTTATATACGATTTTAAAAATTTCAATATTTCGGAAAAGTAAAAATGCAGTTTTATTGTGTTTATCAATACCTATCGAAATGTCGGACCATTCGTTAAAAAGTTATGCGTGTTCAAAGTTTCTATCTCGATCTCCCTCGCACTCCCTTTACCTGAGTAACGGGCATCTGATTGTCGGGGCACCCGACTATAGCGTTCTCTCTTGTTTTATTTGTATTTAAGCACATTATCTACTTTCAGAGTAGAACTACACACATATTGTGTGTTTTTTTTTTTTTGTTTGTTGAGGTGGGGTGGGTCTTGCTGCCTCCTCCTCGCCACAGCCTCCGCGCGCTCGTCTTTTTTATTGTCTCTCTCTGTGCGCTCTCTGGGTGTGGGTGTCTCGGGATCTTAAGCACATTATCTACTTTCAAGTAGAAACATACACACATATTGTGTGTATGTATTGTATTGTACATGTATTGTACACATGCTACAAAATGAAAAATATTTTTTTAAAAATAAAACCTAAGTATTTGATCCACAGGACTGACTTTTGATCGAAAATCATATTGATCAGAACAGCAGTTTAAGTTTTTAAAATCCAAACCAAATTTGAACTTAAATTGCCCCTTTCCCCTCCCTATCACACACAGCACTACCCCACCCCCTCGTCAGTTTTCTTGGCTGTTGCTCTCTCGGCCGTCGCTCTCTTGGCATCCGCTCTCTGGGTTTCGCTCCCTCGGCAGGCTCCCACATAATGCAACGCAATAACTTAGAAAATGTAAATAAATTCGTTAAAAATACTTAAAAAAATGTTAAAAACTTGAAAAATAAAACTTAAGCATTTGGGCCATAGAATAACTAATGATCCAAAAATCATCTTAATCGGAGCAGCGGTTTAGATTTTTAAAATCGAAAAGTTAATTTTAAATGTAGCCCCCAAATTATGGGGGATATCGAAATTTCTTTTAGATTTCACATTAGGCCTTTTCAAGACCTAAAATTCTGCAAAATCCAAATATCGAAATTCCAACCACTTTAGAAGTTGAGCTTAAGTACATATAATTCTTTTTTGCTCTAAATATGGATGTTGGAGCTGTTTGGGGCCACTGGGGGGACATGTCGAATCTTAGTGGGCGCCTACGCCCCCAATGAAATACTGTGGAAAAATTTGGCTGCTGTAGCTCTTAAGGTTTGGGCTGTGGTCGTATCCCCTTAAAAATCGGTCTTTCATTTTATAATCTTTAGAGATAGGGTCGGAAACGCTTCCTTCTCACTGTAACATACTTTTGCACGAATACAATATACTCTTTTACTCTACGAGTAACGGGTATAAAAAAAAGATTCTCAGCCTAATACTTCGGCGACGCGTTCAGCCGGACAGTTGGACATACTTCACAATTTTTCCGCCGTTTCCTTTTCTTTCGTACGTTATTTTAATGCAAATTGGCGATCATGCGTCCGACGATACGCGCTGGCCAAGAAAAACTGCTCGATCAGAATTCCACTCAAGTCCACCACACTCGAATCTTGGTGAGTTAGGGGAGAGAGAGGAAATGGGATTGAGCGATACCCCCGGCGAATTATATCTCTTATTGGAATTGATTGATGCTGCATCAAACCACTTTTGGGAGACTTGGTGGTTCGATTCTCTTACAAAAAATAATTGATTTACCTATGCCCTTGAGATAGAAGTAACAAAAATATGCCTTTCTTTTGGCTCAAAAATCCTCAGGGTTCCCTTTTGGGTGTGTAACGAATCATTTGGCTTCGATGGTAATGGAAGTATAAAGGACGCACGCGCTAAGGTCCAGCTTGCTCCTTGTCGGTTGTGTGGGGTGATGATCTTGTCCTTTATTCTTCAGCCTTCATTCATTTCCAAAAAATATATCAATTGCGTGCTACGACAAGAATTATATAGAGGGAGAACAATCGTATACAGACAAGCAGACAGACAAAATAGGTAGAAGCTCCTCAAAGATCCCTAGTAGTCCTCAGCTGTTCTGGAGGAATTCCGGATGCCCTCCCTGCCTTGGCCATTTTGTACCTGACTCCAAATTATTAGTTGAATGGCCCCTTTTGGGATCGCTGAAAAGTTCTTACAGGGGAGTCATCCTAGTCATAGGCAAACAAAGCGGGTTTCTAACACATTATAAAATATATTTAAATCCTAAAAAAAATAACTTACTACTAACAGGCATAATAAAACGGATAGATAAATAAAAATGCATGCAAATACCTTCGCTAACGAGTGGTATTAAAAATATGAATAACCGGTAATTATAATAGAATAAATGAAAAATTACTTTTCTAGATTAGAATATTTTTGCCGAACATAATTGAATTAGACTAGAACATAAATAAAATTTGAATAGCACGATTAACTAAAAATAAAATAACCAAAAAGAAACTTCGGAGAATTCAGAGGAAGTATGAGATCGTTCAGCAGCCAAAAATAATGTATTAAAATCAAAGTAAACAAGAAAGGAAGATAGCTTCGGCAAGCCGAAGCTTATATACCCTTGCAGATCATTCTATTAATTTACAAACCGCAAAAATGTTAAATTTCCTATTATTTCACATTAATTATACCCTTGCAGAGGGTATTATGATTTCAGTCAGAAGTTTGCAACGCAGTGAAGGAGACGTTTCCGACCCCATAAAGTATATATATTCTTGATCAGCATCACTAGACGAGTCGATCTAGCCATGTCCGTCTGTCCGTCTGTCTGTTTCAACGCAAACTAGTCTCTCAGTTTTTAAGCTATCGGGATGAAACTTTCCCAAAAGTCTTCTTACTATTGCAGGTAGTATATAAGTCGGAACCGACCGGATCGGACAACTATATCCTATAGCTCCCATAGGAAGGATCGGAAAAAAAAACCGTAAAAAAAATTCTAGCTTCGGTGTTTTTTGAATTATTACCTTCTAATCTTGGGAATATTATTTTTTATATATTTCTGAATTTCGAATTAAATATTTAAAAAATCGGATCACTATATCATATAGCTGCCATAGGAACGGTCGAAAAATTAAATGGAAATTAATAGGAAAAAAATTATATCTTTGTTGATTTTTATTACATTCTCTTCTAGTCTGGGATATGACTATTTTTAAATATTTCCGAATTTCGATTTTAATTTTAAAAGATCGAACTACTATATCATTTAGCTGCCATAGGAACGATCGAAAAATTTATGTGAAATTATAGGAAATTTAACATTTTTGCGATTTGTAAATTAATAGATTGATCTGCAAGGGTATATAAATTTCGGCTTGCCGAAGCTAGCTTCCTTTTTTGTTTTTTGATCGTTTCTATGGCAGCTATATGATATAGTAGTTCGATCTTTTTAAAATTAAAATCGAAATTCGGAAATATTTAAATGTATATTTAATGTAATAAAAATCGACAAAGCTATAATTTTTTTCCTATTAATTTCCATTTAATTTTTCGACCGTTCTATGGCAGCTATATGATATAGTGATCCGATTTTTTAAATATTTAATTCGAAATTCATAAATATATAAAAAACAAGAAAGAACTCTAGCTTCGGCCAGTCGAAGCTTATATACCCTTGCAGATAAAAGAAATACCTTTTTAAGTTGTCAGAAATCAAAACGCCTACTTCCTGCAAAGTTACAATGAATTTTCTTATATTTGTTTGATTATTTGTATGGGAGCCTTAAGATATAGTGGTCCGATCCGGCTCGCTCCGACATATGTACTACCTGCAATAGAAAGAAGACGTTTGGGAAAGTTTAATTGCGATAGCTTTAAAACTGAGAGGCTAGTTCGCATAGAAACGGACAGACGGTCATACGGACAGACGGACAGACGGACATGGCTAGATGGACTCGGCTATTGGTGCTGATCAAGAATATATATACTTTATGTGGTCGGAAACGTCTCCTTCACTGCGTTACAATATCTGTCTGAAATTATAATACCCTCTGCAAGGGTATAATAACATTCCCAAGATTAGAAGGTTTTATTTGAAAAAACACCGAAGCTAGCATTTTTTTAACGTTTTTTATACCCTTGCAGAGGGTATTATGATTTCAGTCAGAAGTTTGCAACGCAGTGAAGGAGACGTTTCCGACCCCATAAAGTATATATATTCTTGATCAGCATCACTAGACGAGTCGATCTAGCCATGTCCGTCTGTCCGTCCGTCTGTCCGTCTGTCTGTTTCTACGCAAACTAGTCTCTCAGTTTTTAAGCTATCGGGATGAAACTTTCCCAAAAGTCTTCTTACTATTGCAGGTAGTATATAAGTCGGAACCGACCGGATCGGACAACTATATCCTATAGCTCCCATAGGAAGGATCAGAAAACAAGAAAGGAACTAGTAGAAACAGACAGACGGACAGACGGACGGACAGACGGACATGGCTAGATCGACTCCTCTAGTGATGCTGATCAAGAATATATATACTTTATGGGGTCGGAAACGTCTCCTTCACTGCGTTGCAAACTTCTGACTGAAATCATAATGCCCTCTGCAAGGGTATAACAAGAGTCTGCGAATTCGCCGCAAAGACACTCTCACACATTTTAAGTTGCCCTTGAATTCCGATTCCACTGTTCCAGAAATGGAGAGAGAGCTTGCCCTTGAAATTACCCGTCTGCCATTCCCCGTTAATCCGTGATAGCTAAGGCCGTGAAATTCCGATTCTTTTTACATTCGCATTCGCTTAACAGGGACTTGGGACAGTGGGGCAAATATCGATCTTTTGGGCTCTTGATTTATAGCATATCTTTTTATTTGTGAAATATCACTCACCAAAACTCGGGGGATCCATCGACGAAAGCGCTTCCGTGAGGTTTTCCAAATGCTGTGAAACTTGAAAAAAACCAAAAAAAATATCCACTATTCTACCCACTGTACCAGCTTTAGCGCATCTCTGCAACTGCTTTTTCACTGCTCACTCTTATTTCTCTTTCTTTTTCTTCACTTCTTTTGGGCATCTGTGGTTTTACCTTTCGGCTTTAGCCTTTAACTTACATTTCCCGATTCTCCGCCTTTTCTTCTAGCCTTCTTTTTCCCACTCTTGATGTAGTTTTCGTACACCAATAACACTAACACTAGTACAAAAAAAATTCTTAATCTATTAATCCGACGACACGCGTCCAGCCGGACATTTTCACTTATTTTTCTTATAGTTTTCCCGGCGTTTCCACTCCTTTCTCCCGGTTCTTTTACGGCCACTCGACGATCATGCGTCCGATCCCAGTGGCGCAATCCGCATTCGGCCGAAATTGGGTAGTCATATAGAATGCATTCGAGAAGGTATATTCGTAATCGATCGTTTCTCCAGCTTCTGGAACGTAGGATTGTAATGGGGCATTGTTTTCGTTTCTCGCTCTCCTTTCCATCGATACTTCGGGAATCGTTCGGGTCGTATAATTTTTTTCTGTTGCACGTTTCTATGATTCCTTACTTACGCACACATCCGAGCGCCTATGTTTTTTTCTGCAAGTTTTGGCTTTCACGGCATGTTGTTTGTGTAATTTTTTGTCTTGTCTTTTTCTACGCGCTTTTTCTTGCCCGCGTCACTTGAGTTTTGGAACTTGGCAGAATCGGACGTTTTATTTGGTGAAATATAGTGGATGTTTTGATGAATTATATGGTAAGTACAACTAAACATTCTTAATAAATTGACTACTAATTTCCCATTTTTTCTTAAATATAGATGCTGTAAAAGGACGCGGACTATGTAGCCGATTCTACATTACATTGTTGCGAGATGTCTTAATAAAATAAATAATAAAAATATAATTTTTAGTTGAAAAACACAATCCTCTATTTGGCTCTAAATAAACCTCTATTTCGTGGTATACCAGTTTGTAAAGCATTTGCATTACAACCCTATACACAGGGTAAACCAGTCAGTAAAACGGGTGCATTACAAACCTATAAACCGGGTATCCTATTCAGTAATGCACTTGCATTACAGCCTCATATACTTGGTATACCACTCAGTAAAGCAAATAGATTACCACCCTATATGCAACAGTATATAGGACGGTAATGCAGCACGAAGTGTGCTCGGCTATCGCCTACTTTCTCGATTCGAAGTATGCGATTTTGAAGGTATACTAGCGGAAAACGCGGCCAACCTTATGGAATCGTAAACAGTGTTGTGGTATGAAACCGAATGCATTCCGGCTTCGAAGTATGGCGGTCGGAATCGATTCTCGAAGGCAAATTTCCGCCACTGGGATATTACGCGCTGGCCAAGGAAAACTACCTCTCAGAATTCCACTCAAGCCCACCACACTCGAAGCTTGGTGAATTAGGGGAGAGAGACGAAGCGGGATTGAATGATATTTCGGCGAATTCAAACTCTGGTTGATTGAAGTTGCATCGAACAACTTTCTGGAAACTTGGCGGTTCGATTCGCAAAATACACCTGACTTGCCTATGCCCCTGAGATAGAAATTTGACAAATATGCCTTTCTTTTAGCGTTAAATAACAATAATTAAAGTCATCAAGGTTCCCTTTGGGGATCCGCTTCAGCGGCTCGCTCCAGATCATGGGTGCTAGCCCCTTTTATCTGCCACAAGCGTTACAGGTGGATGGGGGTCGCTCCAGAGTTTTTAGCTTCGATTAGGGGGTTTTTAAGCGCATTAAGCATTAAGGGCCAAACCTAAATAATTACAAAAATTCTAGATGCTGCTGCATGTATGTCCCTGACCGTTTATGAGCTTACCCTAATTGTTGGATTCAGCGCGGATTTTGGTTTTCAAATGGAATGATTAAAATCTTTCCGTTTTAGGCTTCTGGTAGATTTTAGCTGTTGCACACACTGAAATTCTTTTTCACATTTAGTTGCCTTTTTTCTTTGTGGGAACTTACTTGGACCCAACCGCACTCTGAGACTGCCAAAAATGGTAGTATCAAAGCCGAAAAGTAGATGGCGGCACCACCACCGTTTGACCCCTAGGTGGCTCTGCTACTCCCTTTATCTGCCACAAGCGTTACAGGAGTGCGAGGGAGATGGATGTATACAATTTTTTTGATTGCGCATAACTATTTAATGAATGGTCCGATTTGAAAAATGTCTTCTACATTTCGATAGGTATACATATACACAACAAAATTGCATTTATACTTTTCGGAAACCTGTAAGGTGTGGGCGCCAGACACATTTTAAAATCGTTTGTGGCCGATTGTGTGCGTTAGAGGGGTCGTGGCGCTCGGCTGAAATAAACTTGCGCTGCGTAGGAAGCCCAAGAATATGTGTGGGAAATCTCAACCTTCTAGCTTTTGTAGTTTCCGAGATCTCAGCGTTCATACAGACGGACAGACAGACAGACGGAAAGACGGACATGGCTATATCGACTTGGCTTGTGACCCTGACCAAGAGTTTATATTCTTTATAGGGTCGGAAACGCTTCCTTCTAGCTGTTACATACTTTTGCACGAAACGATATACCCTTTTACTCTACGAGAAACGGGTATAAAAATCACTCATTTACACTGGAAGTACATTAGGGCGGTCCACATTTGGATGGAAGTTTTTAAGGTCCAACTCTCACCCGCCTATACGGTGCGCATTGTGGTATTAAAGGTATACTAAAAGAAAATGTTTGGAAAAATCGTGTTTTAGGTTCTGCGAATTGGCTTCAAAGTTTATCACCCATACGCACTGTTGCCTCTGATCAAAAAATTTAACAATTCAGTTGATGTTTTGCTCTCCTTTTTCTTTCCAATTATTCCAACGAAATTAATAATTTGGCAAGACAAGAAATGGGAGAACTATTTTTTCGATCAAATTCGAACTGCTATACGTGTCTATGACTAATTTTTAAGCAAACTTTTGAGGACGTTTCGCAAAAGCATTTTTTTTGTTTTCACATACACATTTTTTGCTTACTTTAATATATTATGGAAAGGGTGAGAATAGAATTTCATTTTTTGACCGCCCTAATGTACTATATGAATTTTTTGAACATTTGTATGTGGGCTGTGGGAAATAACTAACGAATCACGATGCAATTTCGAGGATTTACGTAAAATAGGCTAAAAACTGTAGGTACAAAGTTTCATTGAAAGATCTATTAATTTACTCGAGTTATTAATGAAATTCCGCTAGAAGGTCTATTGGACCCACTGTGCTCCGGTCGAAAAACTGAGCTACTCGAGCCCATGATTCCACGAGCTTATGATTCCATGAGCCCTTTGTTTTCGAATGAGTCGAGAAGCTCATTGTAAAATTTTGGAGCTGAGCTATTCGATTTTGAAAATTTTTGTGAGCTGATTTACTCGAGCTGTTTTTTAAATGGGAGAAAAAGGGGTTATGCGAGTATACTCGTGCAGGGCTCTATTCTGTACGATAGAAAGACGATAGAACAAATTTTACAAAAACAAAATCAGTCCGCAAACAAAAAACTATCTTCAAAATCTCCCAAGTGGGCCACTCCTGTTCCAAAGGTAAGATTATCATCAAACTTGTTGGCTTTTGAGTTCCACCGGAGTTATAGCGGTCACTTATGGCTTTTTTGTCACTCTTTGAAAAAGGTGCAATCACTCTTTTTTGTATATTTTCGGAACGGGAAAATATATCTTTATGATGTCCTTGTGTATTTTGAATGTAGTAACGTAATTCAACGTCTGCCCTTAAAGTTTCTCCACTTTCAGAGATGAAAAGTTGAATTAAAAATTGCTGATGGAGGTTTGCGATTCGCTGCAATGTGGATTCCAATAAATGCAAAAAGTACACAGAGAAAAAGCCATTTGAGTTGAAAATGTTCTTAAAAGTAGAGCGCAACTTTTTATGTTAATGTTGGTTTTATGTGCTTATCGCGCACGGTAAGCATGAGGACATTCGTTCTAAACCGGGGGAGAACGATTTGAGATCAATTTGAGAACCAAATGTTAAGAAGAGTAAAGTTTAATTATGCTTAAAACCACTTTTTAATAAATTTAGACGACGTATTTCATTAAGTGAGATTACCTATTGAGTTCCACAATGTACATGATTCAAGCCATTAAACCAACATTAACTTAAAAATGTCGTTCTACTTTTAAGAACATTTTCAACTCAAAGGCTTTTTCTCTGTGTAAAGTAAATGATTCCAATTTGTTACAAGAGCTTTTAAGTTCACATCTAGAGGGCAGGATGTGAATGAAAAAGCACTTCGCCAACCCTGAGTTGGCATCTTCAGCACAAGGGGTGCGTGTCGTCCTGTCGTTTGCTTAGTGGCCATTAGTTTGCTGATTTAATGCCACTGGCCACTTGAAGAAAGAGTGGACGTCGTCAATTTTACCATTTCATTTGACAATGCATTTCATTAGGGTTTACCTCCTGCTCATCGCTGAGCTAGACTTCCGGCTACTCCTACTAAATTAAATTGGAATCTGCAGAACAGCAACTGCCCCCGCCGATTCTTTTTTTGGTTAATAAACACGGCTGTTCACACTTGGCTGACTACAAAGAGCTACGACGCACAGTGGCGCCTTTGGTTAAAAAAATGTGCAATAAATCAAATTTTCGACTTTGCCCTAGAAAGTTGCGACCCACACCAATCGATGGGTAATTAATCCACTATTACCAATATGTAACCCTTTTTCAAATCAGATTTTTTTTTTGTAAAAGTTCTGCCCCTTCAAAGTTGACCAAACAAAAAACACGACTTTTAGGTAATTTTCCGCATTTCCGGGTAGTACATCTTAAAAACTAGGTATCGAATCGATCTGGTTCTTGTTTCACCGATTGTTGTGTTAGATAATGTAAAATAAATCTCAACACATTACAGTTTGCCAGCCGCATCTCTTAGTTATGCGTTAATAACAAATCTCAATTTTTTCTATATTTTTCAACTTTGATGGAAAATAAAAAAAACAAGAGAGAAGCCTATAGTCGGGTTTGTGTCCCGACTATCTAATACCCGTCACTCAGCTAAAGGGAGTGCGAGGGAGATGATTATATACATTTTTTTTGATTGCGCATAACTTTTTAATGAATGGTCCGATTTGAAAAATGTCTTCTACATTTCGATAGGTATAAATATACAACAAAATTGCATTTATACATCTCGGAAATCTTTAAATGTGTGGGCGCCAGACAAATTTTAAAATCGTTAGTGGGCGATTATAGGCTTTAGAGGGGGCGTGGCGCTCGGCTGAAATAAACTTGCGCTGCGTAGGAAGCCCAAGAATAGTGTGTGAAATCTCAACCTTCTAGCTTTTGTAGTTACCGAGATCTCAGCGTTCATACGGACAGACAGACAGACGGACAGACGGATAGACGGACAGACGGACATGGCTATATCGACCTTATTGATCCTGATCAATAATATATATACTTTACAGTATATATACTCTACGAGTAACGGGTATTAAAATCTTTAGAAAAAGCTGACATCGAAAAAATAAAGTGGTATTTTCGTGACCCAGGGCTCCAACGCTAACAGAATTTGCCATCAATTGCTGTGGAGTGTAATTTGATTTTAGCAAAAACAATTTTTTTTATTTATTTTGAGAATTTTTGTACAAAAATAAAATTTTTTACAAACTTCTTATACCCGTTACTCGTAGAGAAAAGGGTATATTGACTCGTGCAAAAGTATGTAACAGCTAGAAGGAGCGTTTCCGACCCTTTTATATATATTCTTGATCAGGGTCACTAGCCGAGTCGATCTAGCCATGTCCGTCTGTCCGTCTGTCTGTCTGTCCGTCTGTCCGTCTGTCTGTCCGTATGAACGCTGAGATCCTCGGAAACTATAAAAGCTAGAGGATTGGTATTTGGCATGAAGATTCTTGGAGTTCCACGCAGCGCAAGTTTGTCGAATTGCTACGCACCCTAACGCCCACAACGCTTATATACGATTTTAAAAATTTAAATATTTCGGAAAGTAAAAAAGTTATTGTGTTTATCAATACCTATCGAAATGTAGAAGAAATTTTTCAAATCGGACCATCCGTTAAAAAGTTATGCGTGATCAAAGTTTCTATCTCCATTCCTCGCACTCCTTCACCTGAGTAACGGGTATCTGATAGTGGGGTACCGATATAACGTTCTCTCTTGTTTTATTTTTAAATAATTTTTAAACAAAAACAAGAGAGAACGCTATAGTCGGGTTGGTGTCCCGACTATCTAGTACTCGTCACTCAGCTAATGGGAGTGCGAACGCTGTACTCGGGTTGGTGTACCATATCTAACAATCGTAACTCAGCTTAAAGGGAGTGCGAGGGAGATAGATATATAAACAATTTTGATTGCGTATAACTTTTAATCGAATGGTCCGATTTGAAAAATGTCTTCATATTTCGATAGGTATTAATAAACACAATAAAACTGAATTTTTACTTTTCCGAAATATTTAAATTTTTTAAAATCGTATATAAGCGATATGTGGGCGTTAGAGGGTGCGTGGCACCTTCTTGAAAACAAACTTCAGCTGTGTAGAAACTCCAAGAATCCACAAATACCAATCCTCTAGCTTTATAGTTTCCGAGATCTCAGCGTTCATACGGACAGACAGACGGACAGACGGACAGACAGACAGACGGACAGACGGCTAGATCGACTCGGCTAGTGACCCTGATCAAGATCATATATACTTTAAAGGGTCGGAAACGCTTCCTTCTAGCTGTTACATACTTTTGCACGAATACAATATACCCTTTACTCTACGAGTAACGGGTATAAAAATGTTGTTTTAAATTTTGTTTTTAATTTTTTTTTGGCAAAAAAAATGGATTTGTTTGTAAATTTTGACTTGCCGCTTTGTACGCCTCTGCCAATGCCCACTCCCTGCCTCATTTTAAAGGTAGATCAATTATCTATCATATGCCTTCTATTGGTTCTAAAATTATGATTTATTACCAAAAAAAGTCAAAAGGCGCCACCAGTGACGTTGAATCGTGTTCACTACCCGACTCCTTAGTACAATTAAAAGCCGTTTCTGTACATAAGATTCCGGGTTTGCCATCCAAAACGCTGTTGGTCATTGGGCTAGTTCCAACGACTACTGATTAATGTTCTGCACGTTTTAAGTAACTCTAGCTCTCTACGCAGCGGTCAGTACACTCATACACCCAAAAAAATCAAAAGTGTTAACTATCTACGTATGCCATATTAAAAATATACTAGATTAAGTATAAAAAAGTGGTATTGACCTAATACTAAATAATACAAATTATATACTTAGTAGTATTAGTTTCATATGAAATATTATAAACTTAATATTTTGTAGTTTCATTTCTATACCGAAAGTTTTAATTTATTACTTTTGAAAGTATTTATTCAATATCATCGTATTGATTATAATAGTATTAATTAAGTTAAGTATTAATAATTTCGTTTCTATGACTATTTTTTTGGGGTGTAGAAATAATATTATAAATTTTATTAAATCAACCTAAACAAATTTTCGCCTTAAAACTGAGAAAAATTTTATATTTTCACGATAAATTTGCCATAAATTCAATGCAGGTCAGAATAAAAAAATAAATTTTTGGGTTAGTTAACTTTTCTAATATTTAGGATGATTTAGTTGTGTTGGGGCGGGGGTGGCTTGATAGTAGAAGGTGCTTGTGTCTTGTGGGAATGCGGCGAAAATCCGCGCGGAAATATGTATTGAAACCATAGAAAACTTCAAAGGCTATTACGCGACGGGCGTGTGTTTATTGGTACACTTGGAAATATGAACTACTTAAGCCTAGCTTATCTTAGAAGCTTCAGAGTGGAGCGGAGACAGGAGAATTGAGATGGAGAGCGAAGGGCAGTGCGAGCGAGCGAGATGTGGACATCTGGAGAAAACTGCCGCTCGACACTGCCTCCCGAAATTAAACGCCCTTTTGGCGTGAACAAGTTGGATTGGCTTCGTTTTAACCTTTCCTAAATCCAACGGCAAAAAGCTTTACAAAATTCTTCTTTGCGCGCATTAATTTTGATTTCGGAAATTTACATTTTATTGAATTTTTAAGGTTTGGCTTTTATTATCTTCAAGGAATGTACTACAAAAAAATCTATGTTTGTGACCGGTCTATAAATGTGTAGCTCATAAAACGTAGTGGTAATTCTGTGTATCAGTTTCATCGATGGGGTGTGCACCTGTCTTTCGTGGAGTCACCGGATTCAAGTGGATTCAGTCTAATCCTTTTATTAGCTCAAATTGTGAATCAGTGGCGTCCAAAATGTGTAATATAAACTGCTACTACCTGCTACCTTTAAACTACACCAAAAAAAATCGATTTGAAACGTAGGTAAATTTTACCTTATTTAAGATAAATTTTAACTTGATATGGTCGAGCAGTAAAGCGATATTTCGGTAATATCAATTTTCTTAGCATTAAATGCTTCTCACATACACACATAGTTTCGCATGCATGTACAGTGTAAATTCTACACATACACATGTACACAATTGCACGTGCTTTTCATTTCTGTACGGCAGCGTCTTTTTTACGCTTTACTTACCCTATAGTAGTGCAAGCGAGACAACATGCTTAAACTTCGAATTTCGAATCCGTCTTTCTTGCTTCCACTCACGTAATTTTGCTCGCCATATTGCTTCTTGCGCTCTTTTCGAAGTTAGAGAATCTCCGAGAGAGAGAATTCGGCAAAATGATATTATTTTGAAGATCAATTTTATGAATGTTTCAGATAAAAACGATATATTCCGAATTACCTGAAATTTACCTTGACATATCGATTTTACCTAGACGTGCTTTTTTGCGTATGGTACTTTAGCACAATGTCAGTAGCAAAAGGGTATTTTTTTAGTATGGCACTCATCCAACCAAGAAGTTTGTTGCCATGAACTTTGTATTTGGTAGTGTTGTGAAAAACATTAAATATACTCTGGAGGAGCAGTGCGAGATTGGGAAAAGTTGCGAAATTTGCATTAGTAGGCTGATAGTAAAGTGGAAAGAATGTGGAAGAAATAAGGATTTTTTTCGAGACAAAAAACTAGAATGGCTATTTACGCTGCTGGTATTAATGACAATCTCATCTTCAAATTAAAGGAAGCTAGCTTCGGCAAGCCGAAGCTTATATACCCTTGCAGATCATTCTATTAATTTACAAATCGCAAAAATGTTAAATTTCCTATTATTTAACATTATTATACCCGTTACTCGTAGAGTAAAAGGGTATATTGTATTCGTGCAAAAGTATGTAACAGCTAGAAGGAAGCGTTTCCGACCCCATAAAGTATATATATTCTTGATCAGGATCACTAGCCGAGTCGATCTAGCCATGTCCGTCTGTCCGTCTGTCTTCTTTTTGTCTGTCTGTCTGTCTGTCTGTCTGTCCGTCTGTCCGTATGAACGCTGAGATCTCGGAAACTATAAAAGCTAGAAGATTGGCATTTTGCATACAGATTCTAGGAGTTCCTACGCAGCGCAAGTTTGTTTCAAAAGGTGCCACGCCCTCTAACGCCCACAATCGCTTATATACGATTTTAAAAATTTCAATATTTCGGAAAAGTAAAATGCAGTTTTATTGTGTTTATCAATACCTATCGAAATGTAGAAGAAATTTTTCAAATCGGACCATTCGTTAAAAGTTATGCGTGTTCAAAGTTTCTATCTCGATCCCCTCGCACTCCCTTTACCTGAGTAACGGGTATCTGATTGTCGGGGCACCCGACTATAGCGTTCTCTCTTGTTGATCTTTCTATGGCAGCTAAATGATATAGTATTTCGACCTTTTAAAATTAAATGGAAATTAATAGGAAAAAAATTATATCTTTGTTGATTTTTATTACATTCTCTTCTAGTCTGGGATATGACTATTTTTAAATATTTCCGAATTTCGATTTTAATTTTAAAAAGATCGAAATACTATATCATTTAGCTGCCATAGAAACGATCGAAAAACAAGAGAGAACGCTATAGTCGGGTGCCCCGACAATCAGATACCCGTTACTCAGGTAAAGGGAGTGCGAGGGAAATCGAGATAGAAACTTTGAACACGCATAACTTTTTAACGAATGGTCCGATTTGAAAAATGTCTTCTACATTTCGATAGGTATTGATAAACACAATAAAACTGCATTTTTACTTTTCCGAAATATTGAAATTTTTAAAATCGTATATAAGCGATTGTGGGCGTTAGAGGGGCGTGGCACCTTTTTGAAACAAACTTGCGCTGCGTAGGAACTCCTAGAATCTGTATGCAAAATGCCAATCTTCTAGCTTTTATAGTTTCCGAGATCTCAGCGTTCATACGGACAGACGGACAGACAGACAGACAGACAGACAGACAGACGGACAGACGGACAGACGGACATGGCTAGATCGACTCGGCTAGTGATCCTGATCAAGAATATATATACTTTATGGGGTCGGAAACGCTTCCTTCTAGCTGTTACATACTTTTGCACGAATACAATATACCCTTTTACTCTACGAGTAACGGGTATAATTAATGTGAAATAATAGGAAATTTAACATTTTTGCGATTTGTAAATTAATAGAATGATCTGCAAGGGTATATAAGCTTCGGCTTGCCGAAGCTAGCTTCCTTTCTTGTTTGAAGATGAGATTGTCATTAATACCAGCAGCGTAAATAGCCATTCCTGGTTTTTTGTCTCGAAAAAATCCTTATTTCTTCCACATTCTTTCCACTTTACTATCAGCCTACTAGTAAAATTTCGCAACTTTTTCCCAATCTCGCACTGCTCCTCCAGAGTATATTTAATGTTTTTCACAACACTACCAAATACAAAGTTTTCCATGGCAACAAACTTCTTGGTTGGATGACTTCTGAGTGCCATACTAAAAAAAAATACCCTTTTGCTACTGACATTGTGCCTAAAAAGTACCATACACACAAAAAAAAGCACGTCAAGGTAAAATCGATATGTCCAGGTAAATTTCAGGTAATTCAGACTCATATCGTTTTTATCTGAAACATTCATAAAATTGATCTTAAATAATATCATTTTGCCGAATTCTCTCTCTCGGAGATTCTCTAACTTCGAAAAAGAGCGCAAGAAGCAATATGGCGAGCAAAATTACGTGAGTGGAAGCAAGAAAGACGGATTCGAAATTCGAAGTTTAAGCATGTTGTCTCGCTTGCACTACTATAGGGTAAGTAAAGCGTAAAAAAGACGCTGCCGTACAGAAATGAAAAGCACGTGCAATTGTGTACATGTGTATGTGTAGAATGTACACTGTACATGCATGCGAAACTATGTGTGTATGTGAGAAGCGACTATGCTAAGAAAAATTGATATTACCGAAATATCGCTTTTACCTTTCGACCATATCAAGTTAAAATTTATCTTAAATAAGGTAAAATTTACCTACGTTTCAAATCGATTTTTTTTTTGGTGTAGTTTAAAGGCTAGCAGGTAATAGCAGTTTATATTACACATTTTGGACGCCACTGATTCACAATTTGAGCTAATAAAAGAGTTAGACTGAATCCACTTGAATCCGGTGACTCCACGAAAGACAGGTGCACGCTTATCCGGGCTCGTTATTGATACACAGAATTACCACTACGTTTTATGAGCTACACATTTATAGACCGGTCACAAACATAGATTTTTTTGTAGTACATTCCTTGAAGATAATAAAAAGCCAAACCCTTAAAAAATTCAATAAAAAATGTAAATTTCCGAGGAAATCAAAATTAATGCGCGCAAAAAGAAAGAATTTTGTAAAGCTTTTTGCCGTTGGATTTAGGAAAGGTTAAAACGAAGCCAATCCAACTTGTTCACGCCAAAAGGGCGTTTAATTTCGGGAGGCAGTGTCGAGCGGCAGTTTTCTCCAGATGTCCACATCTCGCTCGCTCGCACTGCCCTTCGCTCTCCCTCTCCAATTCTCCCGCAACTCTCCGCTCCGCTCTGAAGCTTCTAAGATAAGCTAGGCTTAAGTAGTTCATATTTCCAAGTGTACCAATAAACACACGCCCGTCGCGTAATAACCCGAAGTTTTCCACCGTGGTTTCAATACATATTTCCGCGCGGATTTTCGCCGCATTTCCCTGGAACACAAGCACCTTCTACTATCAAGCCACCCCCGCCCCAACACAACTAAATCATCCTAAATATTAGAAAAATTGAAAAACTAACCCAAAAATTTATTTTTTTATTCTGACCTGCATTGAATTTATGGCAAATTTATCGTGAAAATATAAAATTTTTCTCAGTTTTAAGGCGAAAATTTGTTTAGGTTGATTTAATAAAATTTATAATATTATTTCTACACCCCAAAAAAATAGTCATAGAAACGAAATTATTAATACTTAACTTAATTAATACTATTATAATCAATACGATGAGTATTGAATAAATACTTTCAAAAGTAATAAATTAAAACTTTCGGTATAGAAATGAAACTACAAAATATTAAGTTTATAATATTTCATATGAAACTAATACTACTAAGTATATAATTTGTATTATTTAGTATTAGGTCAATACCACTTTTTTATACTTAATCTAGTATATTTTTAATATAGCGCGTAGATAGTTAACACTTTTGATTTTTTTTTGGGTGTATGAGTGTACTGACCGCTGCGTAGAGAGCTAGGATTACTTAAAACGTGCAGAACATTAATCAGTAGTCGTTGGAACTAGCCCAATGACCAACAGCGCAGTTTTGGATGGCAAACCCGGAATCTTATAAATAATGCAGAAACGGCTTTTAATTGTACTAAGGAGTCGGGTAGTGAACACGATTCAACGTCGCACAGTGGCGCCTTTTGACTTTTTTTTGGTAATAAATCATAATTTTAGAACCAATAGAGAATGATGTAAACGGCATATGATAGATAATTGATCTACCTTTAAAATGAGGCAGGGAGTGGGCGTGGCAGAGGCGTACTTACAAAGCGGCAAAGTCAAAATTTACAAACAAATCCATTTTTTTTGCCAAAAAAAAAAATTAAAAACAAAATTTAAAACAACATTTTTATACCCGTTACTCGTAGAGTAAAAGGGTATATTGTATTCGTGCAAAAGTATGTAACAGCTAGAAGGAAGCGTTTCCGACCCTTTAAAGTATATATATTCTTGATCAGGGTCACTAGCCGAGTCGATCTAGCCATGTCCGTCTGTCCGTCTGTCTGTCTGTCCGTCTGTCCGTCTGTCTGTCCGTATGAACGCTGAGATCTCGGAAACTATAAAAGCTAGAGGATTGGTATTTGGCATGAAGATTCTTGGAGTTCCTACGCAGCGCAAGTTTGTTTCAAGAAGGTGCCACGCACCCTCTAACGCCCACAATCGCTTATATACGATTTTAAAAATTTAAATATTTCGGAAAAGTAAAAATTCAGTTTTATTGTGTTTATTAATACCTATCGAAATATAGAAGACATTTTTCAAATCGGACCATTCATTAAAAAGTTATACGCAATCAAAATTGTTTATATATCTATCTCCCTCGCACTCCCTTTAGCTGAGTTACGATTGTTAGATAGTCGGTACACCAACCCGAGTACAGCGTTCGCACTCCCATTAGCTGAGTGACGAGTACTAGATAGTCGGGACACCAACCCGACTATAGCGTTCTCTCTTGTTTTTGTTTAAAAATTATTTAAAAATAAAACAAGAGAGAACGTTATAGTCGGGTACCCCGACTATCAGATACCCGTTACTCAGGTGAAGGGAGTGCGAGGGAGATGGAGATAGAAACTTTGATCACGCATAACTTTTTAACGAATGGTCCGATTTGAAAAATTTCTTCTACATTTCGATAGGTATTGATAAACACAATAAAACTGAATTTTTACTTTTCCGAAATATTTAAATTTTTAAAATCGTATATAAGCGATTGTGGGCGTTAGAGGGTGCGTGGCACCTTCTTGAAACAAACTTGCGCTGCGTAGGAACTCCAAGAATCTTCATGCCAAATACCAATCCTCTAGCTTTTATAGTTTCCGAGATCTCAGCGTTCATACGGACAGACAGACGGACAGACGGACAGACAGACAGACGGACAGACGGACATGGCTAGATCGACTCGGCTAGTGACCCTGATCAAGAATATATATACTTTAAAGGGTCGGAAACGCTTCCTTCTAGCTGTTACATACTTTTGCACGAATACAATATACCCTTTTACTCTACGAGTAACGGGTATAAAAAGAAGTTTGTAAAAAATTTTATTTTTGTACAAAAATTCTCAAAATAAATAAAAAAAATTGTTTTTGCTAAAATCAAATTACACTCCACAGCAATTGATGGCAAATTCTGTTAGCGTTGGAGCCCTGGGTCACGAAAATACCACTTTATTTTTTCGATGTCAGCTTTTTCTAAAGATTTTAATACCCGTTACTCGTAGAGTATATATACTGTAAAGTATATATATTATTGATCAGGATCAATAAGAGTCGATATAGCCATGTCCGTCTGTCCGTCTATCCGTCTGTCCGTCTGTCTGTCTGTCCGTATGAACGCTGAGATCTCGGTAACTACAAAAGCTAGAAGGTTGAGATTTCACACACATATTCTTGGGCTTCCTACGCAGCGCAAGTTTATTTCAGCCGAGCGCCACGCCCCCTCTAGAGCCTATAATCGCCCACTAACGATTTTAAAATTTGTCTGGCGCCCACACATTTAAAGATTTCCGAGATGTATAAATGCAATTTTGTTGTGTATATTTATACCTATCGAAATGTAGAAGACATTTTTCAAATCGGACCATTCATTAAAAAGTTATGCGCAATCAAAAAAAATGTATATAATCATCTCCCTCGCACTCCCTTTAGCTGAGTGACGGGTATTAGATAGTCGGGACACAAACCCGACTATAGCCTTCTCTCTTGTTTTTTTTATTTTCCATCAAAGTTGAAAAATATAGAAAAAATTGAGATTTGTTTATTAACGCATAACTAAGAGATGCGGCTGGCAAACTGCAATGTGTTAGATTTATTTTACACTTATCTAACACAACAATCAGTAGAAACAAGAACCAGATCGATTCGATACCTAGTTTTTAAGATGTACTACCCGGAAATGCGGAAAATTACCTAAAAAAGTCGTGTTTTTTGTTTGGTCAACTTTGAAGGGGCAGAACTTTTACAAAAAAAAAATCTGATTTGAAAAAGGGTTACATATTGGTAATAGTGGATTAATTACCCATCGATTGGTGTGGGTCGCAACTTTCTAGGGCAAAGTCGAAAATTTGATTTATTGCACATTTTTTTAACCAAAGGCGCCACTGTGCGTCGTAGCTCTTTGTAGTCAGCCAAGTGTGAACAGCCGTGTTTATTAACCAAAAAAAAAGAATCGGCGGGGGCAGTTGCTGTTCTGCAGATTCCAATTTAATTTAGTAGGAGTAGCCGGAAGTCTAGCTCAGCGATGAGCAGGAGGTAAACCCTAATGAAATGCATTGTCAAATGAAATGGTAAAATTGACGACGTCCACTCTTTCTTCAAGTGGCCAGTGGCATTAAATCAGCAAACTAATGGCCACTAAGCAAACGACAGGACGACACGCACCCCTTGTGCTGAAAGATGCCAACTCGGGGGGTTGGCGAAGTGCTTTTTCATTCACATCCTGCCCTCTAGATGTGAACTTAAAAGCTCTTGTAACAAATTGGAATCATTTACTTTACACAGAGAAAAAGCCTTTGAGTTGAAAATGTTCTTAAAAGTAGAACGACATTTTTTAAGTTAATGTTGGTTTAATGGCTTGAATCATGTACATTGTGGAACTCAATAGGTAATCTCACTTAATGAAATACGTCGTCTAAATTTATTAAAAAGTGGTTTTAAACATAATTAAACTTTACTCTTCTTAACATTTGGTTCTCAAATTGATCTCAAATCGTGCTCCCCCGGTTTTTAAGAACGAATGTCCTCATGCTTACACGTGCGCGATAAGCACATAAAACCAACATTAACATAAAAAGTTGCGCTCTACTTTTAAGAACATTTTCAACTCAAATGGCTTTTTCTCTGTGTACTTTTTGCATTTATTGGAATCCACATTGCAGCGAATCGCAAGCCTCCATCAGCAATTTTTAATTCAACTTTTCATCTCTGAAAGTGGAGAAACTTTAAGGGCAGACGTTGAATTACGTTACTTTACATTCAAAATACACAAGGACATCATAAAGATATATTTTCCCGTTCCGAAAATATACAAAAAAGAGTGATTGCACCTTTTTCAAAGAGTGACAAAAAAGCCATATAGTGACCGCTATAACTCCGGTGGAACTCAAAAGCCAACAAGTTTGATGATAATCTTACCTTTGGAACAGGAGTGGCCCACTTGGGAGATTTTGAAGATAGTTTTTTGTTTGCGGACTGATTTTGTTTTTGTAAAATTTGTTCTATCGTCTTTCTATCGTACAGAATAGAGCCCTGCACGAGTATACTCGCATAACCCCTTTTTCTCCCATTTAAAAAACAGCTCGAGTAAATCAGCTCACAAAAATTTTCAAAATCGAATAGCTCAGCTCCAAAATTTTTACAATGAGCTTCTCGACTCATTCGAAAACAAAGGGCTCATGGAATCATAAGCTCGTGGAATCATGGGCTCGAGTAGCTCAGTTTTTCGACCGGAGCACAGTGGGTCCAATAGACCTTCTAGCGGAATTTCATTAATAACTCGAGTAAATTAATAGATCTTTCAATGAAACTTTGTACCTACAGTTTTTAGCCTATTTTACGTAAATCCTCGAAATTGCATCGTGATTCGTTAGTTATTTCCCACAGCCCACATACAAATGTTCAAAAAATTCATATATGTACATTAGGGCGGTCCAAAAAATGAAATTCTATTCTCACCCTTTCGCATAATATATTAAAGTAAGCAAAAAATGTGTATGTGAAAACAAAAAAAAATGCTTTCGTGCGAAACGTCCTCAAAGTTTGCTTAAAAATTAGTCATACGACACGTATAGCAGTTCGAATTTGATCGAAAAAAATAGTTCTCCCATTTCTTGTCTTGCCAAATTATTAATTTCGTTGGAATAATTGGAAAGAAAAAGGAGAGCAAAACATCAACTGAATTGTTAAAATTTTTTGATCGAAGGCAACAGTGCGTATGGGTGATAAACTTTGAAGCCAATTCGCAGACCCTAAAACACGATTTTTCCAAACATTTTCTTTTAGTATACCTTTAATACCACAATGCGCACCGTATAGGCGGGTGAGAGTTGGACCTTAAAAACTTCCATCCAAATGTGGACCGCCCTAATGTACATTCAGTGTAAATGAGTGATTTTTATACCCGTTACTCGTAGAGTAAAAGGGTATATCGTATTCGTGCAAAAGTATGTAACAGCTAGAAGGAAGCGTTTCCGACCCTATAAAGAATATAAACTCTTGGTCAGGGTCACAAGCCAAGTCGATATAGCCATGTCCGTCTTTCCGTCTGTCTGTCTGTCCGTCTGTATGAACGCTGAGATCTCGGAAACTACAAAAGCTAGAAGGTTGAGATTTCCCACACATATTCTTGGGCTTCCTACGCAGCGCAAGTTTATTTCAGCCGAGCGCCACGACCCCTCTAACGCACACAATCGGCCACAAACGATTTTAAAATGTGTCTGGCGCCCACACCTTACAGGTTTCCGAAAAGTATAAATGCAATTTTGTTGTGTATATGTATACCTATCGAAATGTAGAAGACATTTTTCAAATCGGACCATTCATTAAATAGTTATGCGCAATCAAAAAAATTGTATACATCCATCTCCCTCGCACTCCTGTAACGCTTGTGGCAGATAAAGGGAGTAGCAGAGCCACCTAGGGGTCAAACGGTGGTGGTGCCGCCATCTACTTTTCGGCTTTGATACTACCATTTTTGGCAGTCTCAGAGTGCGGTTGGGTCCAAGTAAGTTCCCACAAAGAAAAAAAGGCAACTAAATGTGAAAAAGAATTTCAGTGTGTGCAACAGCTAAAATCTACCAGAAGCCTAAAACGGAAAGATTTTAATCATTCCATTTGAAAACCAAAATCCGCGCTGAATCCAACAATTAGGGTAAGCTCATAAACGGTCAGGGACATACATGCAGCAGCATCTAGAATTTTTGTAATTATTTAGGTTTGGCCCTTAATGCTTAATGCGCTTAAAAAACCCCCTAATCGAAGCTAAAAACTCTGGAGCGACCCCCATCCACCTGTAACGCTTGTGGCAGATAAAAGGGGCTAGCACCCATGATCTGGAGCGAGCCGCTGAAGCGGATCCCCAAAGGGAACCTTGATGACTTTAATTATTGTTATTTAACGCTAAAAGAAAGGCATATTTGTCAAATTTCTATCTCAGGGGCATAGGCAAGTCAGGTGTATTTTGCGAATCGAACCGCCAAGTTTCCAGAAAGTTGTTCGATGCAACTTCAATCAACCAGAGTTTGAATTCGCCGAAATATCATTCAATCCCGCTTCGTCTCTCTCCCCTAATTCACCAAGCTTCGAGTGTGGTGGGCTTGAGTGGAATTCTGAGAGAGTAGTTTTCCTTGGCCAGCGCGTAATATCCCAGTGGCGGAAATTTGCCTTCGAGAATCGATTCCGACCGCCATACTTCGAAGCCGGAATGCATTCGGTTTCATACCACAACACTGTTTACGATTCCATAAGGTTGGCCGCGTTTTCCGCTAGTATACCTTCAAAATCGCATACTTCGAATCGAGAAAGTAGGCGATAGCCGAGCACACTTCGTGCTGCATTACCGTCCTATATACTGTTGCATATAGGGTGGTAATCTATTTGCTTTACTGAGTGGTATACCAAGTATATGAGGCTGTAATGCAAGTGCATTACTGAATAGGATACCCGGTTTATAGGTTTGTAATGCACCCGTTTTACTGACTGCTTTACCCTGTGTATAGGGTTGTAATGCAAATGCTTTACAAACTGGTATACCACGAAATAGAGGTTTATTTAGAGCCAAATAGAGGATTGTGTTTTTCAACTAAAAATTATATTTTTATTATTTATTTTATTAAGACATCTCGCAACAATGTAATGTAGAATCGGCTACATAGTCCGCGTCCTTTTACAGCATCTATATTTAAGAAAAAATGGGAAATTAGTAGTCAATTTATTAAGAATGTTTAGTTGTACTTACCATATAATACATCAAAACTTCCACTATATTTCACCAAATAAAACGTCCGATTCTGCCAAGTTCCAAAACTCAAGTGACGCGGGCAAGAAAAAAGCGCGTAGAAAAAGACAAGACAAAAAATTACACAAACAACATGCCGTGAAAGCCAAAACTTGCAGAAAAAAACATAGGCGCTCGGATGTGTGCGTAAGTAAGGAATCATAGAAACGTGCAACAGAAAAAAATTATACGACCCGAACGATTCCCGAAGTATCGATGGAAAGGGAGAGCGAGAAACGAAAACAATGCCCCATTACAATCCTACGTTCCAGAAGCTGGAGAAACGATCGATTACGAATATACCTTCTCGAATGCATTCTATATGACTACCCAATTTCGGCCGAATGCGGATTGCGCCACTGGGATCGGACGCATGATCGTCGAGTGGCCGTAAAAGAACCGGGAGAAAGGAGTGGAAACGCCGGGAAAACTATAAGAAAAATAAGTGAAAATGTCCGGCTATCCGCGTGTCGTCGGATTAATAGATTAAGAATTTTTTTTGTACTAGTGTTAGTGTTATTGGTGTACGAAAACTACATCAAGAGTGGGAAAAAAGAAGGCTAGAAGAAAAGGCGGAGAATCGGGAAATGTAAGTTAAAGGCTAAAGCCGAAAGGTAAAACCACAGATGCCCAAAAGAAGTGAAGAAAAAGAAAGAGAAATAAGAGTGAGCAGTGAAAAAGCAGTTGCAGAGATGCGCTAAAGCTGGTACAGTGGGTAGAATAGTGGATATTTTTTTTGGTTTTTTTCAAGTTTCACAGCATTTGGAAAACCTCACGGAAGCGCTTTCGTCGATGGATCCCCCGAGTTTTGGTGAGTGATATTTCACAAATAAAAAGATATGCTATAAATCAAGAGCCCAAAAGATCGATATTTGCCCCACTGTCCCAAGTCCCTGTTAAGCGAATGCGAATGTAAAAAGAATCGGAATTTCACGGCCTTAGCTATCACGGATTAACGGGGAATGGCAGACGGGTAATTTCAAGGGCAAGCTCTCTCTCCATTTCTGGAACAGTGGAATCGGAATTCAAGGGCAACTTAAAATGTGTGAGAGTGTCTTTGCGGCGAATTCGCAGACTCTTGTTATACCCTTGCAGAGGGCATTATGATTTCAGTCAGAAGTTTGCAACGCAGTGAAGGAGACGTTTCCGACCCCATAAAGTATATATATTCTTGATCAGCATCACTAGAGGAGTCGATCTAGCCATGTCCGTCTGTCCGTCCGTCTGTCCGTCTGTCCGTTTCTACTAGTTCCTTTCTTGTTTTCTGATCCTTCCTATGGGAGCTATAGGATATAGTTGTCCGATCCGGTCGGTTCCGACTTATATACTACCTGCAATAGTAAGAAGACTTTTGGGAAAGTTTCATCCCGATAGCTTAAAAACTGAGAGACTAGTTTGCGTAGAAACAGACAGACGGACAGACGGACAGACGGACGGACAGACGGACATGGCTAGATCGACTCGTCTAGTGATGCTGATCAAGAATATATATACTTTATGGGGTCGGAAACGTCTCCTTCACTGCGTTGCAAACTTCTGACTGAAATCATAATACCCTCTGCAAGGGTATAATTAATGTGAAATAATAGGAAATTTAACATTTTTGCGGTTTGTAAATTAATAGAATGATCTGCAAGGGTATATAAGCTTCGGCTTGCCGAAGCTATCTTCCTTTCTTGTTTACTTTGATTTTAATACATTATTTTTGGCTGCTGAACGATCTCATACTTCCTCTGAATTCTCCGAAGTTTCTTTTTGGTTATTTTATTTTTAGTTAATCGTGCTATTCAAATTTTATTTATGTTCTAGTCTAATTCAATTATGTTCGGCAAAAATATTCTAATCTAGAAAAGTAATTTTTCATTTATTCTATTATAATTACCGGTTATTCATATTTTTAATACCACTCGTTAGCGAAGGTATTTGCATGCATTTTTATTTATCTATCCGTTTTATTATGCCTGTTAATAGTAAGTTATTTTTTTTTAGGATTTAAATATATTTTATAATGTGTTAGAAACCCGCTTTGTTTGCCTATGACTAGGATGACTCCCCTGTAAGAACTTTTCAGCGATCCCAAAAGGGGCCATTCAACTAATAATTTGGAGTCAGGTACAGAATGGCCAAGGCAGGGAGGGCATCCGGAATTCCTCCAGAACAGCTGAGGACTACTAGGGATCTTTGAGGAGCTTCTACCTATTTTGTCTGTCTGCTTGTCTGTATACGATTGTTCTCCCTCTATATAATTCTTGTCGTAGCACGCAATTGATATATTTTTGGAAATGAATGAAGGCTGAAGAATGAAGGACAAGATCATCACCCCACACAACCGACAAGGAGCAAGCTGGACCTTAGCGCGTGCGTCCTTTATACTTCCATTACCATCGAAGCCAAATGATTCGTTACACACCCAAAAGGGAACCCTGAGGATTTTTGAGCCAAAAGAAAGGCATATTTTTGTTACTTCTATCTCAAGGGCATAGGTAAATCAATTATTTTTTGTAAGAGAATCGAACCACCAAGTCTCCCAAAAGTGGTTTGATGCAGCATCAATCAATTCCAATAAGAGATATAATTCGCCGGGGGTATCGCTCAATCCCATTTCCTCTCTCTCCCCTAACTCACCAAGATTCGAGTGTGGTGGACTTGAGTGGAATTCTGATCGAGCAGTTTTTCTTGGCCAGCGCGTATCGTCGGACGCATGATCGCCAATTTGCATTAAAATAACGTACAAAAGAAAAGGAAACGGCGGAAAAATTGTGAAGTATGTCCAACTGTCCGGCTGAACGCGTCGCCGAAGTATTAGGCTGAGAATCTTTTTTTTATACCCGTTACTCGTAGAGTAAAAGGGTATATTGTATTCGTGCAAAAGTATGTAACAGTGAGAAGGAAGCGTTTCCGACCCTATCTCTAAAGATTATAAAATGAAAGACCGATTTTTAAGGGGATACGACCACAGCCCAAACCTTAAGAGCTACAGCAGCCAAATTTTTCCACAGTATTTCATTGGGGGCGTAGGCGCCCACTAAGATTCGACATGTCCCCCCAGTGGCCCCAAACAGCTCCAACATCCATATTTAGAGCAAAAAGAATTATATGTACTTAAGCTCAACTTCTAAAGTGGTTGGAATTTCGATATTTGGATTTTGCAGAATTTTAGGTCTTGAAAAGGCCTAATGTGAAATCTAAAAGAAATTTCGATATCCCCCATAATTTGGGGGCTACATTTAAAATTAACTTTTCGATTTTAAAAATCTAAACCGCTGCTCCGATTAAGATGATTTTTGGATCATTAGTTATTCTATGGCCCAAATGCTTAAGTTTTATTTTTCAAGTTTTTAACATTTTTTTAAGTATTTTTAACGAATTTATTTAGATTTTCTAAGTTATTGCGTTGCATTATGTGGGAGCCTGCCGAGGGAGCGAAACCCAGAGAGCGGATGCCAAGAGAGCGACGGCCGAGAGAGCAACAGCCAAGAAAACTGACGAGGGGGTGGGGTAGTGCTGTGTGTGATAGGGAGGGGAAAGGGGCAATTTAAGTTCAAATTTGGTTTGGATTTTAAAAACTTAAACTGCTGTTCTGATCAATATGATTTTCGATCAAAAGTCAGTCCTGTGGATCAAATACTTAGGTTTTATTTTTAAAAAAATATTTTTCATTTTGTAGCATGTGTACAATACATGTACAATACAATACATACACACAATATGTGTGTATGTTTCTACTTGAAAGTAGATAATGTGCTTTGTTTGCCTATGACTAGGATGACTCCCCTGTAAGAACTTTTCAGCGATCCCAAAAGGGGCCATTCAACTAATAATTTGGAGTCAGGTACAGAATGGCCAAGGCAGGGAGGGCATCCGGAATTCCTCCAGAACAGCTGAGGACTACTAGGGATCTTTGAGGAGCTTCTACCTATTTTGTCTGTCTGCTTGTCTGTATACGATTGTTCTCCCTCTATATAATTCTTGTCGTAGCACGCAATTGATATATTTTTTGGAAATGAATGAAGGCTGAAGAATGAAGGACAAGATCATCACCCCACACAACCGACAAGGAGCAAGCTGGACCTTAGCGCGTGCGTCCTTTATACTTCCATTACCATCGAAGCCAAATGATTCGTTACACACCCAAAAGGGAACCCTGAGGATTTTTGAGCCAAAAGAAAGGCATATTTTTGTTACTTCTATCTCAAGGGCATAGGTAAATCAATTATTTTTTGTAAGAGAATCGAACCACCAAGTCTCCCAAAAGTGGTTTGATGCAGCATCAATCAATTCCAATAAGAGATATAATTCGCCGGGGGTATCGCTCAATCCCATTTCCTCTCTCTCCCCTAACTCACCAAGATTCGAGTGTGGTGGACTTGAGTGGAATTCTGATCGAGCAGTTTTTCTTGGCCAGCGCGTATCGTCGGACGCATGATCGCCAATTTGCATTAAAATAACGTACGAAAGAAAAGGAAACGGCGGAAAAATTGTGAAGTATGTCCAACTGTCCGGCTGAACGCGTCGCCGAAGTATTAGGCTGAGAATCTTTTTTTATACCCGTTACTCGTAGAGTAAAAGGGTATATTGTATTCGTGCAAAAGTATGTAACAGTGAGAAGGAAGCGTTTCCGACCCTATCTCTAAAGATTATAAAATGAAAGACCGATTTTTAAGGGGATACGACCACAGCCCAAACCTTAAGAGCTACAGCAGCCAAATTTTTCCACAGTATTTCATTGGGGGCGTAGGCGCCCACTAAGATTCGACATGTCCCCCCAGTGGCCCCAAACAGCTCCAACATCCATATTTAGAGCAAAAAAGAATTATATGTACTTAAGCTCAACTTCTAAAGTGGTTGGAATTTCGATATTTGGATTTTGCAGAATTTTAGGTCTTGAAAAGGCCTAATGTGAAATCTAAAAGAAATTTCGATATCCCCCATAATTTGGGGGCTACATTTAAAATTAACTTTTCGATTTTAAAAATCTAAACCGCTGCTCCGATTAAGATGATTTTTGGATCATTAGTTATTCTATGGCCCAAATGCTTAAGTTTTATTTTTCAAGTTTTTAACATTTTTTTAAGTATTTTTAACGAATTTATTTAGATTTTCTAAGTTATTGCGTTGCATTATGTGGGAGCCTGCCGAGGGAGCGAAACCCAGAGAGCGGATGCCAAGAGAGCGACGGCCGAGAGAGCAACAACCAAGAAAACTGACGAGGGGGTGGGGTAGTGCTGTGTGTGATAGGGAGGGGAAAGGGGCAATTTAAGTTCAAATTTGGTTTGGATTTTAAAAACTTAAACTGCTGTTCTGATCAATATGATTTTCGATCAAAAGTCAGTCCTGTGGATCAAATACTTAGGTTTTATTTTTAAAAAAATATTTTTCATTTTGTAGCATGTGTACAATACATGTACAATACAATACATACACACAATATGTGTGTATGTTTCTACTTGAAAGTAGATAATGTGCTTAAATACAAATAAAACAAGAGAGAACGCTATAGTCGGGTGCCCCGACAATCAGATGCCCGTTACTCAGGTAAAGGGAGTGCGAGGGAGATCGAGATAGAAACTTTGAACACGCATAACTTTTTAACGAATGGTCCGACATTTCGATAGGTATTGATAAACACAATACAACTGCATTTTTACTTTTCCGAAATATTGAAATTTTTAAAATCGTATATAAGCGATTGTGGGCGTTAAAGGGGGCGTGGCACCTTTTTGAAACAAACTTGCGCTGCGTAGGAACTCCTAGAATCTGTATGCAAAATGCCAATCTTCTAGCTTTTATAGTTTCCGAGATCTCAGCGTTCATACGGACAGACGGACAGACAGACAGACAGACGGACAGACGGACATGGCTAGATCGACTCGGCTAGTGATCCTGATCAAGAATATATATACTTTATGGGGTCGGAAACGCTTCCTTCTAGCTGTTACATACTTTTGCACGAATACAATATACCCTTTTACTCTACAAGTAACGGGTATAAACATTAATTTCCTTTTAGCCAATGCAAAATTTGTCGAGCTTAAAATTAATAATTATCAATCAAATGTGGAATCGGAATCTTTTCGTGTGTTTACAAATGTTTTCGTTTCATTCAAAACAACAAATTTGAAACAATTTACAAACAAGTGTACATTTGTGCGCAAATTAAAATTGCATTGATAGTATTGTAACTGATAGAAAGTATACAAATTCACTACTTTTACATAGATCACATTCATTTATTATATAGCTCTGCCAGTAGCCTTCCGATTCTCTCTCATGAAGGATCTTCTACAAAGGTGGTTTACACAAAGGTTTTCAAAAAAAACGCGCTAATAAGAAATAAAAAAGTCCTGACAACCGTACTATAAACAAATTTTAAGCGAACGAAGTCGCTCCGGGTAAAGCTAGTAAAGTATATATATTCTTGATCAGGGTCACTAGCCGAGTCGATCTAGCCATGTCCGTCTGTCCGTCTGTCTGTCTGTATGAACGCTGAGATCTCGGAAACTATAAAAGCTAGGAGATTGGCGTTTTGCATGCAGATTCTAGGAGTTCCTACGCAGCGCAAGTTTATTTTAAAAAGGTGCCACGCCCCCTTTAACGCCCACAATCGCTTATATACGATTTTAAAAATTTAAATATTTTGGAAAAGTAAAAATGCAGTTTTATTGTGTTTATCAATACCTATCGAAATGTAGAAGAAATTTGTCAAATCTGACCATTTGTTAAAAAGTTATGCGCGAACAAAGTTTCTATCTCCATCTCCCTCGCACTCCCTTTACCTGAGTAACGGGTATCTGATAGTCGGGGCACCCGACTATAACGTTCTCTCTTGTTATACCCGTTACTCGTAGAGTAAAAGGGTATATTGTATTCGTGCAAAAGTATGTAACAGCTAGAAGGAAGCGTTTCCGACCCCATAAAGTATATATATTCTTGATCAGGATCACTAGCCGAGTCGATCTAGCCATGTCCGTCTGTCCGTCTGTCTGTCCGTCTGTCTGTCTGTCTGTATGAACGCTGAGATCTCGGAAACTATAAAAGCTAGAAGATTGGCATTTTGCATGCAGATTCTAGGAGTTCCTACGCAGCGCAAGTTTGTTTCAAAAAGGTGCCACGCCCCCTCTAACGCCCACAATCGCTTATATACGATTTTAAAAATTTCAATATTTCGGAAAAGTAAAAATGCAGTTTTATTGTGTTTATCAATACCTATCGAAATGTAGAATAAATTTTTCAAATCGGACCGTTCGTTAAAAAGTTATGCGTGTTCAAAGTTTCTATCTCCATCTCCCTCGCACACCCTTTACCTGAGTAACGGGTATCTGATTGTCGGGGCACCCGACTATAGCGTTCTCTCTTGTTTTTATCTAAAATCAATGGCGATCTTAACGCTCAACGCTAAAGAAAGGAAGATAAGAAGAAAAATTTTTTTTTAATCATTTAATAGAGAATTTTTTTTGAAGTTTAGAAAACTTTTTCTCTTCATAGAATATTTTTACTACAGCACAGGTACAAAATCTGCATCGACCATTGATGGCCATTCCATATCCAAGTGACAAAAGTTGTCAAGCGACGACACAAAGCCGCATGAACCACCTCCTGATTTTCTTAATCCTACATGCTGCTGCTTTTTATCTGGTGGTGATGCCGGCTTTGAAGAACTGCTGAATATGGCAGCTATCCTTTTTGCGCACAATGTCCTTGTAGCGCCAGACACCTTTTAAAATCGTTTAAGGCGATTGTGTTAAAGGGGGCATGGCCCTCGGCTGAAACAAACTTGCGCTGCGTAGGAAGCCCAATAATATGTGTGGGTAATCCCAACTTTCTAGCTTTTGTAGCTTCCGAGATCTCAGCGTTTATACGGACCTACAAGGCTCAATCGAATCGGCTAGTGACCCTGATCAAGAATTTATACTATTTATAGGGTCGGAAATGTTTCCTTCTAGCTGTTACATACTTTTGAACGAGTACAATATACCCCTTTTCTCTACTATTCCGACCAATTTAGTGACATCCTTTCAGTTTTTCCTTAGGAAATGAGTTTTTTAATAAACTGATGACGTTTCAAAGAGCATTGCTTTTCGTAGAGTCATTTAAACATTTTTTTGACAGTGTAATTATGGTTTCTGCTCTTTATCTCTATTACAAACTAATCCCAGTGCCAGAAGCCCAAAGTTTGCAGCAAGTTCCATGGAAAAAAAACCGTGTAAAACGTCTGTCCAATTATTCGTGGAGCTCCAAAAATCGGCACAACTTTTGTATTGCTAAAAAATGTTGACTTCCTTTCAATAATATTGAATTTTTTTTGTTTATAAAGGTGATAGTGCTAACAATAAACAACCCCATAAAAAAATGTACTTTTTATTTGAGAATGGAGTATGATATCGAGTAGAGTCTAGTCTCAATATAGGTCTGGACTTACAAACAACAAGAAAGGAAGTTAGCTTCGGCCAGCCGAAGCCTATATACCCTTGCAGATCATTTCTATTATTTTACAAATCGCAAAAATTTTAAATTTCGTATTATTTTGACATTATTTTTTCTATCCTTCCTATGGCAGCTATATAAAGCAGTCGTCCGAATTTTGTTAAATTTAATTTGAAATTCGGTAATATTAAAAAACAGTCATGTACTAGAGTGGAAGAGAATGCAATAAAAACCAAAGATGCCATAATTTATTTCCTATTATTTTCGCATTAATTTTCCAAACGTTCCTATGGCAGCCATATGTTATAGTCGTCCGATTTTTTTTCAAATTTTATCCGAAATTCAGAAATACATAAAAAATAATATTCCTAAGAGGAAGGTAAAATGTCAAAAAACACCGAAGCAATAATTTTTTTCCATTATTTTTTTTTCCTACCCCCATGGAACTTTTTTTTTTTATGCTATTGAACTGCATTATATATATATAGATATATATATATATATGGGGGGGGGGGGGGGGGGGGGGGGGGGGGGGGGGGGGGGGGGGGGGGGGGGGGGGGGGGGGGTTTGTGTAACATTCCTGATTATCAAACTTCTGCAGTTTCTGGAAGAACTGCCTGCTACTAGCCTTCCTGAAGAGAGAGAGAGAGGGGGGGGGGGGGGGGGGGGGGGGGGGGGGGGGGGGGGGGGGGGGGGGGGGGGGAAAAAACTAGAGAAAGAAAGAAAGAAAAAAAGAACCTATTATTATATATAATTTTCTATATATATAGAGGGGGGGGAGCACCCAGGCATTTTGAACATACAGATGGGATTTTTGGAGGTTTCTGTCTGTGACCATGTGAGATGATTTCCAGACTAAGATCAGAGAGGGGAGGGGAAAAACCTAATGCGCTCTCTATATATAGAAAACAGAGAGAGAGAGAGAGAAATGCCTGTGTGTGATCTCTTGCTCTGAAAATATGTGCGTGCACACACACACACACACACACACACACACACACACACACACACACAGAGGGAGTCAAACATCCCCACTCTCTCACACACACACACACACACACACACACACACACACACACAGAAAAAAAAAAAAAAGCTTCTGCGGGAATCTCACTCTGTGACTTTTCTTTGCAAGTGTATAAAATAGGAATTAACTTAAATACATTCAAAGTTGAATATATTTGAATGGCTTTGAATGATCATGAATGAATTGAGTGACAGCCCACAGTCAAATAAATGCGAGTGAATTCGAATGATGTTGAGTTTGACAATTTTCAACATTAAATTCAGATGAATTATAATGAATTATAGCTAAATATGAAACGACAAGGTAGGTAATGTCAAAAACATTCGAATCATTCGAGTTATTCGAATTATTATTAGCAAAAATGAACAATCCTGTAAGTTTATTTCTTTCTTACTATTATTAATTTTATCAGTGTCTTGAAATAATGTGGTCTGTTAGGTCTTATCCATTGAAGAGCTTTTGGAAACAAAGCAGAAACTTCTCGATGGAGTGTATACCTTGAGTAAGAAGAGAGGAAGAAGCAAGGTGTGGGACTTGTTTTCAAACTCAGTCAAAACTGTCAATATGTTTTGTTCCATTCGGGCAAAAATAAGTGCCAGAGAGATGAGGAATGCATGCAGCAAAACGACTGCTTGAACTCCATTATTTGCTCATAACTTTTAACGAATGGTCTGATTTAAAAAAATGTCTTCTCTCTTGTTTACTTTATTATATTGCTCTTTATACCCGTTATAGTCGTAGAGTAAAAAAGGGTATATTGTATTCGTGCAAAGTATGTAACAGGTAGAAGGAAGCGTTTTTCGACCCCATCTCTAAAGATTATAAAATGAAAGACCGATTTTTAAGGAGATACGACCACAGCCCAAACCTTAAGAGCTACAGAAAAAGGCGGTAAATACACCCTCAGAAATATCCTTAAGATATACTGAACCAATTAGGTTTGAAACCCATATAAGTTTTGGTTTGGCTTAAATTTACTTTTTATTTAAGAAACTTTTTCAGACCTATTTTAAACAAAACTATAAAGGTTTGTTCCAGTGCTTTAATTAACAGATTTTTAAAAAAGACCCTAAAAATGGTTTTTGTCAGCTTTTATTTGGTATCCATTGAATTCTACATAATTCTCATTACATATTAACAAATCAGCATAAACCTCAAATAAATATTTAGTTTCGGTTATCATTATGCGTTTAAATATTTATTTCTCAATATTTGTTACCTTTTAGTTTACATTACAAGTATTAATAAGTATTAACAACAATCTCGAAGTATGATTTAATGGCCAAATTAGAATGAATAAAGTCAACTGATCACCTGCAAATTCTTCTTAGTGAAAAATATTTTTTCGAGTGTCGAGAGAGACACTTAAAACTCGACTCGCGATTCAGTCACGTCTTCGGGCCCTAATTGTCAGCCTAACGGTAACCGTATTTTGACCCGCTGGCAGAGCAACAATTTTCCACCCGCTGATGTCGAGCAGTGTCATGAAAACTATAGCAATACGTA
>JBAMCF010000380.1:0-12003 GCA_037075285.1 Drosophila lutescens
AGTAGACAGTGAAGCGCTCATCCGATTTCCACACACGACTCTCGAATGTGAAAAGTTTATCAGTTGCTTGATCCAGTTGTTTACTCCTGCTTGGCCCGAGAACTCGAATACAATCTCCTTCGCAAACGCCAGTGCTGGCAAACACCACTCCTTTTTATCGGTGCCACCAGGCTTCCCCTTGTCAATTTTTCCGGCGCCACCATACCTGTCGTCGTTGCATTTGACGGTAAAACCTTTTCCGCTGCCATCACTGTCGCCGACCATGCCATCACTGCCGCCGCCTTTGGTTTCTTCGAACTCCTCCGCTTCTATCTTCTGCCGCACACTTTCCGACACTTGCAACCACCGAGCCCACAATTCCGCTTTGGACCCCGTGGTGACCAAATTTACTGACGCCAGCCACTTTTTCATTAAAACCACTCTAGCGTTGACAAATTCACTGTCTTTGTCCATTTCGACGTAGGCTTTCGCACTTCGCTTAAGACTGACTCCGCTGCGTGATCGCAGCTATCCAACAAACTCTGTTCTCTTGTTCTCTCTCATCTCCTTTTCCAGAGAGTGAGATAGCTATTTCTAACAGATTGGTTAACATGTATAAGAGAGAGACAACTATCTTATACATTCTAACGGAACTTAAAAGTAAACAAAAACAATATCACCGAAATGTGTATAGCAACGCGAAGTTTCAATAACGCTCGTTATAACTGTAACCAAAATCACAGACCTGTGTATTCTGTGTATTCCTAATGCGTAATTCTAATGTAGCCTGCTATACTTAAAACTAAACCTAGAGCCAAACGTGATTCCAAGTATTTTTAAATGCATGACTGGTGAGCCTTGTGGGATTCCGTTTAGCATGTTCGCTGAACCAGAGGTCTTGTCGTTGAATCTGACTTTAAAGGTCCTCTTCGTCATAAAGGCTTTAACCAGGTTGTAAAGTCTTGGACCAATGCCCCAAAGCTGGAGTCTTGAGAGAACTGCATGTAGTCCCACGCGATCGAAGGCCTTTTCGAAATCCGTCACCAGGATGGAGACGTGATTTCTGGTCGAAATGACATTCGACACGAAATGTTGAATTTTGAGTAGAGCGTCCATAGTGCTGTGGTTCCTTTTGAATGCAACTTGGTTGCAGCTGATCAGTTTATGGCGGTTAATGAACCACATGAGTCGGAGGGAAATCATTTTTTCAATAATTTTACTTAGGCAGGATATTAGGGATATTGGGCGATAGCCATTAATTTCTGAAAATTTGTTTTTGGGCTTTGGGATGGGAATAATAAAGGAAGATCGCCAGGTATGGCGGTAACTGCCAGTGGATAACTTGCAGTTATATATGTCAAGTAGTCTTTGCTTAAGGCATGGAGGGATCTGTTTTAAGATGGGATAGGAAATTCTATCAGCGCCAGGACATTTGCCTTTAGCTGTTTGGAGAGCTGCCTCGATTTCATGCAGTCTAAATGGAATGTCCAGACTTAGTTCTGTAGGAGATATTTGGGTAGGGTTGTATGTGGAGGACAGATATGATTCTTTAAGACCTATGTACACGTTGCTAAAATTTTCATCAGCTCCGTATTTGGCCCAGACTTCCCTGAATTCTTCTGATATGCAACTGGAGTCAGTTAACAAAGCGTTTTTGGTTGTAATGCATTTTATAGATATTTTCGGAGAGCCGGCCAGACGATTAATGTCTGACCAAATCTTCTTGGTGGTGGAAAGGGGGAGAAATACGTAAGGTGAAGTTTTCGAGGGATTTTCGTTTTTCAGAGAGAACAGTCTTTTTGAAAATGGCATTGGCTCTTTTGTAATTTATGAGGTTGGTGGATGACATTTGGGACTTAAATGTGTGGAAAAGCTTTTGCTTTTTATCCCTGAGCTGTTAAAGCTCCGGGCTCCACCATGGGATATTCGCTTTATGGGGAGTCCGTTTTGTTTGGGCGATGGAGGAGTTTGCTGCTGTTCTAATGAATTTCGAGAGTAGAGCGACCTGATGGCTTAGGCATCCGGCGGTCCACTTGGTCTCGAGTTCAGTGCAGGTTTCGCCGAAAGTATTCCAGTCAGCGAGATCGGTTTTATATTTTGGGATGGTCAGGGTTTTGTCTGGGGAGAATGGAAAAGCTAAGGAAATAAATATGGGGAAATGATCGCTACCATGTAATTGCTCACAAATGGACCAACTACTATTGTGAGCGAGTCTTGGTAAGATTAGTGAAATATCTATGTTTGTTATGGTGTTGTGGGTAGAGAGATGGGTTCCAGATCCGTCGTTTAGGACAACTAGGTTAAATGATGATATAACGCGCTCTACTTTTTTCCCGAGGGAATTAGCGTGGAGCGAACCCCACATAGGGCTCCAGGAGTTAAAGTCTCCTATTAATAGTATAGGACCGGATACTTGGCTTAGAGCATGAGAAATGTCGGACCTTGAAAAGCCTTGACATGGTGAAATGTACATATTTATTAAAAAAAGACGGGATTATTGAGTTCAAGTTTAATAGCAGTGCAGAGAAGGTTACAATATTTGGGAGTGTGGAATTTGCTGTTTTATGAGTATTGCTATGCCTTGTTTGCAGAAGTATAAAACCCGGCGTGCATCTAAAGTTTTTAAAGTTATGTGGTAAGCGGGTCTCCTGAAGGCATAACACGTCAGGAGAAAGTTCGGCTATAAGTAATTTTAATTCGTGATAATTATTGAATATTCTTTTTATGTTCCATTATAAGATGTTAATGACCATGTTAAGGAGAATCAGGGGAAGCTGACGCGGGGTCAACTTCAGTCATTGATGCATCTGAGTCAGATAAATTTTTACTAGAGTTACTATTTGATTTCATTTCACTTAAGAGTTCATCTGCTTCCAATCTAAGAGAGCGAATGAGTTTCAAGCGCTCTTTATAATCAGAATACATTAAAGGGAGTGATAGCTGTGAGTATTTACTATTTATGCTCTAGGTGGGCGAGAGAGAATAGCTTGTGCGATTGTGATTTTCGAGGTCTTCAGTGGTTTTTATATTGGGGCTTGTTGGTACGATTTTGTTAGATGTTGAGGGCATGGTGGAACTATACAAGGTGGTCTCGTCAGCTCTGCCGAGGACGTTATTTTTCTGAGAGACAAGCGCTAGAAAGAGATAGAAATAGTATTTCATTCGCACGACTGGCACAAATAACGTCCTCAAAAGAGGGCAGCTCTCGCGACGAGACCACCTTGTATTCTTCCACCATGGTTGAGGGTCTTGGAGAGGTAATCTCCGAACGTTTATTAGATTTACTTGTGGAGGGCGAAATTGATAGAGATTGGGATTGAGAGTCTGGGTTGGCAGACTCTTTAGAGTGATTGTCGTTGTTTTCCTTAATAGTAATCTCTTTTTGAGTATTACTGTTTGTATTGGGTGTAGAGTTTGAGTTTGACACAGCGTGTGCATAATTAGGTGAGAGATTGGTTGGGAGATTGTTGTTTGAGAAACAGTCTATCTTCTCTTATACCACATTTTCGTGTAGTTATACCCGTCACTCGTAGAGTAAAAGGGTATATTGTATTCGTGCAAAAGTATGTAACAGCTAGAAGGAAGCGTTTCCGACCCCATAAAGTATATATATTCTTGATCAGGATCACTAGCCGAGTCGATCTAGCCATGTCCGTCTGTCCGTCTGTCCGTCTGTCCGTCTGTCTGTCTGTCCGTCTGTCTGTCTGTCTGTATGAACGCTGAGATCTCGGAAACTATAAAAGCTAGAAGATTGGTATTTGGCATGAAGATTCTTGGAGTTCCTACGCAGCGCAAGTTTGTTTCAAAAGGGTGCCACGCCCCCTCTAACGCCCACAATCGCTTATATACGATTTTAAAAATTTCAATATTTCGGAAAAGTAAGAATGCAGTTTTATTGTGTTTATCAACACCTATCGAAATGTAGAAGAAATTTTTCAAATGGGACCATTCGTTAAAAAGTTATGCGTGTTCAAAGTTTCTATCTCCATCTCCATCGCACTCCCTTTACCTGAGTAACGGGTATCTGATTGTCGGGGCACCCGACTATAGCGTTCTCTCTTGTTTTAATTCTGATGAGTTCTTTTTGTTGTATATATCTTGGGCAAGAGGGGGAGGAGGAAGGGTGGTCGCCTAAGCAATTTGCGCACTGCGTTCGTGTGCAAGTTTCAGGGCTGTGAGGGGGGAGATTATACATTTCGCACATGGCGAAATTTTTGCAAAATTTGTTGGATGACCAATAAATTGGCACCAATTGCACCTCATAGGATTGGGAATGTACTCCCTTACCTTGACTGTGTGCCAGGAGAGGTCAAGTTTGCTTGGTAGGTTGTATGGGTCGAAGGTTACGAGTATAACACCAGAAGGTTTTGGTTTGCCGTCTATTTTCCTAGAGAATTTATATATGGAATGCACATTTTGGTTAGCCAGTTCTTTCACAATTTCTTCATCGGGAACGTTTATAAGGAAGGGACAAAGTTAGGGGTTGATTAAGTTTGCAATCAATTTCCCATATACCTGCGAGACTTTTAGATATCAGGAATTTTTCCGCAACATTTTTGGTTTTCACCAGCATTAGGAGGTTTCCATCGCGAAGGGTAAAAAAAAATAGATAATTTTTCTTTGCTTATAATATTCAACGCACGGTAAACTGCGAAGAAGGAATATTCCGAAATGGTTTTCTTTGGGTTTTTTGATGAAATAATGATGAATTTAGGGTTTTCTTTTGTTGTTTCCGGAAGTTCTGGGAAGTCTTCTTGAAGTTTAGTAAAGGGTCTTTTCTTTTTTTTCTTGGGGCTTTTGCTGAGTGATGCAAAGCGAGTGTCCCCTAATCTGGGTGGCCCTGGGCCCATGGTTACAAGGGCTTGGACCTTTGATTAATAATCAGCGGAACTTGCACGTGAAAAAAAAAAAAAAACTGTTTATAAGTGAAGAACGGGTGTGGATCAAAACCACGAAAAAAATAGAGATAAGACACGGGATTAGGCACGGACGTCTGCGCTCGATGAGAGATAGTCGGTGACTGAACCAATAATTTATTTCCTATTATATTAACTTTAATTTTCCAATCGTTTCTTTGGCAGCTATATGATTTAGGCTTCCGATTTTGATAAAATTTAATTCAAAATTCCAAATTAATAAAAAAATGTTATTTCCAAGCGTAGGAGATTATATGTTAAAAAACGGTAAAAATATAATTTAAAAAACAATTTTATTGGCTAGATCGACTTTATGGGGTCGGAAACGTCTTTTTCACTGTGTTGCAAACTTCTTCAAACAAGAGAGAACGCTATAGTCGGGTGTCCCTACCATAAGATACAAGCTCCTCAGCTAAAGATAGTGCGAGGGAGATGGAGATATAAAACTTTGATCGCGCATAACTTTTTAACGATTTGAAAAATTTCGTCTACATATTGATATGTATTGATAAACACAATAAAACTTTTATTTTTCCGAAATCTTTAAAGTTGTGGACGCCAGACACCTTTTAAAATCGTTTAAGGCAATTTTGGGCTTTAGAAGGGGCGTGGCCCTCAACTAAATCAAACTTGCACTGCGCAGGAAGCCCAAGAGTATGTGTTGGTAATCCCAACTTTCTAGCTTTTGTAGTTTCCGAGATCTCAGCCTTCATACAGACGGACATGGCTAGATCGACTCAGATAGTGACCTTGATCAAGAATACTATATAGGGTCGGAAATGATTCCTTCTAGCTGTTACATACTTTTGCACTTATACAATATACCCTTTTACTCTACGAGTAACGGGTATAAAAGGTGACAAAAAAAAGGGCTCACGCATAACTTTTTAACGAATGGTCCGATTTGAAAATTTTCTTCTACATTTCGATAGGTATTGATAAGCACAATAAAACTGAATTTTTACTTTTCCGAAATATTTCAATTTTCAAAATCGTATATAAGCGATTGTGGGCGTTAGAGGGGGCGTGGCACCCTTTTGAAACAAACTTACGCTGCGTAGGAACTCCAAGAATCTTCATGCCAAATACCAATCCTCTAGCTTTAATAGTTTCCGAGATCTCAGCGTTCATACAGACACACGGACAGACAGACGGACAGACAGACATGGCTATATCGACTCGGCTAGTGACCCTGATCAAGAATATATTTACTTAATAGGGTCGGAAATGCTTCCTTCTAGCTGTTACATACTTTTGCACGAATACAATATACCCTTTTACTCTACGAGTAACGGGTATATCAATTTTAGATGTCATTTTGGGGTGTTATTTCATTTTTTGGGAAAAAAAATTGGGGACTTATTTCATTTGCAATAAGTCCCCAGAAGTAGATATGAAATAAGTCCCCAAACCCAATTTTTGTGTACTTTTTTTATTTTTCTTTTTTGACAGACTTAAATAGGTCTAAGTGTGCCAGGCAACGCCTGACAGCTATCACATACTAACCTAGCCTTGGTTTATTTATTTTTTTTTTTTGGGCTTGTCAACAATAAGAATTGTCGATTTTTTTGGCCGATAGTGGATGCGGCCAGGTACAGTGAAACGATCACACGACGTGACGTAGAGACATTAATGTAGTGTGTATGATGTCGAATGTTATAGCAGCGTTCCCAGTGGTGAGATTAACCAGAGTAGTCAGGAGTGTGTAGTGTTGTGGTTTTTAGGGCCAGGACAGAGTCACCTCTAGGGCTTATAATGATTGATGAAAAAGAAAACTTGTAGAGAATTAAAGCTCTAGGTTGATCTGCTTGATGAAGGCTGCTACCTCTCTGAAAAATAGCAATTCTTTAGTTAGAAGTAATTCTAATTCTGCTAAAAATTTCGATATTCCTCTTTGGGTGGTATATTTTAAGCATTCAAATATAGCATGATTTGAGTCATCAATTTTGTTGCATGTTTGACAAATATAGGTAGGATTGACACCAATGGTGAAGAGGTATAAGTTGTCATAGGTGTGATTTGTTAACAGTCTGTTGATTAGCTTGATGGTATAAGCATCCCATTTTAAATGAGAATACCATGGAGTCACTTCTACATTCGGAAAAATCTCTGCAAAAAAAGATCCTTTGGACCGGGATAACTCTTTGTAGTGATCATTCCAGCTAGAATACACTCTTTTTTTTATCTCTCTGAGGGCTTCAACTGTGTTGTAGTTTGTTACAATAGTTTGACCGTCTATAGTGGCTTGTTTTGCCACCCTGTCAGCTTCCTCATTTATCTTAACACCTGCATGGCCTGGTGTCCAGATAATTTTGGCTAGTTTAAGCTCTTGCCAAGAGAGCAGACCATGAATTTCGCTACACAGATAGCATTTTGAACATTTCCTCCTAAAGGAATTTATAGAGCCTAAACTATCGGTGTAAATTACTAGATACTCAGTCTTTCTATCACAGGCATATTGTATGGCAAGTTTTATTGCAGTAAGTTCTGCAAAAAGAGACGACATCTTCTTGTCCGATTTTTACATTATGTTAACTTTGTTAGTTGTATCACAGATAGCCATGCCTGCCGTCTCATCTGAGATAGAGGCATCCGTGGCCAGAATCAGGAAGTTAAGATTAACGTGCAGATTGAGTGTTGCAAGGTGATCATTTCGCATATGTTATAACGTCATGTCTTTTTTACTTTGGATAAAAGATTTCCCATTTAGTTCTAGTTTGTTCGAAGACTGGTATATTGATGCTGGTTTTGTCTCGTCAAAAATGTCTTGAAAGAACATGTAGCATCTATTATAACTGGAATCCTTAACTAGTAACGTTGCTAACCTGTATGTATCAGGATTTACTGACATGACCTTAAGCATTTCTTTGGCTGTTAGAATCTGCGATCTGAATATCGGAGGTAATTCCCCTGCTAAGGCATAGATTAGATGAGTTGGGGTACTAGGAGTGACACCTACACATCTTCTCAGAACTGAGAGCTGAGCTGTACACATTAGTTTGTTTGAGGTCTCATTAAAGTTTGAAAAGGATGAAATGCTGTGCTCCTGCTTTGAACGTATGAAGCTTTTGTAGATGTTAACTGCCACTTTGGGGCGAAGACCGGCTTTAATGGTGGTAGCCATTTGCATTAGACGATTTCCACTTTCTGTATTTGATTTGACTTTTCTGACATGTTCAGTGTTTGACATGTTAGAGTTAATAATCCTACCAAGAAATTGTATGCTGTAGACTTGCTCAATTCTGATGTTGTTGAGAGACAGATTAATTACTTTTTTTTTCCTGCTTTCATCAGCAAAGCTGCTGACTTGGCTGGATTGAAATTTAGATTTATGTCTTGACACAGGAGATGAAAATTAAGAATCTTTTCATTCATAATGTCAATGGCATCACTTTCAACCTTATGACTAACCATTATAACAAAGTCATCTGCAAACTGAAAAATTCTTGTGTTGTTATCATTAATTTGATGTAGTCTTTTTGAGTATATATTAACCCTCTAGTGCCCAAATTTTCTTTTCCAAAAAAAAATTATTTTTGGACTCATTATGTATCAAAAGTGAATGTTTGTTTTAGAAAAACTTTTACTTTTGCATGGATCGAGTTTTATAAGACTATATCCTTGGACCGCCTATAGAAAGCTACAGCTATAGAAAGCTAACGAAATCTTATTTTTAGTGTGGGTTTCGTTTTTTGAGTCCTTGAGACTATCAGCAACACGGTACAATTTTTTTTTCAGCAACAAACTTTTTATAATATTTTAAAAAAATATTTATATTTTGCACTTAATTTGCAAATAATTATTTCGTCCGAGTTGCACAAATTTTCTGCTTCAAATGACTACAGCAGCTTGCGCAAGCTCTATTATGTATTCCAAACGCAACAAACTTAATTTTTGGACTTCCCCGAATTAGAAAAAACGCAAAACCGAGTCAAAAGGAATGAAAAGACTAAAATATCGGTGTTTTTAACCTTACCCGTCTGGAGGCGGTCTTGGGTTAAACAAAAGAGGAGATAGACAGCTACCCTGAGGTATACCTCCACAAACCTCTTCTCTGCAATTTCCTAAGACAAGAACCCGTTTTGATAAGAAGTTAATGATCCAGTTAGTATAAATAAGAGGAATTCTTTCAAGTCCGAGTAACAGATCTAGCGTTTTCAGACACACAGCATTATACGCATCCATAATATCAAGAAATACCATTAGAACTGTGTTTCCTTTTTGTTTTTGAAAGGTGACATTTGAAATTATGTCATTTAGACACATACCAGCAGATCTGTCTTTCCTATACGCATATGATCTTGTAGGGAGACTGTCATTTTGCTCTATTAGCGATTCTTTGCCTTTCTGACTGTTTCTTTCCACCTGATTGTGAGAAGAGAAGCCCTGTTTCATTTCTCTGGCGTAGAGTCCCGAATAGCTTCCTTTTGGGCAGCCACCGTTATCCTAAATTCTCTAGCTAATTCCTGAGTCCACCAATATTTTGGATGCTGATTTTTGGCTAATATGAACGTAGCTGACTTAATTTTTTCCTTCATCTTGACAGATAGCTCTTGGATTGAAGCGGGTTCATTGATTTTACTAAGCATAGATTTGAGTCTACTTTTTGCCAGAAATTTTCTTTTTTTCAGAACAGTATTTAGCTCAAAAGTGATTGGAAAGTGGTGGCTACCACCTATCCATACAGGGTTGATACTCCAGATGAAATGTGCGCTTGAATTGGTAAAAGTGAGATCAAGAACAGAACTCGAGGATCTATCAGCATATGCTTTAAAAGTTGGCTTTCCATTATTTAGACAAAGAAACCCAGCTGCAGCCATTTCCGTTCAAGAAACCTGCCTTTTGAGTTGGTAATCGAATCACCAAATGTCACATTTCTCGCATTCATATCACCTGCTATTATTACATTTTCAATGTTTTCTAATCTGGTCATCAGTCTGCGCCATACATCTTTGAAAGAAGCATTCGGCATTGAAGGCTGTAAGTATACTGAAACCAGGGTAAAATTTGTAACTAGATTCTAGTTTGAACTATCAGTATGTCTGCCTCACAAGCAAAGGGCAGTTGTTGGAAAGTTATACCATTTTTTAATACAAGGGCGACTCCCCCATAACCATCTTGTCTGGTTTTCTCAATAGTTTTGAAATTTAGTATTTTTCTGCGATTCTGTGGACCATCATGAGAGAAAACCTCAGAGAGAAAGGAAATATCATAGTTTTCGTGATTTAAAAGAAATTCTAGCTTATTTTTATTGGCAGTCAATGATTGTACATTATATTGAAGAAATTTAATTGTCATTTAAATTGTTAATCAAAGGTTTGTTGTTTCTTGAGGTGTTTTTAAAATAATTCTTTGAGTTTTTAATGCTGTAAAATTTATTTTGCAAAGAAGCAACTGCCTCTTTAATCTCAGAATTTTCATTCGAGAAGAGTGAAACAATAGGTCATTGCAAATTCATAGTACTTCATCTGTTTTTTCTGGAAATTGCGTATACGATTCCAGCGTATAGTGGGCTTTTTGAGTTGGTACTGCTGGTCCTTGAACTATCGAGGTGTACCTTCTAGGTGTCACCACAGCATTTGCAGCGATGTCATTGTTGACTGTATTTGGAACTGTCTTGTCCAACAAGGGAAAGTTTTTGTCCTGATCCTTTAGAAGGTCAAAAGAGTTTTTTGGAAAATATTGTTCAAGAACTTCATTACGAGCTAATTTTTTAATTGACATGAGCTTTAAAATATCACTTTCCTTTTTCCACACCTGGCATTGACCCACATTCCAAGCACGACGACCAGATTCCCTGCATAAAATGCACTCTACACCTTTGCAACCCACCTGAAAACCACCTGGTTTACCACAAGCTATACATTTTTTGACAGTTGCTCTACAGCGATTTAGCGTGTGTCCCAAACGACCACATTTGAAACACTGCCTTACCTTGGGTATGAAGTGTGACACAAGTAAAGAGCAGACCCCAAAGAGTCTTATTGACGAGGGGATTTCATCGTTGGAAAACCCTATTTTAACAGAGAGAGTAGGAACTAGTTCCGCTTTCCCATCAGCATTTCTTTTCTTTCGACTTCATGAGCAACCTCTCTACCGACTTAATCTTAACTTCCGACTCCATATTAAGAAGGAGTTTCTCCTCAGAATACGACATGGGAATGCCCTTAATAACTCCATAAGTTTCGGTGTAGCTTTTTGGGATAAAAGCCTCAAAATTAATGTCTTTAAGCTTTTGTTTGATACAAGTGAGTTGGCATCTTTTGACGAGCACATATAAATTTTAAACATCGAAATGCCTACAGCTTTAATGCTTTGAATACCTTTCAGATTTGGATTTTTAATTTTTTCGTATAAGTAAAGACCATTTTTAATCTTCGTGTTCTCAAATTCCTTGCATTTGCTTGTATTAACAAAAACACAAGCCTGACCATTGTGGCCCTCTTCATAAAAGTTTATGCCATCCCTGGTACCCGCACCGGTAACCAGAGTTGTTTTGAGGTTAGAGTCACCATTCTCCTGCGAGGTAGATATATTGCTAAGTATTAGGTACTGCAACAACTGAATTAATAGATTCCATAGAACTGGATTTAGATGTTATAGAATCAACGCATTGTTTTTAGGAGACACAACTAAAATTCCGTTTATAACCTCATTCATGATGCCACCATTTTTAATCTTGTCGAAGACTTTAGATATGTTTTTATTGGACTTTAATCTTTTTTGTTGGTTTTTTTTCAACTGTTATAAAGTTGGCATCACCCGACAATTCTTCACCAGAAATGTCGTGCATCCTCCTCTGGGCCATCCCACCGGGAAAATTCCTCTAAGAAAATAACAATATTTTCATCAGGTTTCTCCATATAAGCGGAAGGGACTAAAAACCTCATTCACCCCTTACATTTCTTCCGTCTCTGGTTTCAAAATTCACGGGGTGACACAAAAAAAGGAAGTAAGGGGGAAATGAGGTTTCTATGTGGTTTTCCAAAGGAATTTCAAATTCCCTACACCGTCGCCTGCTAAAAGACACAGGATTTCCCACATTTTCTTGCTAAAAGGGAAGAGGATTTCCAACACACAAAGAACCACCTTCTCACTTTCCCGGTGG
>JBAMCF010000381.1:3000000-3165519 GCA_037075285.1 Drosophila lutescens
AAAGTGGCATCCCCCCTCCCCCGTTTTGGCCAATCTTTATCGGCCGGCAATTTGCAATTTGCGTTAATGGGGAAAATTGCACCATTAGCGGCGACAAATGCAAAGTGATAAGCGATGGCCAGTAGGCGAATGTCTTGTTTGTTTTGACCAACTTGATGGAGAGCACCTTGAAAACGAAACTGAATTAAAATCATTATCATTAGCGGGAATAGAAATTAAAATTTTGCAACTGAATTCAGCTGACATTTCACGTTTTATTTGCCGCCTTTTCATGATTGCAATCTCATGCTTTACGTTTAGACTTTCAGTGAGTCAGAGTCTCAACTCTAAACGGATTAGTTCCAGTTTCTGTGGTTCTGCGAGTGAATCATCGATGTCCCGGAAGCTGGCCAACGCGATGGCATCGATTCCATTGGCCATCATCCCGCCTGCTTAGACCATTCAGGCCTTAAATTGAATTTTCACGCTGCAGCGCGCGCAAAAAAGGATAATATTTTGATTCGACAGCAGAGTAGAGCTTAAGTCCGCTAAAATGCGGCGAAATGGGAAATGTTGGGAGGAAGGGGCTTCTGCTTTTAGCAGCAAAAATACCCTTACTTTGGCAGATTTTTCTTTGAATTTATTGAGCTATAAATCACAATTGTTGGTTTTAAGTTGGGGAAATAAATTTATAAAATTAAACTTTCACATGAATTTATAAAATGACATGACATGACAGTAATAAAATGTTTTAAAAATATTTTAACTTTGCTGGGAAATTTACTAAAAATGTAAATAAAATTAATCTGTTAAATCAAAATAATTATAAATGAAATAAATTAATAAAATTACCCCTTTAGCAAGAATTTACATTTAAAATTAAATACAATTAACAAATAAGAAGTAAAAATATTAAATATTGTAAATTAAAAAATTATATGATACCCAGTTATGCTACAGGCTACCCTGCTTACATGAAAAGTGGACCCCCAAATTTTGGGGTGGCCCAAAAAAAAGCTGAGCACCCAAAAGCAGCCCAAAATTTGATGAAATTCTCATTAAAAGGCAGTCGCAAAATATTTGGCGTGTAATTGGATTTAATGAACTGCCCATTGTTGGGCTCGTGACGTGACGAAAACAATGCCGAATAGCAGCGATGATGATGATGATGATAGTGATAGAGATGAGGATGGCCAAGAGATGGTACATCAAGGCAAAATGCAGACAATGGAACAAAATCGAGTGAACTTGAATTCTGCAGTTGGCCAAATGCGAAATGCAAAATGCAAATTTTGACATCGATGCTGTGAGTTGAGTGAATGGATGAGCATTGACATTGATCGGGGGAAGATGTGAGTTAGATCCCAAGATGGTGCGAATGGGGGATTTCTATTTTATGGGAGGTGTAGCCATGTACCCGGCCTTGACAGGCACTGTCTTCATTATTGCAGTGGGCCAGGCCAGTTAGTTTCACAATCGATCGATCGATATCTATATGGTTTTTATGGCTCAATTGTGTGTGAGAGCTGGGAAAACCGCTTTTCTTCTGTCTTGCGTTTGCTGACCCATAATGCATTGATCCAGCGGCCAAATAAAGATGGACATAATCTCACATGGGGTGAGATCCGCAGCATCCGGCGACACATCAACTTTCGCTTTTCCCATCGGTATCGGTTTTTGGTTTTCGGTTTTCAGTTTTCGGTTGTTCGGTTGTCACGCCAAAAGGCGATTTAGAAAGCCCCCAAAGGAGCAAGAAAATAAAAGCGGAGCAGTCCGAGTTATATGATATATATAACTAACTAACTAACTAACTAACTTAGTAACTGGTTCCCTAAGCGGAGTCAATGACTGGGTGACTTCTGCTCCGCAATTGGCGACTCTTGGTCAACGCAAAGTGCGTTTGGTTCGCTATCTATACATTTTCTTTTTGGCCCGGTCGGTTGGCTTTTCACTTGGCCAAACGAATCGATTGCATTGAGGAAAGTTCAAACGAGATTTACAAATGGCAATGATGGGGTGTCATGACCGATGGGTCAATTTCCAGAAACAAATTATATAATTTATACAATTTATACTTCTTTTTTTTAATTTAATTTTTTTTAATTTTCTTTATTTTGTTTTTACTACATTTGTCATATTTATAAAGATAAAAATGTAATTAAAAGTTATAAATTATAAAATTACTTTATGATTTTCATAATCTACTATTACTATAGAAGAAGGCCTATTTTATAGGAGAGGTTAAACCTACTTCCAAAACGGTTTGACTTATAAATCTAAAAATAAAACCGATATTCCTAATTATTTTGAATAACAGAAAGGTTATTTTTTAATACGAATTTTTATTTAATTTATGAATTAAATTAGAGAATTTTCTTAATATTTTTTTTGGAATGCCAAAACGGTTTGACATATCAATCTATAAAAAAACCAACATTTCTAAATAATTTTAAATACAACCTGACTTTTTCTCTTAATTTATGAAAATAAATCACTTCATTATTACAGAATAGTCTTAACATATTTTTTTTCGATCTTTCCCAATTGCTTGGACAATTGTTGTTCCCCTTTTATTTACCTTCTAGGCCCGATTATTGTGTTCTGCCGCTGGCCATGATTCAGTTTGGGTCGTGGCCTGTTGGTCTGTTTTTATTGCCTAATTGAAAATGCCTTGATGCTGGAAAACGGAGACTGGGAAAAATCTTTCGCACGCTAATCTCGATGTTGGCCAACAATGCTCAACTTTCGCACGGCATAAATCCCGGCTAAATGCATGAGTTAAATGCAACGGCTAATCGTCGAAAGATCTGTGGCATTGTGATTTTGGATTTTGGGCTGTGGCTATATTTCTTATATCTTTTTTTGGCACACCCACTGTAAAAGGTGTTTTTCGCAGGACAAGTGGAGTGGAGTGGCCTGTTCGAAATGTCAAAACTTTTGTTTACCAAGCTCTTCGGCTCTTGAAATTCAAACAAAAGCAAAAAACGGGGCGTATACGCAATGTCTCACTCTTGGCCAGACATTGATCTCTGTAGCCCGTGTTGTATTTTATTTTATTTTATTTTATTTTTTGGGGCGTTGACATTGCGACGCTCTTTGGTACCTGGAACGTGACATGATGTGCGGCACATTCTACGTGCTACGGAAATTTCCAGTCAATTTCCAGGCGGGAGCGGTGCTGCAGCGGACCCTCTTTGAATTTTAAGTTGCACTTTGAAGAGCCAAACTGAACTGAACTGAACTTTACTTTTGGCCAAGTCATGCTTTTGGGCTGTGAATGTGTAAATGTTGATCTGGTTGGCAGCTGCAGAGCTCAGGGATTATGAATAGCCAGAGCATTATCTGCGGAATTTGTGATGGATGGCCAGCAGCCCCACAATTTACTCAAATATTCACACATGATTCACGGGTGTTCGGGCACAAAACAAGAAAAAGTGCTGTAAATATCCACAGCACACTTCACATAAATTGTCCAGGCAAAACATAAGTTGACTCACTTTCTGGGGAATTTCTGAAATATTTTTGTGGTATTAAATACAAAATTTACCTCTGATGTTTAACACTCACGAACAACCATAAAACATACCAGACCATATTTAAAAAACCATAAAAATCACACCATATTCATACCGAAATTTATGAACTGCTTTCAGTTAATTAAGTGTTTTTAATAAGCTATTCAAAAGGAGTGTTAAGTAGCTAAAACTAAAAATGATTCATTTTCATAAAATATAATTATTCAATTAATTCATTTAATGTTATAACATTAATCACTTTCCTATGATTTATTTGGCTAACAATTTATTAGATTTTTAATTAAATACCTAAATTTATTAGATTTTGAATTAAAATAAAAAACATTTATTTAATAATATAAATCCCTGAATATATGAGATATTTAATAAAAATAAAAAAAACCTTATTTAACAATATAAATCCCTGAATTTATTAGATTTTTAATTAAAGTAAAAAATACTTGATTTAATAATATAAATTCCTGAAAATCAGCCCATAAATTGAGTGACTCATTTAGTTTAGGAATATCTAACTTTTCTTTGTTGAGACACTTGATTCATGTCTGTCAGGCTTTCGAAACAAGCGATTTCTAATGGGCGATAGCTCAAGTATCGAGTATTGAGTATCGAGTATCTGGCATCGACAATTCGCTTCTCATGATCTTAAAGTTCTCGAAAAAGTCGACCTGCTTTTAAAATCACAAACAAAACAAAAAAAATCGAGAGCAACTTGCGGCGATTTATGAGGCAGTTTGGCTTGGCTCTCTTGATTCAAGGTTAAATCCAGATTTTATGCAAAGCCAGCGGCAGCTGAGAAATGGTAAATATGTACGCAATATTTGTGCATTTTTTGCGAGATGCCTATATTTTTTTCTCCTTTATTTTGTCGTAATGCGATGCCTTACGTAAGCAACGGGCTCTCCAGCTGCAGTTGCAGTACATATATATATATATATATATATCTGGCAGTATCTGTATAAATGTGCCACACACACACTGGTGTTGCAACTTGTTGTCGCAGCAGCAACAGCAGCAACATCAGCTAACTGCAGCAGCAACTTGTCCATAAATTGTACCGCCGCTGGGGCTGTAAATCCGGCCAAAACGATTCTCAATTTTGGCCCGCTGCCTGAGCGCCCTGCAGCAACATCAACGATGTTGCAGCAGCAACAGCAGCAACAGCAACAGCAGCAACACACTGGACCAGGCCGCATTTAGGCTGATTTTAATTGCCAACCGCTAGTTGCAATTAAAAGAAAATAAGGCTGGACAAAAAGCCAGGCTGAAACTAAACTGAAAACAAATCTGGCATTTGCCTTTAAGTACATGTGTTGCTGATGTTGCTGCTGTTGCTGCTGTTCACTTTGCGTAAAATCGACAAATTTGTCAGGCCAATCAATGCGAAATGCGAATGCGAATGCTCATGCGCATTGTACAATCCAAATTGTTGTCATTTCATTTTCATTCAAGTTGTTTAGTCTCGCACTTTTTCTCCATTTATTTCTCTGCTTTTTTTTCGGCGTGCAATTTTATGTAAGCAGCTGCTGCAGTCGCTGCCATAAAGCAATGTTAAGCAATGCGTAAGAGAGCCAAACCAAACCAAAACCAAAACCAACCGCCAAACCAACCAAACCGACCGAAAGCCGCCATGTAAATGATGGCTATATATAAATGTAAATTGCCACAGCGTTCCATAAACATATCTTGTTTACCTATGCTGGTCCAATGACCCAATCAAATGTCCACACACATTTTTATAAGTATTCCGCTTCGGTTCGCCCGGCACTGGGTGAATATGCCATCATTACCCCTCCGCCAGAATTGTGTTGAGTGCTTGGCTTTTGGCAAAAATGGGACAAAAGTATGCCGGATATGGATACGGTTGCGATTTACGGCCAAAGGGGAAAGCTTCAAATCGCTAAATCGTTTTGCAAGTGCCGCTTAGAGGAAGTCTTGTCGGGAATCTGGGTTAAGGACCTAAAAGGAACCCACTCGAGGAAGTGATATTCTAAACGCAACGTCTGAGCTTTTAGCTGGCAACTTGAGATGTTACTTAGGAGCTGCAATTGCAACACGTTAAACTCTGACTTTTTAGCAACCAAACAATTATTTTTATATCGAAGAACATTTCAAGATATTGTTTATGATTTCAGTATGTCTTATTTAGTCACCGAATTTGCATGATATATTTTTATATCGTTTTATTTAGAAGCTATTCTATTTAATTTCAGTGTAATTTAAATTCAACAAATTTTAAATTCGCATAAAAATTAGATACATTTTTGAAGTTTATTATTTAAATATTTCAGACATTATTTAAGTTTATAGTTTATAGGACAATGCAGAAAGATTTTCTAAATACTATCTTTAAAAATGGTTTATCTTTTTATTGGCTTACAAATTGTAATAGATTTTTATTTGGCTTATTAAACTTTTCTTTGAAGTGATTAAATATTTTTAAGTTTGGTTTGGTTAAATCTGGCATACTTCATAAATTCTTCTTAATTCGATTCTAAATGCTATTCTATTTTATTAAAATGTATTTAAAATTCCACGAATTTTAATTTAGCTTAAAAATGTTACTCATATTTTTGGAAATTGAATTTTTTAAATATTTAAGAAATTATTTTATTTCCAGAAATGTTTTAAGTTTTTAGTTTGACCAACTTAGTCACCGAATTTTCATGTTATATTTTTTTATCGCCTTATTTATGCACGAATAAACAAGTGAAACTAGTTTAGATTTATCTTTTGTGACTTGTGAACAAAAATGTGGCCTTCAAAAGTGATGTTCTTCTCAGCGAAGCTGCTAATAAAATCTGGAATTAAATTTCATTTCCCTTTATTTATAGATAATTGTTTTTGGCGAAAAGAAAGTTCCCCGCCATCGCGTAAATGCAATTAGCAAACTTCATTGTTCATCTGCCGACTCATAAAGCATATATTATACAGTATATAGAGAGGTCTTAAAGTGGCCAGCCTGCTAATTAGTTATGAGCCTCGGCAATCCAACCTGTTCGGAACTCATCGTTGGCAGATGTTTTTTATTTCTTTTTTTTTTTGGATGCTCATGATGTCTTCGTCTTGATCAATTTTTATTTCCAGGCACTTTGTTCGCTGTGTGTAAAAATTCACTTCGATGAATGAACGATTACGGAGTGTGTGTGTTGAGCCCAGAAAAAGTGTGTATATAAGAAAAAATGGGGGGAAAAAAAACCGGCATGTCTCACACACACGCATACGCAATCAAAGTCGAGTTTTTGGTACGGATCGCTTATGTAATCCGGTGTTGTTTCTCTTTCGGTTGCTGACCAAAATCCAAAAAGATTTGGGCCCATTGTGGCTGCGCTGCTGTTGTAACACTTTGGCATTTTAATATGAAAATCCGTTTAAGATATTTATGCGCGAGTGGTTGGTGTGTGACTCACAAACCAATGTGGAATATGTGTATTACTTCCTAGTCGGCCGCCCCTTTCTGTTATGACAACGGGGCGTGGCACTTGCATCTGATTAGCCCAGGCGATTTGCATATGAAATTCATCTCATCACATCCAGTCACATCACAATATCACAATATCACACCACATGCGATTATGTAAGACGCGATTTGATGGGCGACCTTCATGGGAACCACTTCTTCGAGTTCGTGTCTTCGGTCTTTTGTTTCGCCCAGATTTATGCGGACCTCTCGGATCTCCGACAATCGCTGTGGTCTTCCCCCTCCCAAACCCCCAAACCGATTCGATCCATCGATGTCACTGTGTCAATGCTGATGGCCCACGGCGATCGGATCCGCGATCTGCAATCTCCAATCTCGATATGCTAATTGGCTTCCGCCTCGTGCTGGCTTTTGAATCAAATCGAAGCGATATAATTATTATTGTCAAATACCTAATGTTCTTTTTCCTTTTTCCTCTATTGCAGTTCCGGCGTGGAGCGGCCTGGCAAACGCTCTTCCTGCTCTGCGCTCTCGCCTATTGCATAAATGGTAAGTGTTCTTCTTGATAACTTGAACAGAACTTAAGAAAAATAATATTAATGGACGTATAATACACTTAATACTTAAATTTATATTTTTGTTTTTAAAAAATATATATATATTGAAATGGACATATTTTAACAATTTTATTCCTCTTAGTCACTTTCAGAAACTGCCTTTATAGATAGATTTTCCTTTTATTAACCAAACTTATTTTTTTTAAACGCCTCTAAATTTGCAATTAATAAATTTTAAAATTATTACATTTTTGTAATTTGGAATATTTCTAAAAACAATTTCAATGCGATTATAAATACTATTTTATTTTATTAAAATGTATTTTAAATTCCACACATTTTTAATTCACTTAAAAATGTTAAACAATTCTTAGGGAATTTTTAAAATGAAACCGTTTTGATAATCACATATTATATAATTAATATAAAATAAATAGACTGTTCAAAACAGTATGTCTTTTTGGTGTAGGACCATTTTTGGCCAAGTTACAGCAAAAAAACAAAAAGGAAAAATGCCTATTTTTACCAAAATCCCGGATCCCGAATTTTGCACTCAAAAATAATTAGTTTTTTGCCCGAAACAATAAAAATATTGATCCAAATATGGACTGTCATACCTTTCTGAACTCGTTATTACATTTCCAATCGATTGGCATTTAAACCTGGACATTTTATTTTTTGGCCAATTTTCGCAAAAAATCATGATGTTACCCCTTATAAAAAAAGTGAAAATTGGCGAAAATTTTATTTTTCCAAATTCACACGGAAAGTGTCATGGATTTATTTATCATTTTGTTATCTCTTCAAAGCAGTATGTCTTTTTGGTGTAGGACAATTTTTGGCCAAGTTACAGCAAAAAAACAAAAAGGAAAAATGCCTATTTTTACCAAAAACCCGTAGCCGTCAAAAGCAGAAGACTTGTCTTCTCTTACCTCTGATTACCTTTTTAATCTTTCAATATATATTTTTTAATTACAACAACCCAATTACCTTTTTGAATTGTGCTTCAAAGGCCGGTACTAAACCATTTTATATTTTCTTTTTTCTACTCCCTATTCCCTATTAAAATTTCAATCAAAAACAGAAGCCAGCAGCGAGGGTCGCGTGGTCTGCTACTACACAAACTGGAGTGTCTATCGGCCGGGCACCGCCAAGTTCAATCCGCAGAACATCAATCCATACCTGTGTACACATTTGGTGTACGCATTCGGTGGATTCACGAAGGACAACCAGATGAAGCCCTTTGACAAGTACCAGGACATCGAGCAGGGTGAGCACAGGCACAGGCCCACGCAGACACGCCCCCTTCTCCTTCCGGCGAGTTAATTTGACTCGCCTTTAATTTCCTGTCCGTCTGATGATGATTATAACCCCCTGAATTCCATCTCCTCCTCCTGTTTACAGGTGGCTATGCCAAGTTCACTGGACTCAAAACGTACAACAAACAGCTGAAGACCATGATTGCCATTGGCGGTTGGAACGAGGCCAGCTCCAGATTTTCGCCCCTGGTGGCGAGCAACGAGCGCCGCCAGTCGTTCATCAAGAACATCCTGAAGTTCCTGCGACAGAACCACTTCGATGGCATCGATCTCGATTGGGAGTACCCCGCCCATCGTGAGGGTGGCAAATCCCGCGATCGCGATAACTACGCCCAGTTTGTCCAGGAGCTGAGGGCCGAGTTCGAAAGGGAGGCGGAGAAGACGGGACGCACCCGACTGCTCCTCACCATGGCCGTGCCCGCTGGCATCGAGTACATCGACAAGGGCTACGATGTGCCCAAGCTGAACAAGTATCTGGATTGGTTCAATGTGCTCACCTACGACTTCCACTCCTCCCACGAGCCGTCGGTCAACCACCATGCTCCGCTCTATTCGCTGGAGGAGGATTCCGAGTACAACTACGATGCCGAGCTGAATATTGTGAGTTGGAATCGAAAACGAAGAGAGTTCTGACCTTCTTATCTGAGTTAAAAATGTTCTTAAAAACAGAAAATAATTTTTCCAGTTGAAAATGATTAAAGAACAAATGTTCTCAATCCAAGAACAAAATTCTCTCAATTTAAAATATTTAAGATATATTCTCAATTCAAGAACATTGTTCTCTCAATTTTATCTTTTTAAGAACGAATGTTCTCAATCCAAGAACCATGTTCTCTCACTTCTCTCTAAAGATTAATATGTTTTTACACGAATATTCTCAATTCAAGAACAATGTTCTCTCAATTCTCCTTTTAAAATATGCTCTTGTATTACTTAATATCTCATATCTCTAATTACCAAGGACTACTCCATCAAATACTATCTGAAAGCGGGTGCCGATCGGGACAAGCTGGTTCTGGGCATTCCCACCTATGGACGATCCTACACTTTGATCAACGAGGAGAGCACCGAACTGGGGGCACCTTCCGAGGGTCCGGGAGAGCAGGGTGATGCCACCCGCGAAAAGGGATACCTGGCCTACTATGAAGTGAGTGTTTAATTGCCTGTTGAATATATTCAACCATGCCTAACCCACTTTAATCCCCACCACAGATCTGTCAGACCCTCAAGGACGATCCCGAGTGGACGGTGGTGCAGCCGAATGCCAATGTGATGGGACCCTATGCCTACAGGCGCAACCAGTGGGTGGGCTACGATGACGAGGCCATCGTGCGCAAGAAGGCCGAGTATGTGGTGGCCCAGGGACTGGGCGGCATTATGTTCTGGGCCATCGACAACGATGATTTCCGCGGCACCTGCAACGGCAAGCCATATCCTTTGATCGAGGCGGCCAAGGAGGCCATGGTGGAGGCACTGGGGTAAGGATAAATATTTATTCAACCAAAGAGAAACAAAATTTAATGCATTCTTACCTCTGTTACAGACTGGGCATCAACGAGGTGGCCAAGCCAAGTGGTCCGCAGAAACCCTCGCGATCTCGCAGTCGCGACAATGCCAGCACCAGGAACCGTCTGAATGGCAAGACCGAAGCGACGCCCAGCTCCAGGAGGCCCAGTGCCACCAGACGCCCGGCCGTGAGCTCCACCACCACCCACGCACCGCCGAGCACCACCTTCAAGCTGACGGAGGCCGAGGGCTCCTCGCTTTACATCGGAGGCAGGGCCTCCACCACGCCACCACCGCCCACCACGCCCGATCCGGGCTCGGACTTCAAGTGCGAGGAGGAGGGTTTCTTCCAGCATCCCAGGGATTGCAAGAAGTACTACTGGTGCCTGGACAGTGGACCCTCTGGCCTGGGAATCGTGGCTCACATGTTCACCTGTCCATCGGGACTCTACTTCAATCCGGCCGCCGATTCGTGCGACTTTGCACGCAATGTGCCCTGCAAGACCAAAAAGTGTGTATATATTAAATTATTATTAATATTACTTAATAATAAACTGTTATCTTTCCATATTAAGATCCACCACAGTGGCACCAGCAGTGTCCACCACTCCCCTGACCACCACAGTGCGTTCAAATCGGGTGACGGCTGCGCCCACCGCTCGTCCCGTGTATCCACGGACTACCACCAGCACCACCACTAGTACTACGACCACCAGCACCACAACAACGCCAGCCAGTGTTGATGAAGATCTCGAGTATGAAGAGGACACCGATGAGCTGTCGCCCAGCAAGTCCACCGATGCCGAGGAGGATCCGCAGGTGATCAAGGAGCTGATCGATCTGATTCGCAAGGTGGGCGGTGTGGAGCAGCTGGAGAAGCATTTGCTGCGCAACAAGGACGGATCGATAACGTTGAAGGAGAATTCGGCCAGTGGTGCAGCCACCACACCCTCCACCATCAGCAAGTCTCTGTACGATCGTGTGTTGAGTCGACCTGGAACCTTGAGTTCATTCACCCGCAATCGCTTCAAGATCAGCGAAGCTACGGAGACGAGCACGGAGGCCACCGCTTCTTTAAGTAGCTCTTCGAGTGGCTCAACGAGTGGCCAATACTCCAAATACTCCTCCGTGCTGAGGGGCAACAGCCGCCAGGGTCCGCAGAACGAGGGCATTGAAAAGTTGGCCGAGTTCGATGGCTTCTTGAAGGAACGCAAGCAATATGTGACCATTAATCGCCATCGATCGGCAAGTCAGGGCGATGAAGAGGAGGATGAACAGGCAGCAGATCAGCAGGAAGAGGAGGAGAACCTGGCCGAGGTTCAAACCACAACTACCCGTCGTCCACTAAGCTCAGTCACCCCCTCGTACACAAGTCTCAGACGCACCAGGCCCACCACAGTGGCACCGCCAGCCGAACAGTCGCAGCAGCAAGAGGAGGCGGAGCAACAGACCCAAACTCAGGTCAAATCCTATGCCACCTTGAGTCGCACGCGTGGACGCACCACGGCAACACCAGATGTCACGGAAGCGGCGCCCAGTTCGACAACCAATCGGTGAGTGGTTTAAATATATATTCATTGGGCTTCAAATTATTTCTATATCATCCTTACCTTGCCAGTTACAAGTACTTTGAGCGTACGCGACCCACCAAGAGTGCCACTGCCACTGAGGATGCCAACGAAGATCCGACGGAGGACCAGGAAGAGGAAGAGTACGAGGACGAGCAAAAGGAAATTGTTACGGTACAGAGCAAACAAAGCACAAACACACGTAAATATGCGAGCATCGGTCGCAGAACAACAACAACCACCACCACAACAGCAACACCAGAAACTACAACAACAACAACAACAACCGCCGGCACTGAGACTGCCAAGGCCAGCACCACCACCAACAAGAACCACTACAACAGCAGCAATAACAACTACAACAATGTGAAACTGAATAACCTAATACCAACAGAAGAGAACAACACAGCAACACCCAGCACCACCGCCCAATCCGAAACAACCACCACCACCACAACCACAACTAACGAAACCACTGAACCAAATGAAAGCACCTCAACCACCACCATAACTAATAACCTGCATACCATCACCACCACCACACCCACACCAATTGTAGCCTCCACTGTCCCAACAACAACCACCTCAAATGGCATTAGCTCAGACTCTCTGCTAGCCACCGAGCTGAGCGAAGCCTCACCCACCCTCCCTCCTTCCAATCCCGACATAGAAACAACCACACCGACAACAACCACGTCAACCACAACAACGGAATCCGAACTGGCCACCACAACAACAACCACACCGAAAACAACAACCACAACGGGGAACAACGAACTGAATGACGTGAACAACAACAACGTGGACGAGGACAGCGAGGTAACGAAAACCAAGACCCAATACAAGTATGCGACCACCAACCGTCGACGTATAACCACAACAACAACAACCACCACCAACAACAACAACAACAATGCAGAAGCAGCGAACGATGCTAGTCCAACAAACGGTTTGAGTAGTTTAAATAGCATTAGAACCAACCCGGGCAGAAGGAAACCCCAACCAGAACAACAGACCCAAACAACAACCACCGAACCAACCATTTCTAGTCCCCGACCCTTTGGTTATCCCCGACGTCGCACTCGACCCACCACAGCCAGCACTAGCACAACCACAATTCCCCAAACCGATAATACCGATAACAATACCGATAATAACGATAACGAAACCGAAGCAGTTGCGCAAGTAGTGAAGAAGACACGACTATCTCCAGGGGATAGGCCCAAGGTGAGTGCCAGTCTTCCAACAGCAACAGCAATCTCCAACTCACGTACCAAAACCAAAACAACCTCCTCACTGCACCACCAAGAGTCCCAAGTAGAAGTAGCTAACGGTAACGGTAGCAATGATATCTTAAGGCATGAAGTAGTTAGCTCTAGTTTAAGTCAATCCCAAAACCACATCGATACCGAAAGCGATAGCGATGTCCCCCAACCCACTACAGAACCACCCACCCAGCAGCATCTGAAGTACACTTGGCGCGCGGTGCGACGACCAGCATCGCAGCGTACAGTGGTTCCCAATTCTTTAGCGGGCGACGACAAGGACTCCCGACGCTTTGCCGGCAAGCAGTTGAACACCGAAGAATCCGATAGGGAAGAGGATCTCCAGCAGACCACGAAATTCCGCAGTCGTCGCCTGAATTCCGCCGAAGATGAGTCCGAGGTGGCCCTCGAGGTGGCAACCCAAACGGCAACGCATGGCTCCCGCAGCTACCAAAGCATCCAACGCTCGAGTGCTAGCAAAACCACCACAGACGAGTCTCAGATCCGCTACAAAGCCATCACTCGCGACTCCGAAGGCGGGGCTCATCTCACCGCCGGACGCAGTTCCAGTTTTGTGAGGAATCTCGGTGAGGCAGCCAAAACAACCCGACCACACCAACCAATAAGCCGAGGAGGCCAAATCTTGGAGAGCACCACCGAAGATGAAAATGTTGCTGCCGAGATAATCGATGATGAGAAGAGGGGTGAGACCAAGGCGCCAGCTGGAAGTGTGAATACGGATGATAGTAACACGGCCACCGAACAGGAATCTCCCGAAATTGTTACTGAAGCTGCACCACCACAGCTGGAGGTTACTGAAACTTCAGATCTTCAGAGCAACTCTTCTTCAGAAGCACCTGTCAGCAGCACTACTCAACAAACGGAAGAAAGTATAAGCAGCACCACAGAATTGAACTCCGTCGATACAGAGCCCAAGGAAGCACAAGACACCATTTCAGAAAGCAACAACGAAGAATCATCGACTGAAATCAGCTCTTCCGAAGCCCCAATTGGCAGCACTACTGCACAATCTGAAGACGTCAGCAGCAGCACCACTGAATCGAATTCGGAAGCTATTGAAAAAGAATTAGCTTCCAGTGAAGCCCCTGCAAGCAGTTCAGAAGTACCAGAAAGCAGTAGCACCACAGTGACTCGCGAAGAAGAAACCACGACAACTACAGAGAAATCCACTCGACGTCCATTCAATCGCTTTAGCTCAACCACACCTGAAAATGTCCCAGAAGAAGAAACCACTTCCACGGCAAACCCTAGACGTCGTGTGATTGTGCGCACCAGAACTAGCTCCACTGAAGCGGCAAGCGAAGTTCAGTCAACCACAGAAGGACCAAGACGACGCGGTTTTTATAGATCCAGCACTAGCACAGTGGCACCTAGCAGCCAGTCTGAACTGGAAAGCGAAGTCCAGCCAACCACTGAGGGTCCAACGCGTCGATCTTTCCTCCGAACTAGCACCACTGCGGCAACTAGCAGCACCACTGAAGCGCCCAGCAGCCCCACTGAACCAGAAAGCGAGGTTGAGACAACCACCGAGGGTCCGACACGTCGTTCATTCTTTAGAAGCAGCACCACAGAGGCTCCCAGCAGCACCACTGAATCAGAAAGCGAAGTCGAGACAACCACCGAGGGTCTGACACGTCGTTCATTCTTCAGAAGCAGCACCACAGAGGCTCCCAGGGGCACCACTGAAGCTTCTAGCTCCACTTCAACTGAAGAAATCAATAGTAGCTCCATTAGTGATGAGGTGGAAGCCGATACAACCACCACCCGTCGTTCGCTTTTCCAGAAGAAGACGCCAAGCACCATGGAAGCCACAACCCCAACAACTACTGAAGAAACCGACGTGAGCAGCTCCACCAGACGTAGTCTCTTCCGGACAAGCAGCACCACAGAAGGCACCACCACAACAACAACAACTACCGAAGGCGCTAAGGAGGGTGATAACGAGAGTGATTCAACCACTGTCTTGCCACGCCGACGTGTTATAGTCAGAGGAAGTTTCAGGCCACGCAAAGAGGGAGATCTCTCATCTCTTTTAGCGGCAGATGCCAACAAAAGAGGCAGAAAAATACCTAGCACCACGAGCACAGAAACACCCAATGGTCCATCGGCTTCTTCTAAGGAAGAGGAAACCGAGCAACAAGAACCGCAAAGTGTGGAGAAGGTCAGCACGGGTCGAACTTCGCTTAATGCCGTTCGCAACCGCACTACCACAAAAACCGAGAGCTTGGGCAATGGAATCACGCGCACTCGCACCACCTATGTGCGCACTTTGGACGCAGGACAAAAGGTTGTAAAGCGCATCCACACCAAAACGGTGGAGGAGAAGCCCGCGGAGTATGAGTACATTGTCGATGAAGTGACCCACCCACCACCGCCCAGCACTACACCTCGCACAGTGACCCGCAATCGTGGATCCGTGCGCTTCGAGAGCAATGATCTTTCTTCCCTGCTGGCCCTGGACTTTGCCTCCCGTAGCAACCGCAAGAAGCAGGCCCAGACAGAGGCGCCGGTGACCAAGACGAGAAGACGTCTACTTAAGAAACCCAAGGAGACCATCGAACACGAAGAGGTTGAGGAGTTTGAGTACGAAGCGGGTCAAGATGGTAACGAAGTGGAAGAGACACCACGTGTAAGCACCACAGCTAGGCCAATAATCCGAAGAACTAGGCCGACTAGAGGTAGTACGACGACCACCCCCACAACAACCACTGAAAAACCAAACGAAATCGAGGCCAGCACTCGCAGGGCAAGCTTTGCCTTTAAGCGACCCTCGAAGGCCAGCACAACCACTGAACAACCAACTACCACCTCTACGGAACCAGCCCCCTCTTCAGAAGCCACCACCAGAAGGGTTCTCAACGTTAGAAGGCCCTTGAGAACAACAACCACTGCGGCTCCAATTGAAGATGAGTCCACGGAGGAAGAAACCTCTGCCCCGGTCGAAGCCACCACTAGAAGAGTTATTTCTTTTAGAAGACCCGTTAGCACAACAACCACAGCGTCTCCAGTTGAAGATGAGTCCACGGAGGAAGCAACCTCTGCGCCTGTCGAAGTCACCACTAGAAAAGTTCTTGCGTTCAGAAGACCCGTAAGCACAACAACCACGCCAGCTTCAGTTGAAGATGAGTCTACAGAGGAAGCCAACTCTGCTTCTGTAGAAGCCACCACCAGGAGAGTTATCGCCCACAGAAGACCCGTGAGCACAACAACAACCACCACACCAGCTCCCGTTGAAGATGAGTCCACAGAAGATCAGTTGGCAACGGCCAAGCAACAGTTTGTTAATCGCTTCAAAACCAGCACCACAACGACAACAACAACCACTACAGAAGCAAGCACAACAGCAGCCACCGAAGAAGATTTAAGCGATCTTAAAGTACAGCTGAGCAATGCCATTAATCGGTTGCAGACAGAGAATAAACTAGAAGCGCAGACCATCACCAAGGGAAGTGAAACGTTTGAGGATGATGGCGATGATAAGCTTTCCTTGCCTATTTACCACAGAAGAAAGTACTATCAGTATGTGAAGGATTCGCCTATCACCTACATAGACAAGTCGCCCGCACCGCCAGACATTGAAAGTGTGACTGTGAACATCAAACAGCAAATCCACGATGTGTTCAATGTGAGCGAAAATGAGACACCTAGCAATTCTCTAGGCGACGAGGGCGCAGAAAGCGATAACCATCGCCAGGCGATGGAGCAGGCCAAGGAAATCAATGCCGAACTCGGTCATTTTTTATTGAAAACCCCCGGGTCAAAGTAGGTCACCCGGGGGCAAAGTTGGTCGGATCGGGAGAGGAAACCCTAGACGATGATGAGATAACCGCTGAAATCGATGAGGATGAAGCTGATGATGAGGATGAGGGTAGCGAGGGAAGAGTGAAGTCCCAGCGACAGGGCAAGACATTCAAGACAATACCACTAGCAACAGACTCGAGCAACCAGACCTCCAAGATTGTGAGCTATTCCCTTCTAGAAGAAAGGGAAAGAAGCGAAGATGAAGCCAGGGCTTTACGCACCTACACCAGACTAAACCGCACCCGCTTGACCCTGTCTACCAGATTGCAGGAGAAGACCCAAAACGAACCACTAGAAACGACAACCAGAAGAAGCTACAGCGTTCCACAGCGCTTCCGTGTTCGCTCAACGACCCCAAAAACATTGGCTACGGAAAATAGTGAGGAAGACGAAGAAGAAATTAAAGAGAAACCCCAGGAAGAATCTCTTGAAGCCAGTACAACCACGGAAGTACCCACCAATAGCTTCAAGAAATTCCCAACCAGAAGAGTGTTCACCCCCAGAAGACCCGTGAATGCAGTGGATGGCTCTGATTCTTCTAAAACGCGTACGGAAAATAGTGAAGAAGACGAAGATGAAATTAAAGAGAAAACCCAGGAAAAATCTCTGGTAACCAGTACAGCTACAGAAGTACCAACCAAAAGCTTCAAGAAATTCCCAACCAGAAGAGTGTTCACCCCCCGAAGACCCGTCAATGCAGTGGAGGACTCTTATTCTTCTAATACCCGTAAGTTTCAAAAAAAAAAGAACTATCAATTTACTTTATGCTAATTTATTAAAATATAAAACCAAACTAATTAAAACATTATTTTTTTATTTTAGAAAACGACAACGAAGAAGAATTAAAGGTGGAGTCAACGACAAGGCGCACCTATGCCGGCTTGAACAGATTGAGAGGCAGGGGAAGTACCACCACCACGACCACCGAGGAAGCCACTGATGATTCAACCACCGAAACTGCCTCAACCACAACAGCTAGAAGCACAAGGCAACCTTATGTGGGCATTAGTCGCAGAGTTACGACTACGACAGCCGCAACTACAACAACCACTGAGAAGCCAGCGGAAAATGAAATTGAAAATAGTGAAAGTGAAAATGAAGATGAAGATGAAGAGTCGACCACTGTTCGTTCTCTGAAGGAGGACGACATTGAGGAAAATAGGGTTGAAATTAAGAAAACAGAAGAAGAAGTTGAAAAGGAAGCTTCCGGAGAGCCAGAAGACAGCACTGAAGAGCCCGAATTGGAAGCCCATATAGACGATGACAATGAGATTCCTCTGCAAGAAAGCGGACCTAGTACCGAAGCCACAACGACAACAACCTCAACAACCACCAGTACACCGGCGAGCACCACCACACCACGTCGTCAGTTGGTAATTCGTCGCCGTTTTAATGGCACCATTATAACAACAACAACCACCACGGCTGCCCCAGACGCAGATGAAAATCTAGAGAATGAGATCGATCAAAGTGATACGGAGAGTTCAACACCAAAAGCGGCCACTACAACTCCACCAAAGCGGCAACTTTTGATACGCCGACGCTTCAATGCGACCGTCGTCGCACCAAAAACAACAACGACAACCTCAAATCCCAGTGCCGACAATGAAATAGACCAGGGCGACTCAGCTGCGCCGGGAACAACAACCACCACTACACGGCGAACGCTTCTGTCACGTCGCCGTTTTAATGCGACTTCCATCTCAACAACCACAACGGGATCAACGAACGGCGACGAGATTAGCACACGTCGTCCGTATGCGGCCTTGAACCGCTCACGTAATCGCTTCACAACACCGCGAACAACAACCACCGACGGTGGGGAAAATGGCGGTGATGATGATGACGACGACGATGAGGAGATGGAAGAGCAGGTGTCAGTGTCACCGCCACGTGCCGTCTTCCTTCAAACAAACCGCCATCGAGCTCTGCAACGCACACCTGAGGAAGAAGAAGAGGAGGTGCCAGCACGTAAACCACCGAGCTTTGCAGCTCGTCGCACCACCGCAGCACCACCGAGACTTAGCTACAGCACAAGACGCAATCTGGTGGCACTCAACAGAAATCTGTACCACAGAGCGGAGGGATACGATGAACAGGATGATGGGGAAGAGGAAGAACCCGAAGAGGATAACGATGAAAATGACGAGGAGGAGGAGGATCAACAACAACAACAAGACGAAGAAGGATCCGTAGATCCACAAATCACAAGCACTACTGCACGTTCACGACTTAGTCAACTGCTTGCCAATAGGCAAAGACAACCACTCAGGACAACAACCACCCAAAAACCGACAGAGACAGATAGCACCAATGATACAAAAACTGACTCGGACAATGAAGATGATAAGGAAGAAAACGATGATGATGATGATAATGATAGCTCCGCCGAGGTATCGAACAGTAACCACACACTTAACCACAGCAACACTCGGGGGGGAGGCACAACCACTAACCCTAACAATCTTACTAACCGTAGCACCGCACTGAATGTAGCTAGTCAACGTAGTAACAGCACCGTAGCCAATTATATTAATCGATTCAAGTCAAACAGTTACACAAACAACAGCAAAAACAAACCAGTCACAGTCACAGCTAATCTTAAGCCAGATAGTCCAGATAACGATGATAAGGGAGATGATAATGATAATGTTAACGATGATGATAACGATGCTAGTCCAGAGAATGTTGAGGGGGAGAAGAAAACGAGTGGGGCTGGTTTGAATGCCTTAGGTAATGATGTTAATTCCACACGACGCTTTCAGAATCGTTATCAATTGAGCCGCACCAGAGGCAGCACCACCAACACCACCCCAACAAGCACAACAACAACACAACAACCCCCAACAACAACCACAGCCAGAAGATTGGCCTTTGGGGGCCGTCAGCGTGGCCAGGTAACTAAACTAACCCTAGTCGATGAGCAGACTGAAGAACACAAAGAAGAAGAAGATGGAGAAGAAGAGGAGGAGGAGGAAGAAGACTCCAGCGCAAGCACAACAACGACAACAACCACCACCACCAGCAGACCAACACCCAAGCGCATACGTGTGCTGAAATTCCGCAGACCCTTGAATAGCAATAGCAATAGTACCACTGTAGATAGCACCACTAATAGCGCCACTGACACTAATAACCCAGACACCACCACACCAACAACATTAAGCCAAAGCACCACCAGCAACAACAACAACAACACCACAAGCCCCACTGGCAACAAGCGTTTCCGCAAGATTGTCCGCAAATTGAGGCCTGTGGTGGACTCATCGAGTACCGCGTCTAGTGTGGACAATTCCGAAGAAACCACCCGTAAACCTTTCGTTCCCAGCCACACCAGATTCACGGACTCTCAGGACAACAAAGATCTCGTGAATCTTCGCCAGCGAATCAAGGAGCAGCAATCGCGGGGCGAGCCACAGGACGGTGTGATCAGCAATCGATTCAAGACCCTCGGTCAAAAGGACGATCAGGATGTGTCGGATTTGCAGAGGCTGCGGGACAAGGTGAAGGCCGAACAGGCGAGAGGAGAGGGTGAGCAGGGCGTGATTAACGATCGCCTGAAGAAGTTGCTGGCCGAAAAGGGCACAAGCACTAGCACGAATACTCGCCAGCGAGAAGAATCCGCCACAGAGGACGAGTCTTCCTCATCTGTTTCCTCGGCCAGACCCTTCTTCAAACGCAAACTGGTGGCCCGTCGACCCTATACACCACCCTCGGCCAGCGGTAATGGTGGCACCACCAAGGCACCACTGGCCTTCAGCACCACCCGACCCACGGCGAAGTTTGTGCGCAAGAAGAACGGCCGCTTCGATCCATTCAACTCGAGTGTTCGCAATCGCGGCGAGGGCTTTGTGAGAAGCGATCCCCGTGGCTCCAGATTGCCTGGAGCCGATCGCTTCAAGAGCCAGGGTGAAGACGGTGAAGAGGTGGAAGAGCGGCATGTGCAGAATCAGTTTGCCACCTCCTTGCGCCGACCATTTGTGCCCAAGACGCGACCAGACGCGACTAAGCCGCAGCAGGCAGATGATGAGGGCAGCGAGGAAGATGACGACGAGGAGGAGGATTCCGAGGAAGAGGGCGACGAAGAGGAGGATGAAGACGAAGATGAGGCGGAGGCGGAGAACAAGCAGCCGGATGCGGAGGAGAAGAAGTCCCAAGAGGAGACCAAGGTCAACAACCCGTATAAGCCCAAGGATAACCGAGTGCTGCCGGGCAGTCGTCCCACCTATGGAGCCACCGGAAGTGGACCCACGGCCTCCGGCAACGTGCCCTTCAATCCCCGCAATCGTCCATCGTCGTCCAGTAGCACGCCACCGGCCAACCGCTTTGGCACCACCAAGCGACCCCGCGTCGTCAACCGACCGCCGGGAGTGGCCTCACCGAACTTGACCTTGAAACCGGTGGCCAGCGACTACGAGCGCACCACACCGCTGACCCCCCTGAAGCCGGCACCCTTCATACCCAGCAACAATAGGAGCTACGAGCGAAAGTACACGGGTCCATCCACGGAGGCCTCCGAGACGGCCAGTGAGAATTCGCTGATCGAAGAGCTGAATATCGATGCGCTGAATGCGAGAAACAAGAAGATCTTTGACAAGCACAGCAAGAAGCATCCGGCATTGAAGCCCAAGGTGGTTAAGGTTGAATCGGAGACGGGAGCGGAGGTGGAGACCGGAACGGAGGCGGTGGCGGTGGAGGAAGAAACCACCGAGGAGCAGCAGGATCAGGGCTTTGTGACCACCACATCCAGTACACCACCATCACCACCACCACCAGCACCACCCAGCACACAGTCAGACACAGCCACCACCACAGACACGCCACCAGAAACAGAAACTGAAATAGAAACTGAAATAGAAACTGTAACCGAAACTGAAACAGCGACCAATGCTAATGAAGCCACTTCCATCAATTCACAGGATCAATCCACCACCAGCACCACCACTCAGGCACCGCCGCCTGCCACCACCCTGCTGCATGTATTCACACTGCTCGAGGGTGAGGGTGAGGGTGCGGGCGGCCCCGAAGAGGAGCCCACGACGACGAGAAGGCCGGCGCAGAAGGCCCGTCTCCATCCCACCGTGCAAACAGAGGTGGTGCCCAAACACAAGCTGATCGAGATCAATCGCATTGTCGAGATCAATTCAAAGCAGGCCAAGGCTGCCCAGCGGAAGTCGAAGGCGAACCAGGACTTTGGCACTCTGCGCGTGGAGTCGCTGCCCCATGTGGAGCAGCTGGGCGAGATCAGTGTGGTGAAGTATGTCCATCTGGTCGATGGCAGTGATATTCAGATCAACGATGGCCACAGCACAGTGGCCGATTATACGCCCACTGAGCCCAGCTACTCGGCGGCCTCGGCACCGGTGAGGAATTCCCTGCCGGAAACGGAAACCGATGCCGATCGCAGCGGCAAGTCCTTGGTGCCCGAAGTGCTGGCCGGCGCTCTGGAGACCTCGACCATCTCGCTGGAGGGACTCTTCGATTCCGCCCGGAAGGGCAAGCAACTGAGCAGCAATAGCATTATCGGTGAGACGGAGGAGGCGGAGGAGAGCACCACCATTAGCAGCAGCAGTGCTGCGGCCACCGAAACCACCGGGGAGACGACCACACCGGCACCCACTTACGTAAGACCCATTGTACCCCTCCTACGACCCGAGTCCAATGAGTCCTCGCCCCTGGTCATTTCGATAGCCAATCTCGATCAGGTGATTCTGAGCAAGGTGCAAAAGTCGCTGGCCGAGAACCGCCGAACCACCGAGGCGCCTGCCGAGTCACCCAGATCTCCCGAATCCCCTGCCAGCGACTCCAATTCGGCCTTCTCGGTGCGCCAGCCGCTGGTGGTGCAGGCTCCAGAAGCCAGAAACACAAACACACTCAACACTGAAGATCAAACGGTCAATGGTGCTATACAAACAACAACCACTAGGCCATCAGACGATCAGGTGGCTGAAGAGACCACGATCTTTAGCATTGAGACCGCCACAGAGCCACAGATTAGTACACAAACAACACGAGACAGTGAAACACTAACAGCCATGCCAATTGGTGCTGTTATTATGGGTCAGCTTGGTCTAAACACACAAACAACGACAACAACCACCGCTGACAACGGCAATCAAGAAAATACTCAAACAACGAGCACAATTAGCAGTGCTGACAACAACAACAGCCACCAAGAAAATACTCAGACAACAACCAGTGAGATTAACAGTGGCGCTATTAGTTCCGAAGCTATTAGTAACAACAACAACAACCACCTGACACTCGAAACACAAACAACAGTCACCAAAAACAGTCCAGAAAATACGCAAACAATAACAACCACAATTGGCGCAATTAGTGGGTCTATTGGTGGCAACATCAATCCGAGCACACAAACAACAACCACCAATAGCAATAGCAGTACCACCAGCAGCAGCAGCAGCAGCAGCACCACAACAACCACAGTGGGCAGCAAAGTTAGCGAGGCAGTTAGCTTTAGTTCGGAATCGCATGTGGTGCATCGCAAAAAGATGGGGCGCAAGGGGCGTGGCCGACGCCTGCGCAACCGCAAAACAACGACAACAACCACAGAGACGCCGACCACGGTGGAGGCGTCACTTGACGACACCACCACGGTGGTTCCCCAATAGGTCACAACAACAACCACAGAAAACAACAAAATAACCAGAGAAAATCAGCGTAGTTAGTTATTTCTAGTCTTAGCCCTTATCTTATCCACAGAAGAGAGTCTTCTGCGAGCTTAACCCTTTTGTTGCCAAAACCTTAGATAATTGGCTGCGTTGCTTTGGCTTAACAACAACAACAACCACGGCAAGAAAATCAAAAAACAAATTAAGTAAACAACCATTTCGGCTGCTTTTAAACTCTTTCCAAATTTCCCAGTGCTGCTGCTTTTAATTTGAATACTCTATATACTATATATATCTTTTTTTTTTGCTATGTAAATTATTTAAACAATTCGTATTCTTCGAGCTGCCATACCTAAACAACAACAACAACACCCACACAACATATACATCCACTCACACACATTCGTTCACACACGCAGATGCGAAAAGTCTTTCCTTGGTTCAAATATAGAATAGAAATCTAGACAAACAACGACCCTCAGTGGATGCAAAATCTTGATCAACTTGAAGTAACTCTTAACGGCTTTTACCAGGCGCAGTTCTCTCTCTCAATTCTATCTCTTTCCTAATCAGTTTTTTTCACTCTTTCCCCCCTATCCGAAATACTTTAAGTCTAGCTTTAGTTGTAAAATATTTATGCACAACAATAAAATAATGAACAAAAAGAAACAACCTATACAAATTATTATTGCCACAACAGAACACGACAAACTACTGCCCCGCCCCACCCACCTTAACTTTCTGAAACCAGAAACCCTAAAATGTATAAAGTGATACATAAATATAGGAAGAGATATTGGGAAAATAGTGTACAAAAATCGTTAAACTTTTTTATATTATAAACATTTATTTTCTTTTTTTCAGTACATTTTTCGGGGCTTATATTTAAAGATTTTTGGTTTGGGAGATAGTTAAAAATAATTAATAATATTTTATTTACTTTATTAAGATCTGAAGATCGTAAAAATAGTGTTAGTTCCAACTTAATCGCAGGGGTTTTCAGAGTTCCCAGGCAATTTGCAGATCATTTTCTTGGGTCGTGAAAATATTTCCGTAATTTGTTGATTATTTTCTTTAAATTCCAAAGGTTACAGAAAATTCTTCTGCATGTCTTAAGCAATTATAAATGCATCTATTTACCCCCACCACTCGCTTTTCGATGCTCTTTCAAATGTCACTTGTAGAATTGCTTAGTCATTAGTCTGGGCTTCTTTTCCATGTTTTCCGTCTTTGTTTTTTTCTCGATTTTGTTAAATGTCAGCCTGGCTTTATTGTAGTTTTTTTCTTCTTGCTGTATGAAGCGGTTATTGCCACATGCCTATTCATAGGTGTCTGTGTGTAAGCCTGTCTGGATAATCGGTTTCAACTTTCGATGAGTCCACAAGATGTGCAAAGTCAGCGGGAAAAACGGCAAAGAAAAATATTAAAAAATTGTAAAATAAAAACGAGCTCAGCTAAAACAATTTGCAAATTGCTGAGCAAAGAGAGAGGGACTCTGCAGACGAGACATGTTTCATAATAGGCAGCTAGTCTCCTCGGAACGATAATTGCCAAAAGTCAAATCACGCGCCGCATAACAAACACGACGAACTGACAGGCGACACCAAAAATCAGGTTGACAAAAAGTCGTTAACGGTTTTTGTGAAGTGGATTTGGGCTTGGAGATTTTTCCTTTTAAAGTGCCCGTGAAATGAAAAATCCCATTTGAAACTAATAAAAGCCGCACAAAGCAAACAATAAAAAGAAGCCATAAAAGAAGATCAAAGGTGTTGCTTTTGTCATCGTCAGTTGGTTGAAGAGTACCCATGTCTATAGGTACAAAAAATAAATAATAGGGAGTGTTTACACAGAAAAAGAGGTTAACGAAGTGATCGCCGAGATATGGCAGAGGTGTGGATATGAGCTGGCACTTCAAAAAACAAATATAAAGTTTAAAAGTCAGACTAGAAATTATAGATATTTTTGTAATTACTTTAAAAAAAATATATATAGGTATAAATTTAAATTAAAAATTCTAACTCATTTATTTACAAGCCAGATATATTTTTTAAATTCTTTAATATTTTTCAAAGGGCCGTTTTTAATATTTTGCATATATTTGCAACCTATAATGAATGGCCACCCTTCTCTTTTATTTTATTTCATTTTATTTGCCCTTGAAACGGCAGCACCCTTTTGCTCGGCCGCTGCTTTCCCCGGCGCGTTCGTGTCTTGAGTCTTTTGTTTTGCCACTTTCACAACAATCGCATTGAGAAGCCAGAAAATCCCGCAGACGACGACGCCCTGCACGCATCATCAGTCTCTTGAGCTGACCAACTTGGCTTGCACAATATTTAATTAAAGTCCAACCAGTTTGGCAGTTTGCAGTGACCAAAAAAACCACAAGCAAACTGCGCATCTGCCAAAGGGGAAAAAATCAAGTGGGAATATGTCGGGGATTGAGATTATGTAATCACATTGGCATGCAGTCGAATCGGCTTGCCAAATACCACAAATGCCAGAAAAAGGCAGAAATACAGGCTTCGATATCGGCGAATCGCCAAATCGAAAAAGAAGAAGCCCATCAGCTTAGAGTTATGCAAACGCTTCTGCTGATGCGTATTTTTCCGGCCCATTCATTGTCTTTTGAAGGTGCGACATTGACACCAAAAGTCTTCAAAGTCTCCAACTCTCTCTCAGCAATTTTTCTACAGTCTACAGTCTCATTTGACTGGGAAATCTTCAGTCCATTTTGTATATAATTTTTTCATATTTTTTTAAAAGGTTTTTTAAGAGTTCTTTAATTTAAATATATTTATAAAATAAAATATTTATAAGATTTCTTAGCTTCATCTTTTCCTTGCATTCTTAAAAAAATCTTATAAATATTTTGAAATTTTTAAATATTTTTTGAAAAGGTTTTTTAAGAGGTCATTAATCCAAAAAATATAATAAATAAAATATTTATAAGTTTGCTTTAAGATTGTAAGGAAAAGTTGTCAAGAAAAGGTTTTTAAATTGCTTTCTCTCTAAAAGTTGATCTCAAGAATCTTAGAAAAGTGTTCAAAGTTCAATTTTTTTGTAATTACAATAAATTCCAGTATAATTTGCCCTCTTGTGCCGCTTTCAATGTCAACAACATTGGCGGACTGGACAAAGCAAAACTAGCACAAAATAATAGCCGTGCAAATAACTTGTTATGCCTGTGTGTTTATATTTTTATATTTATTTTGCACTCGAACGTCCTTCAATTAAAATGCCTGACTGCATTTTTGCGGTTGTTGCTCCACTTTTTCCAGAGGTGGTCAACTTGATCTTGCCGAGTTGTAAAGAGAGAAAGTACCTATAAGAAGGGTTTCCTTTCCCTTCCTTTTCCCAATCACCCAAACTTCCAAACCCACAGAGAGAAAAACACACAACACAAACAGTACTAATTTATTTAAGGCTTATTGTAGTCTGCGTATTTTGTATCCAACTAATATTGTAAATTTATTAATATGATTTATTATTGTTTATAGTCCAGCATGTAGCGCGCTTTTGAATTGTTGTTGACTGCACACACATCGTCAGGAAAAAAAGCACGACAAATAAATAGAAAAACACCACACAGCGAGCTGCAAAAATTGTAGAAAGATCCCAAATTCACTGTATGCTAAATTGAGTGCCTGTTTTGTATAATTCCATGTGCCGCGAAACCAACGATCATCGACTACCGACTGGCAGCTGCGTCAACCGACGACTGGCAGCGTTTCGCGGCGACCGGTGTTGAGTGTCCGCCGGCGGATTATCAACTCACCGACGTCGGCGGCGGTTGAGGCCACCACCACGCAGCAGCCAGCAGAACCGCCAACGACCTCCAAATACAACCGACTGCGCAGCAGACCCTCGGCAGCAGCAACAGCAGCAGCGGCAACTACAGCAGCAGCAACTACAGCCTTCCCAGCAGCAACATCTGTTGCTGGCGGCAGAACCAGCAGCAACATCTATCTGAACAAGCTGAAAGTTAAGAGCGGAGCAGCAGCAGCATCCGGCGAGGCAGCAACACTGACGCCAGCAACTAGCAACATCAGCAGCAGCAGCAGCAACACCAACAGCGGCAACAGCAACATCGGCAGCAATGACATCACACAAAAGCAACAGCAACACAAGTTCCAGCCCGCCAGCTTCGCGCTGCGCCGCCAGTTTCAAACGCGTCGACTGACAACCTTCGCACCGGCGGCCAACGGTGATGAGAGTGGTGAGTACACTGAGCGAAAAATGGCATAGCGTTGTGAAAAATAATTAAAAATATTCAGCCTGTTAATTTACCTAAAAAAGAATAATTATTAATAGCAATAAAAATACACTTAGAAAAATACCCAAAACTCGGGATAATATTTAATTAAATATGAATAAATGTAATTCATTAAAACCCAGAATTATAACAAATTACAAAGAATATTTATTGATAACAATAAAAATAGACTAACAAAAAAATTTACAAAATGGGATATAAATATATAATATTCAATCAAATATGAATAAGTTTTATCAAATTCTTTTCAAAATTATTTTAAACTTTTAAACTAAATTTTCTCACTGTTCACATACGGTTTACAACTCTCTCTACTTAAATTTCATAAGGGTTTTATTCGCGTTTTTATATCCAAGACTTTATGTTAATAAAAGCAGCCATGAAAGAGTGAAAAGAAAGCATTTTCTATTCCTATTAAAATGTTGAAAGTCCCACAATAAATATATGTATAATTTATATATCTAATGTGATAATATTACATTCTCCCTAGCCACCGATGTGCCGCGCACCCAGAACCCGCTCTTCAAGCGTCGCCTCACCCTGATATCCACCACACCGCCATCCGCTCGCACCACCAACCCACCGAACTCGGGCCTGGAAACCACCACCACGCTGTATTTGAACGACGACGACGAGGATCAGGTGGCCAAGTCAAGCATCCACACCAGCCGCTTCAACCAGATCCCGGAGCAAGTGCGTCCGCGCGAGGAGTACGAACTGGCATTGCCAGCGCAGCCACTGAAGAGCGCCAGCACCACAGCCAGCACCACCGCCAATGCACCACTGCCAGTGATTGGCCAGGGAATAAGTAAGTATCCTCTACAAATAAAATAAAATACGAAAAATATTAAAATAATAATAATATTAATAAAGAAACTACGAAATCTTGATGTTAGTAAATAATATTTAATAAGTAACTGAGAAAAATTGTTATACAAATTAAAAAATAGATCTATGTACATTATACATTATCTTTTTACAGTGTTATTATACGAGAATATATATTGTTTTGGTTTTTAAATTTTTAGAACAGTTTCCCAATTTTATTTAAGTTTATTTTTAAACAATATTATTATACTTTCCCATATATGTCATTTTAAAAAAGTGCATTTAAACCTATTCAATACTACCAATTGTGTAAATAAAACAGATAGATAAATAGATATAACTTATAAATATTATAAACATTTTTTAAATATATTTAATATTCATTTTTAACTTTCTCGCACACAGGACGCCAGCTGATACCACGCCCCCGTCGGCCGCAATCGACCACAGCCACGCCCCTGACCACGCCCACTCTGGTCTCATCCCAGGGGTCGACCACGCCGGCTGGACACTCGGCTCCGCCGCTCTCCCGTCGCCAGCAGAGTCGTCGTCGTCCGCACAAGTACATCGAGGTCTACAGCCGACCGCCGGCCAAAAGTGCCGTACTCACGGCCACCGCGAGCAGTCAGCTCCTGGCGGAGGACGGGGGCTACCAGGTGGCCCAGCGGCGGCGCAGCGGAAGCATCGCACCGGCCAAGGGCGGCCAGGACACCAAGGTCATCGTCCACGGCAGGGGGATCATCGAGTGCCGGGCGCAGGGAAACTTTCCGCATCCCCTGAATTGCAGGAAGTTCATATCGTGCGCCAGATTCGAGGAGACCGGCGGCATCGTCGGCTGGGAGTACACCTGTCCCAAGGGACTCACCTACGACGGCGTCGGCGGGATGTGCACCTGGTCGCCCTCGGATCAGCCCTGCCGGGACTAGACTGATATCAACAAAAAAAACCTAGAAAAGCCCTAAAAACCTTGAAAACCCCTAAATCATTTACCCAAATCATTTTCGCATCGATTGAAAAACTGAACCCATTTTGTACATGTTTTTTTCCCAATTTGTGATTTGTTCTGAAGCAGCCGAGATTGAAAACGAGAGAAGGAGAAAGAAGAAAGTTGAAATTCTACGTTAATTATTCTTATTTAAGCTTAGTGATATCTCAACCCAATTTTTTTTGCGCCTGCCAACTCAGTAGTAAGCAAGAAATATTGTCTGTAGTTCACCATCCCATATATATAGCGCCATATATATGTGGTTGTGCGTGTGTACGCTATATACCATAATGGATAATATGCTTTCTTTATCAAATAAACATATCATGTAATCCAAACGATTTGGGTGTTTGATTTATTAAGGAATGGCTAATAATTTATAGTTGTATTTCGAAAAAGTGGTTTCTTTTAAATATTAAGTAAAAACAGGGGGTTGTATTTTGTGAATTTAGAGACTCCTTCAAATATTTAGAAAATTTTGGGGGTTTTATTTTGTATATTTTAAATCTATTTGTATCATTTTTTTTTATTTTAAATTAATTATTTGACTGGCTTTACTTAGAAAATGGATTATGACTCTTTTAAATATATAGAAGAGAGGCCTCTTTAAAAAGGATTTTTATTCCCAAGAAAAAACAAACAAATAAATTCTTTGGCTGGCTTACTTGAGAAATTGATTATAACTCTTTTAAATATTTAGAAAATATTTAAAATCTATTCTAATAATTTAACTATTTTATTCTTGATTTTGAAAATATTTAAATTAAATACTAAGAAAATGCAGAGCTTTTTTGCTAGAATATATAGAAAATAGAACTCTTTCGAATATTTTACAAATGCAGAGATTTTTTATTGTCAATCCTAAAAAAAGAAAGTTACAGTTTTAGATGGGGAAAGGGGTACTCATTCGACTGGGTTCGCTGCCTCAAATCTATAATGACTCTCTAGAATATTTATAAATTGCAGTTGGTCTTTTATTGTGAATTAAAAAACGAAGCGTAACTAAACGTAGTGGATGCACTGAGCAGAGGACCTGCTCGATGAGGATGGGCTGTGTGGAGGTGGTTCGCTCGCATGAGGGGTGTGCGATCTGGTTGTCATCTATGGATCACTGCGGATCGAAGATCTACTGACGGCGGGAACCCTGGCTCGAGGAGGCGGAGGACGAAGACTGACGCCACGGCTGGTGGACCTGGTGGTAGCCGGTCTGCTTCTGGGCAGGGGTGCTGCGGCCGAAGGGGCTCTTGGAGTTCACCTGCAGCATGTAGTCGCCCTGGAGATCGAAGTCGGTGGCGATGCCCATGTAGCCGCGCTTGCCGTAGCCCTTGTTCTGCTTGTACTCCTGGTACGAGCTGGCGGCCACACTGGGGAAGTTCCTCTCGTTGCCGGGACGCACTGACTCGGCGAAGTAGCGGGTGGCGCGCATGGCGGCCTCCACCACGTTGTCGGCGCCGGGCACTCCGGTGGAGGGTCCGTTGGGGAAGAAGTCCACGTTGGCCAGGCGCTGGCTGGTGCCCATGCCGTAGGCGGAGGTGTGGATGGCGTCCACGAAGTCGGCATCGCCACGGGCCAGACCGGTCAGCTTCTCCTCGGGCTTGCCGTAGATCTTGGAGGGATCCAGAGCGGTGATGCGGCGCAACTTGTGTCCAGTCTGGCGGGTGTACTGGCGTCCAGCCACTCCGGCCACATGGGCGGCGGGTCCGGAGCCGATCAGATGGATGATCTCCTGGGGCACGTTCACGGTGTTGGTCAGCTCCACCAGGCGGTTGCCGATGATCTCGCCCAGGCGCTCGATGTTCAGGGTGGCGTACTGCTCGAAGTCCTCGATGGCGTTGCCCAGCTCGATGACGATCAGGTCACCGGTCTTCTGGTCCTCCTGGTCATCGTTCTGCTTGCGGCGCTGCTGCTGCTGCTCCTCGCTGGAGCTCCGCTGGCGCTGCTCCTCGCTGGACGAGTCGGAGGTGGTCGGGTAGGGCTGGAGGTTGTAGCGCTGCTGGTAGGCCTTCACCAGCTTCCTGGTGGCCTTCTGCACCTGGGAGTTGGTCTCGGGCAGGCCCTGGATGAAGATGGTGACCTCGTCGTCGCCGAACTTCTGCTGGCGCTTCACCTTCTCCACCAGGTTGTTCAGGTTGAACTCGATCTTCTGGCCGCGCTCGCCGACAATGTAGCCCTTGATCTGGCTGGGCTCCGGGGTGTAGTCGGGCTTGAAGACGTGGTTGAACTGGGACAGGTGGTCTATGGGGATAATTTAATTATTAAAATAATTATTTAAGAAAATAAAAAATAATACATATAAATATCTGCATATTGGAATGCCCATTTTCTTGGTATATTTAGTACAAAACTTATTAAATTGCTTGATTTAATTCAAAAATTAAAAAAAAAATTAATCTAAAAAAAGGAATACATTTTCGAAATTAAAGTTTAAAATATTTCAACTAACTAAAATTGTTATTTAAAATTAAGGAAAATCGCAAGGAGGGAAAAATATGGCGAAGAATATTTAAATTAAATATAAAATCTTTGAAATAAAAATATTTACACTAACTATAATTGATAAATGTAATATTTTCATATTTAAAATTATTAAAAACCGCAAGTAATGAAAAGCATAGCAAAAAAAATTAAATTATGTATAAGGTCTTTGGAATAAAAAAAATAATTTCATATTCAAATCAAAGTTTAAAATATTTAAACTAACTATAATTGTTAAATGTAATATTCTCGTATTTAAAGTTAATTAATTTCAATCGTTGGATTTACTTCCTTTTTTAATCAATTAAAATTGAATTTAAATTAATTATGAAATCTTTGAATTCACTGCGTTTTTTTCCTCAGTGTTAGCCATAACTTACAGAGCTTGTCCAACAGCGTGGCGCCCTCCTCCAGGCTCATCTCCTGCAGCTTCTTGAGGCTGACCTGCTTCAGCGCCGGCAGATCCTCGATTTCCCGCGGGCTCACCCAGTTGCTGGGCTGCTCCACGTTGTCCAGGGAGTTGGAGCGGCGACCGGAGGAGCGGCTGCCCGACTGGGGGTTACCCATGGCCACGGCCAAAAGGCAGGCCAGAACGCAAAGGCTGCGCAGAGGATTCATCGTGTGAGTGTGCTTTCGAGTTCGACTGTTTCAGACACCGTACCAAGTTGTACTGCATACCTAGTTCCCCGATCTAAGGGGTTTTTATAGCACTATTCCGTATATAGAAAGTGTATATATGCTGACTTTAAAATGCACGCGCCGGAAGCAATCGATTCCAGCCATTGATTTCTGGATCAGCACAAGCGTTTGTTTCGCCGCGTCAGGGATTTTGCAACACTTCTGATGAGCTCTTCTATATTTCATTTCGAGACTCTCATTTGTTAATATTGGGAAACTTCTTTATCCAGCTTGCTTGCGTAACCAAAACATAAACAAAACGGGGGCCCGGCGAGAAAAGGGGGCTGGACGGGGGGCACGACTTGAACTCATGGTAGGGGGTCAAGCTTGGCCTTTTGTTTATAAAAAACACTTTGCTTTGGCTTTTGTTTATAAAAAACACTTGGCATTTTTAGGCAGTTTACTAAACTTATATGAACATAATTATTCTAAAATCGATTTAATTTCAGATCGATAAATTTAAATAAACATACATAGGTATTTAATATTTATTAGGAACTGTTTTAAAAATCTACCATTTACTATTTAATTAGAAGATATTTTATAAATATAATCTAATAAAAGATGACTTGACTAAATTAATTATAACAAGTTTTTATTTATTTAATTAATGATTTGTAAATTCAAACAGTTTTCTGTAATATCTATTATTTAATATCCGAATCTGTATTAAATATAGTTTAATATCTGTATCAAGTAGTCAAAATTTGACTGTCAAATGATTGTATAAAAGCTTTAATTTAATACCTGTATCTTTTTATTTATTTACAATTTATTTATTACAATTTAAATATTACAATTTAATTATTTATTTACAATTTATGAAAACAATTTACTATTTATTTATTTTAGTATCAAAGCGCTTTATTTGCATTTTAATTTAATTAAAGCTAAAAGCTAAAGCTACATAAAAGAGAAAAAAACATAATATCAAGAATTCCCACATAAAAGGAAAATAAACAAATTTTGGAATGGGTTCATATTTCAACGGAAAATAAATTCAAAGTGAAATAAAAAATAATATAAAAAAGTAAAGAAGGATAAATTTACAAGTAATTAAAACCTGAAATTAAAATGCATTTTTGCAGATATATAAAAACAAAAACATTTAAATTCTAAAAACCTATGTATTATATTTCTCCTAAAAAAAAGGTGGGGTTAAGAAAAAAGGTCAATCACTCAGTCAATAAACTACTCGTGCCGCTGTAATATATTTCTAAAGTCCATAATGAAATGTTTAACTATATGCATTTTTGTATATTTAAATTGGCCTGGAAACCAAACACATTCCACTCGTATCAACGGCGAAAATCTGGAATCAATGAACTGCGTTTGGCCTTGAATTGAAAATGGAAAATAGGAGTGCCTAAATTAGGCAAAATGAAAGTGGAAAAGAGGGGTATTAATTAAAGCTAGAAATAAATATGGATTAGAGTGGGAAAATATATGATTTATGTTGATATTATAATGATATTTAGGGCATTTTTAACTAAATCCGGGGGAAGACTACAAAGTTGCAATCACAAAGTGATTACAAATTGAAATAATCAGGCGGCAGCAGGTGCTGCCAAGTCATCAGCGGGGTCAGCTACTGCCTACTTTGTATACACAAAGTGCACTTTATTCAGCTACCCATGGTAGCTCAAATGCTCATCCGATTCGGTTCGATTCCCAGGCCCCAGAACTCAGAACTCAGAAAAGCCCTTACTCAGCAGAGCCACCCGACGATTAGGCCTGACCCAGCGGAAACAGAAAGTCGGAAAACTCTCAGGGGTATATAAGCCGCCATTGGGGGATCGGTGAATTCAGTTCAACTCGCTCAGTGTTGAAGTCGCATCCTTGAAGTCGATCCCGAATCCGAACCATGAACCCCATGAGAGTGCTGAGCCTTCTGGCTTGCCTGGCGGTCGCCGTTATGGCCAAGCCCAATGGCCGTATGGACAACTCCGTCAACCAGGCCCTGAAGCCCTCCCAGTGGCTCTCCGGATCCCAACTGGAGGCCATTCCAGCCGTCGACGATCTCACCATTGAGCGTCTGGAGAACATGAACCTGGAGCGTGGCGCCGAGCTGCTGCAGCAAGTTTGTAAGTCTTACTAAATTTTGGGGGGAAACAAGGAGTGGTTTTCAGTTTTCTAAGCTGCTTTAAAAAAAATACCAGAAATACTAGAAAATAATACTAGGCCTAAAAAAACTATTCTAAATAATTGGGCATTATAGGAGAATTTACTAAAAATTAGATTATTTTAAATTTAACAAGTTCTTAGAAAGTCCTAATTTTACCAGAAATGAAGTTAATTAAAAAAGAATTTTTCTAAAAAATTACTAAAAAATACCACATTTTTAAAAATCTATTTAGTTTAAAAATAAAGACTGGTAGAAATTATAGAGGCATTTTAGCCATTTTTAAAATACCAAACTATAAAAATATGTAATTTAAAAATTTGAGAATACAAAAAATTATTTCAAAAAAAAATTCCATAATCCTTTTCAGACCACCTGTCGCAGATCCACCACAACGTGGAGCCCAGCTTCGTGCCCAGCGGCATCCAGGCCTACGTGCCCAAGCCCAATGGCGAGAAGACCCCTGTGCCCCTGAACGAGATGATCCAGCGCCTGAAGCAGAAGCAGAACTTCGGAGACGACGAGGTGACCATCATTGTGACCGGACTGCCCCAGACGACGGAGACGGTGAAGAAGGCGACCAGGAAGCTGGTGCAGGCCTACATGCAGCGCTACAACCAGCAGCAGCAGCGCCAGCAGGGCAGGAACGGCAACCAGGACTACCAGGACCAGAGCAGCGAGCAGAAGAAGAACCAGAGGACCAGCAGCGAGGAGAACTCCAGCGAGGAGGTGAAGAACGCCAGGACCCAGAGCGGTGACATCATCGTGATCGACTTGGGCTCCAAGCTGAACAACTACCAGCGTTATGCCATGCTCGATATCGAGAAGACCGGTGCCAAGTTGGGCAAGTGGATCGTCCAGATGGTCAACGAGCTCGACATGCCCCACGATACCATCCATTTGATTGGCCAGAATGTGGGTGCCCATGTCGCCGGCGCCGCTGCCCAGGAATTCACCCGTCTCACCGGCCACAAGCTGCGTCGCGTCACCGGTCTGGATCCCTCCAAGATCGTGGCCAAGAGCCAGAACACCCTGACCGGATTGGCCCGCGGTGATGCCGAGTTCGTCGATGCCATCCACACTTCGGTCTACGGCATGGGCACTCCCATCCGCTCCGGCGATGTTGACTTCTATCCCAATGGACCCGCCGCCGGAGTTCCCGGTGCCAGCAATGTGGTGGAGGCCGCCATGCGCGCCACCCGCTACTTCGCCGAGTCAGTGCGTCCCGGTAATGAGAGGAGCTTCCCCGCCGTCCCGGCCAACTCCCTGCAGCAGTACAAGCAGAACGATGGATTCGGCAAGCGCGCCTACATGGGCATCGATACCGCCCACGATCTGGAGGGCGACTACATCCTGCAGGTCAACCCCAAGAGTCCCTTCGGCCGCAACGCTCCCGCCCAGAAGCAGAGCAGCTACCACGGCGTCCACCAGGCGTGGAACAGCAACAACAACCAGGACAACAAGGACTACCAGTAAGGAGCTCTGGTATCTGGAATGACAACAGCCTAACTAAACCACCCAACCACATACACTGTAGTCCCTAAGTTGAACCCTTATTGGCCCTTTCGAGAGATTACTACTCAACCATGTAACGAGCACATCGCTAAATTCAGCAAATAAACGCTTGATAAAAAGCTTAAAAATAACACTTGAATTTCTGGTAATTTTCTAAAAATTAATTCCGGGGACTCATAAAAGTTAACATTCTTCTCCAACTTTTCAAGAGTCACTATCGCATCTTTACAGATTTTTTAAAAGTGTAAATGCCATTTGGTTGTGTTTATTAATACCCAGTGAAATGTAGAAGAAAATTTTAAAATCGGACCATTCATTAATAAGTTATAAGCAAAGCAAGGTTAACCGAAAATCATTCTTAATTAGTTGATATTATATCTCTTAAATCTAAACGAAAGACAAAAATCCTGAATTGGTTTTGTAAACTTAGATTTATTTTATTGTTATCTGTGTTTTTGTGGCGTCGCGTTCTAAGCTTCTCCTCAGAAGCTGGCTTAGCCTTGGGTTTGAGTTGGAAAATAATTTCTTCAGAGTGATTAGGGATTAGGGAGCAGTTTCGCTGACGGGAGGCTGGCGCAATAACAATGAACCTCAACCTGAAGCAATAACAATTAGAAGTACAGCCAAGAGTTTAGGATCGGGGCTTAGGCTTAGGCGACTTTAGTTTTATTTATTTCGTTTTTTTTTCTGTATTTTTTTTGGTTTTCTGGTTTAGTTAAGTGCACATTCCGAATTGTTAGAAATATTATTTCTATATACTTGTTGGTAGCTCTAGCAGATCGATGCAAAAAATGGTTAGAACCAAAACCAAAAATTGGTATAAGCGCAGGCCAAAGTGTCTTAAACATTAGCTACAGTCTTTCTTAAAAGATACCCACTCGCTATCTCTATGTACATCCCTCACATGTGCGTACATCCCCACTCTCTAGATATATATCTTTTGTTTTAACATCGGTATATACACAACATTCGCTTGTTTAAAATTAGTTTTGATTTATCTTTTATAACAATTTCATTGTTTCGATTTTGTTTTTCGTTTTTCGTTTTTGGTTTTCTGTGAGTGGAAGCAGTTTTTCTTTATTTTCTTTTGAATATCTCTGGTTGCCCAGCTACTTTAGCTACGTTCATAAATATTCCTATATCATATCATATATCGTATTCAATTTAATTAGCTTTGAGGCCGAACTAAAGCACAAGGCATTTTGCCGTTTATTTAAAATGTTTATCAAACGTTTTTCATCGGTTTTAAATATATATACTCATATATCTATATATAGATCGTTTGGTGCGCTCTACAGTGCAAAATATTTGCTCAATTATAAAATTGTTTCACAGTTTGTTAAATGGAAATCAAGAACGATATAGTCGGGTATCTGGACTATGGGAGATCTGTTACAATCAGCTATAGGTTTAATTTAATTTTGATTTGGTGTACTAGCTTAGTAACTAGAGAAATATGCGTTATTTAGTTTAATTTTACAGACAATCGGACAATTTCTAGGTACTTTTGTTATATCTAGCACATGGTAATAGATCTCATTTGGTAGTATTTCATTTTTGAGGATCTAAGGATCGTCTAATCCAGTTGCTGCAACTCAGATAGCGTGTTTAACTAGGCAAAATACAATATATATGGGCTTTCATCTACGAGCTTCAGCAAATTCATGATGGTTAATAACTGGATTGGTTTCGTTTTGTGTGTGTTTTTCGTGTGCTTTATGGTAAATCCTTACAATGTCCGTTCAATTGAATTTGTATCACAGCAATATATTTGTTTTGGTTTATATTTATAATACGTGTGTGTATATACTACTATATAATATAGAGTTGTGTGATCCGCGGGTAGAAGCAAAAACAATGAGCAATAAATCAATTATCATATCATTTTTTAAGCTTAGCCAGGAGAAACCGAAATGAAAACGAGGCTTCCGATCGATAAGCTCTATGGGACCGTGTGGATCCTAACTATCCGTATCCGTATCCGTATATCCTAGCCGTACAACAACCTAGGTGACCAGTGTTTGTACTCAGATGCAGATGCGTCTCAAATGCGCTTGATGGTGGGTCCGGTGAAGAAGACGGAAACTTTGCGCTTGAACCGCTCCATGGTGGGCTCGTGCTCCTCCTCGTAGTCGTCGTCGTCGTCCTCGTCCTGCCGCCGGTGGTGGTGATACTGGTGGTGCTGCAGGTGGTGGTGCTGCTGCTGGTGGTGCTGCGGCGGCAGGTGGAGGCGCGGCGGCGGAGGCGTCCGATGGTGCTGGCCAAAGATGATGGTGCGCGGAAAGGGCATGGCCACGTCGTCGTCATCCTCCCCCTCCTCCCCGCCATTCGGATCACCCGCCTGACCCTGACCTTGACCATCCGACTCGCTGAAACCGGGATTAAGTATTATGTTCGGTATAAGCTCAATGCTGTCCCAACCATCTTGCAGTTCTTCAAGCCAGAATAAGAGAGAAAAATCAATTAGAAATTATATTCCATATATTATATTTTATTTAAAGAATAGGGGAAGAGACAGAGAGAGAACGAGAGAGGAAGAGAGAGAAGAAAAACACATTTATTAGGCATTTTTGAGATAATTGTTCCGTACGTTACCTTTTTTTGTTTTTTTTTCTAGGGACTTTAATTGTTTGTGTTGGCTTGTGAGTGTGTGTGAGTGTTTTTGGGGTGTTTTTCTGAGTGTACGTGTGCAACAGTTTAACACAAATATTTACAGGCGGCGCTTCAGCCAAGTGACACTCGAAAGAAAGCGGCACTTTAGCCCCCAAGCGTCACACAGGGCGTATGCGTAATGCAAGCAACAACTTTGTCTCGCTAAATAAATGTGAGCACAGCGGTGGCCAAAATAATAGGTATTTTGTATTTTTTTTATTTTTTGATATAGGTTTTTCCCAATTAGGACTTAAATATTAATAAAAATAAATAAAAAATATTATTTTACATTTTTGTAAGGGTTAATTACCAATTAAGATTTATATATATATAATATATATTTAAATTTTTTTCAGCCAACCAAAAAATTAGGTAATGAAAAAATTCCCATTTTAATAATTAAAAATTCTATAAAAAAGATAAAGTAAAAATTGTAGGTATCCTATTATTTTGAGCACCGCTGTCTATGCGTGTAAGGTTTTTCTTTTCAATCTCGTGTGTCTTTCTGTGTGTTTTGTGTGCATTTTCTAGTGAAATCCAAGCTCGAGTGTTCTCAAAACAAAACTAAATCGGAACTCAACGGAATATTTCATACAATCCACTCTTTTTTGGTTTTTCAAAACATTTAATTTCGTGCTCTTATGGGTTTTATCTCGTTGCAAATGCAAATAACACACAATAATATTCGGTAAAGTACATACATACACGGTTACAACATTGATAAAGCATTTTCTCATTTTGGTCTAGGCATTTTACAATATTTATTTAGCAATATCATTTGGATTATTTGTTGCAGCTAAAGCTTAAAATTGGTTGAGACCTCTAGACGGTTTTTGCTTTGATTTCGTTTCCATTGATTGATTGGTTTTTTTCGGCTACAAGTGCAGGCTATCACAGTTTAAGTGCTTAAAGCTTTTTTGGTCTAGGACTGGTTTTTTGTTTTTTTTTCTTTTGGTTTTTTTTTTTAGTATTAAAGCGGAAATTACACTTTTCTTGACTTAAGGCTAAAAACTACTTAGGGAACTTTTGGTTGAATAAATGCGGAAGGGAGGGGCTATCCTGCGGCTCTAAATATTTGTTCGATTGGAATGAGAAACTGAAATTTTAGATTTAATATTTTGTTTAATTAAAGCTGCCTTCTTCTACTTGTTTAAATTATTTAAATACATTTTTCTACTTTATTTGATGTCTAAAATATTAATTGCAAAATTGTATTTCTAGAAAAATACCTAAATTATTTTGAGGATTATTATCATCATTAGATGAATGGATATCTATCAAAAAATCAGAATAATAAATATTTTTCTAAATCAATGATTCGCAGGAAGAGCTTTTCGTTGCAAATACATTTTTCTCTTTGCATTTCGTGTGTAAAATTATATTTACAGGTCACAGGAGCCGCACTAAGGCTATGTACACATTTAGGGTATTTATTATAGGGGATCTTAAACATATATATATATTGTATATTTATATTCGTATATAAACAACATCCAACGGCAAAGCAAACAATTCGCGTCCGGCGCTGGCAAACATAAAATCTAAATGCGGTTAAGTAACACAATATTCGATATTATTAATTATTAATTATTAACAATAGCAGCGGCAACAACAACAGCAATGTGGCAATAACGACAACAACAACAACGACACCAATCAACATCAATATATATATAAAGCCATAACAAAACCGAAGAATGCAGGTTAAAAATAATGGGTAACCGAAAAAGAAAAGCCAAATGGAAAATAAAAAAACCATTTAAAAAACTCGCGAAAAATATTAAAAAAAAAAAGAAAACGGGTGAGAATTGTTGCTGATTATCTCAGGGATTGTTTGCTGTTTTTGGTTTTTCTTTTCAAAACTTGGGATAATCTGGAGTTTATTTTTTGGAGTTGGAGTTTTGGAGTTGATCGACTTATTCTGTACCCATTTGCGCCGACTGATAGCACTCCTTGGAGAGCACAATGCAGAGTCCGATCGCTAATATCACAAGGGTTCCGAGCACTATGCTGACGGCCACTATCCAAATGCGTGGATCGAAATTGTCTAGGTCGGGTTTTATAAGGCGTATGAGATCTGGTTCGGGTGTGACAGAGACAGAGACACACACACACACAGAGAGAGAGAGAGAGGGGAGAGAAAAATAGATAGATGGACAACGAAAATTACCAAAAATACAAATCGAAATATACTAAACAATGAGCTATACGTTTACACTTAGTTTTTTAGGTTAGTCGATAATGCTGGCTACCAATCAAGTTACTAAAGTCGTGACCGTGGCTAGGATTGCATTCAGTTTGGAGGGTTTTGTTTTCATATTATTGTTTCCGAATTTCGGTTTTTATTTTAGATTTTTATGCTAAGCAGGCTGCAGGCCCTCTTAGATATTTTAAAAATTCATATAAAACCCCATTTCATTCCAGTTGCAATCCCATCCGATGGTCCTTAATATATAGATGTTGACACCAATTGGAAATTAGGAATGATAAACTACCGATTAGAATTACAGTTTACACATTTAAAGTAGAATACCAAAGTTGTACGAAAATAGTAGTCATAATCAACGTAATCTAGACCTGACCTAACCTAGCCTAATAGAGCCTAAGATTCGCTAGGACCTGTTCAGATGGTTCTAGGAGTACTCACCCTCCTCCTTGGTCTCCGGCAGCGTGGTCACATTGGTGGTCACCACCTCGCCGCTGCCCAGCTCGTTGTTGGCCCATATCCGAAACTCATAGGTGGTGTTGGGTGCCAGCCGATAGACTTCCATTTGGCGCTATAAGAATATCATTCCAGGAATGAAATATGATATTTTTAAAAACAAAACAGGTAAATGATGTGATATAAATGAAAAGTCAGATTTTTTTTGCGGGAAATCGGAATCTGGGTTTTTGGCAAAAACATGAATTTTTCATAGAGTTATTTTGCTGTCACTTTGCTAAAAATGGTCCTACACCAAAAACACATACTGTTTTGAACAGATAACAAAATAATAAAAAAGTCCACGACACTTTCCGTGTGAATTTGAAAAAATTAAATTTTCGCCAATTTTCACATTTTTTATAAGGGGTGTAATCATAATTTTTTGCGAAAAATGGCTAAAAAATAAAGTTTCCAGATTTAAATGCCAATCGATTGGAAATTTAAAAACGAATTCAGAAAGGTATGACAATCCATATTTGCAAAATTTTTCCTTTGTTTCGGCCAAAAAACAAATTATTTTTCCGTCGAAAATTCGGGATCTGGGCTTTTGAAAAATCAGAATTTTTCCTTTTTGTTTTTTGGCTGTAACTTGGCCAAAAATGGTCCTACAGCAAAAACACTTACTGTTTTGAACAAGTAACAAAACAATAAATAAATCCATGAAAGTTTCCGTGTGATTTTGGAAAAATACAATTTTCGCCAATTTTTACATTTTTTATAAGGGGTAACATCATGATTTTTTTGCGAAAAATGGCCAAAAAATAAAATGTCCAGATTTAAATGCCAATCGATTGGAAATTTAATAACGAGTTCAGAAAGGTATGACAATCCATATTTGGACCAATATTTCCTTTGTTTCGGCCAAAAAACGAATTATTTTTCCGTCGAAAATTCGGGATCTGGGTTTTTGAAAAATCAGAATTTTTCCTTTTTGTTTTTTGGCTGTAACTTGGCCAAAAATGGTCCTACAGCAAAAACACTTACTGTTTTGAACAAGTAACAAAACAATAAATAAATCCATGAAAGTTTCCGTGTGATTTTGGAAAAATACAATTTTCGCCAATTTTTACATTTTTTATAAGGGGTAACATCATGATTTTTTTGCGAAAAATGGCCAAAAAATAAAATGTCCAGATTTAAATGCCAATCGATTGGAAATTTAATAACGAGTTCAGAAAGGTATGACAATCCATATTTGGACCAATATTTCCTTTGTTTCGGCCAAAAAACGAATTATTTTTCCGTCGAAAATTCGGGATCTGGGTTTTTGAAAAATCAGAATTTTTCCTTTTTGTTTTTTGGCTGTAACTTGGCCAAAAATGGTCCTACAGCAAAAACACTTACTGTTTTGAACAAGTAACAAAACAATAAATAAATCCATGAAAGTTTCCGTGTGATTTTGGAAAAATAAAATTTTCGCCAATTTTTACATTTTTTATAAGGGGTAACATCATGATTTTTTTGCGAAAAATGGCCAAAAAATAAAATGTCCAGATTTAAATGCCAATCGATTGGAAATTTAATAACGAGTTCAGAAAGGTATGACAATCCATATTTGGACCAATATTTCCTTTGTTTCGGCCAAAAAACGAATTATTTTTCCGTCGAAAATTCGGGATCTGGGTTTTTGGTAAAAATCAGAATTTTTCCTTTTTGTTTTTGGCTGTAACTTGGCCAAAAATGGTCCTACAGCAAAAACACTTACTGTTTTGAACAAGTAACAAAACAATAAATAAATCCATGAAAGTTTCCGTGTAATTTTGGAAAAATAAAATTTTCGCCAATTTTTACATTTTTTATAAGGGGTAACATCATGATTTTTTGCGAAAAATGGCCAAAAAATAAAATGTCCAGATTTAAATGCCAATCGATTGGAAATTTAATAACGAGTTCGGAAAGGTATGACAATCCATATTTGGACCAATATTTCATTTGTTTCGGCCAAAAAACGAATTATTTTTCCGTCGAAAATTCGGGATCTGGGTTTTTGAAAAATCAGAATTTTTCCTTTTTGTTTTTTGGCTGTAACTTGGCCAAAAATGGTCCTACAGCAAAAGCACTTACTGTTTTGAACAAGTTACAAAACAATAAATAAATCCATGAAAGTTTCCGTGTGATTTTGGAAAAATACAATTTTCGCCAATTTTCACATTTTTTATAAGGGGTAACATCATGATTTTTTGCGAAAAATGGCCAAAAAATAAAATGTCCAGATTTAAATGCCAATCGATTGGAAATTTAATAACGAGTTCCGAAAGGTATGACAATCCATATTTGGACCAATATTTCCTTTGTTTCGGCCAAAAAACGAATTATTTTTCCGTCGAAAATTCGGGATCTGGGTTTTTGAAAAATCAGAATTTTTCCTTTTTGTTTTTTGGCTGTAACTTGGTCAAAAATGGTCCTACAGCAAAAACACTTACTGTTTTGAACAGGTAACAAAACAATAAATAAATCCATGACAGTTTCCATGTGATTTTGGAAAAATAAAATTTTCGCTAATTTTCACATTTTTTATAAGGGGTAACATCATGATTTTTTGCGAAAAATGGCCAAAAAATAAAGTTTCCAGATTTAAATGCCAATCGATTGGAAATTTAATAACGAGTTCGGAAAGGTATGACAATCCATATTTGGACCAATATTTCCTTTGTTTCGGCCAAAAAACGAATTATTTTTCCGTCGAAAATTCGGGATCTGGGTTTTTGAAAAATCAGAATTTTTCCTTTTTGTTTTTTGGCTGTAACTTGGTCAAAAATGGTCCTACAGCAAAAACACTTACTGTTTTGAACAGGTAACAAAACAATAAATAAATCCATTACAGTTTCCGTGTGATTTTGGAAAAATAAAATTTTCGCCAATTTTCACATTTTTATAAGGGGTAACCTCATGATTTTTTGCGAAAATTGGCCAAAAAATAAAATGTCCAGGTTTAAATGCCAATCGATTGGAAATTTAATAACGAGTTCAGAAAGGTATGACAATCCATATTTGGATCAATATTTTTATTGTTTCGGCCTAAAAACTAATTATTTTTGCGTGCAAAATTCGGGATCTTTTTTTTGGGAAATTTGCCAAAAATGAAATAAGAAACTCACCACATTGAAGGCTATGTTGATGGGATCCATCCTGCTCCAGGCGTGCTCGAAACTGGCATTCGCCGGCGGCGTTTTGTAGGAGACATTCCGGAACTCGGCCGTAAAGCTGCGCACCGGATAGCCCCCGGATTGGGTCTTGTTGAAGCGCCAGATGAGGAAGCCCAGTATGGTGGAGGCCTTGAAGTACAGCTGCGAAACCGGACCCGGAACGGTGCGAACGATGAGCCTGGTTCGCTGCTGGGCCTGGTACTCCAGTTCCTCCTCCACTTGGGGTTCCAGCTGGGAATCCTTATCGATACCATCCTTATCCTCATCCTTATCCACCACTGGCTGCGTTCCTTTCTCCTGCTGATTTAGCGGTGAGGTAGTTGCTGATGTTGCTGGTCTGCTTGTCGTTGTTGCTGTTGCAGTTGTTGCACTTGTTGTTGTTGTTGTCGATGGGCGTGGCACTGAGGCGAAGCACACGTAAATTCCCGCATCCGTAGTGCTCACATTGCGCAGCACCAAAACACGACCAGTCTTTGGGAATATGGTTGATATGGGGGGTTGGGATGTTTATCTCTGGAATGCTCTTTGGTAAGGATTCACCGCAAACTCACCTGGATTATCGTGCTGTTGTTGCCGTGCTCCTTCACCCACATAATATTGCCCTGGGCTATGCAGGGTATGCTCACATTGCCGCCCTTGTCCGTCGCGTATTCGTTGTACTTGATCGTCGAGCTGAGTACCGTGAGCACTGTAAATAGTTTTTCAGAGTATATATTACAGAGAATTAGAAAAAAGCTTTTCGGGAGGTTTACCAGTTAGGATTAATCAATTAATAAATCGGGGTCACCAAATCCCCACTTTTAGCACATCACAACTTCACCAAAAAATGTGTATCATCAAGTACTAGAAATTGACATTGAAAGATGAATATAGAGATATGACACATTAAAACCGAAATTCGATGGCAATGTTTTGTGGTCTAGAAGTCTAGTTTGGGGTCACATTTCTTTAAGACCCTAAAAAATGAAACATTTCTTCGAATTCAGTCGATTTATACGTTTAGGCGAGAAAAACAGTGTTAAATTTGAACCATCGGGGTCACTAAGCAGTGGCGGGTTCACCCCTTGATAAACTTAACCCTATTATACGACCGACGATAGGATCGCCCCAGCACCGCCTCTTTGATTAATTGAAAGATTTCTGGCTTGTAATAGCCACGTATGCGGAAAGAGCCGCGGGATCCCTCAGTTGTTGGCCCAATGTCGCTGTGGTTGGAACGCACTGTAACTGGTTACTTTCAGGTCTTTGGCCTGGCTTGTGGCTGGAGCGGCAGTCGCTTGGGCCGCCTATTGGGCAGTAGCTTCCTGATGCTAATACTAATCGAACTGGCTACCGAACTAGGATGCTACTTTCGGGGAACACTGCCGTTCGAACATTTGTCCACGTACTTTTGGAAAACCATCCAGGGCGTCAATTTGACCTACAAAGGGGTTCACACTTGGATTGTCCTCACGGCCCTGTTCCAGTGTCAGCGGGTTCGACGTCTGCAGGAGCAACTGCCGCTGGTCAGGGCCACCACCTTCATGTACCGCCATCTAGTCCTGGAGGCATTACTACTCATCTGCAATCTCGGCCTGCTCTATATGGAAAACTGGGACCAGGAGAGCATTCGATATGCCTTTAGCCTTCAGGCCGTGCGGGCTCGCTACTTGGAAATGATGCTGCTGGTGGATCGCTTGGATGGCCAGCTGGAGCAACTGCACCGGCGACTGATCGATGGGTCGGCGGATTACAAGACTTTGCGAACGGAATATGCCCATCTGGCGAAATTGTCGCGTTCGTTGTCGCATCTCTACGGGCTTTCGTTGCTCCTGCTGAACATCCTTTGCCTGGGCGACTGGATAATCGTCTGCAATATGTACTTCATAGTCGCATATCTGCATGCACTGGACGCCACCTGGTTCATCTTCGCCCAGACCATGTACGTTGTGATGCCCACGCTCATCAAGATCTGGACCATGTGCGCCGCCTGCCATCGCTGTGTGGCCAAGGTGAGGGATATTCAAATGATATAATACATTAGACCCCTTTTAAAGTTGTCTAAAGGTTTGCTAAAATATTTAGTAAATGTTCGCAAGCCCGCATTTACTAACTACCTTTGACATCGGTTTGTCTCCTACTCCTGAAATCGTTCTGTATTTGAACATACACCTTTTTCGGGTTAAAAATATATTGTTGCATACTTTTAGACACCTTTATAAGTGATTTCGGAAACCCCAAACATTTTACACCATTTTTTTTAACATTCCTTACAGTCCAAACACCTGCAGGAGCAATTAAGGGATCGTCCGGGACAGACAGCTTCGGAAAGAAGTCAAATCGAGGGCTTTGCCCTGCAAATCATGCAGGATCCCATTCAGTTCGATGTCTGTGGTATCTATCACCTCAACCTTCAGACTTTGGCGGGGGTAAAACACCGTACTCACAGATTTTAGATAGATATAACTAATATAATGTTCCCCCTTAGATGTTCTTCTTCATTCTGGAGGCCCTGGTTATATTCCTGCAGTTCGTATCCCTCGTAAGGCCGTAGGCCATACGAATAATAAATCATTGGGGCCGGCGGTGATATATCGGGGTCAGAGGTCAGCGGTGGAAACATGCAACATGATTTGCTTGCCAAATGGAAAAAAAAGCAAAAAGGCAAACAGAAAAGAGAGCTCCTCAATTTAACAACGTTGTTGGAATTCTGCATGCAGAAAATTCTGAAAATGTTGCTGCGACACGCGAAGGTCATACACACACTGCTTACATATTTATGACGCTGCCTGTTTCCGCTTCTTCCTCTTCCCCTTCCCCTTCCCCTTCTTCTTATTCACGTTCGACAGGAAAAACAATAAAACAGCAAGAGCAACAACAATAAACACCAAAGGTAACGTCATTCCTCATATTTTATTTCTGGCTTTCAAAAGTCACCTAGAAACACGGTTAAAAGGAGGGGCTAAGAATGGCATTCCAATATTGAAGAGGTATTCATAAAAGGTTTGAGGGAAGAGCAAACAGAAATATATGAATAAAGGTTCGATCGAATACTTTAAAATATTTTAAAGAAATTCACAATTATTCCCCAGCTTCAGCTTTCCAAATTGTATCTCTCTCTTCAGATTTTCTTGAGTGGCTCACTTAACATGGATTAAACTTTTATGACCGTAATATTTCGGCCGTTCCCTGTATGCCAGAAATCTGTAAAGTTTCCCGCTACACGAACTTAATAAGATTGCTTTTTTAAAGTTGGCCATTTCTTTGGGGTAATCCCAACCACAAGGCAAACAAACATCATCACCAAGAACACACACCCAAGAACGAGAAACCAAATAACAGAAATGAAACAATTTTAAGGTTCAGCCTTGTCCAAGTTTGGGGGCAGATGTAAGTCAGTCAGTCATCCATAATGTTGATAAAGTTTCGCACAAGCCAAAAATGGCCATAATAAGTTTGCACCGCCCGCCAGGAAACTACAGAAGGTGGGGGGCTCTTGGGGGATGGGGGACTCAAAACAAAAGTTACCCCATGTGGGGTTATGTAAGGCGCAAGCTGCTTGCCGAAAAGTATGCACCACCCCCTGGAAGGTCCACCCACAGCACCATCATCCTTGCTGACGTCAGTTAATTGATTTCAACACGAATCCAATGGAGACGCCTAAATTTACACGCAGAGAAAAAAGTGTAAGAATAATTCTGGAAAATCTTTTTCATAATTATAAAAAAATATATCTAAAAGCAATACATAAACTTTATTACAAGCTTAACCAGCATAATCTCCATTTAAATACATTTTAAAAATTGTAACCCACAAATATTAAATAAATATCCGCATTTACGAACTACCTTCGTTTCGCAGTCTTCAAATCCTTAAATACTTAAATATAAACATTATAACAAACTTAGCCAGCATTATCTCCATTTAAAAACCTTTTTATAAATGTAATCCCTAAATATTTAGTAAATGTCCGCAAACCCGCATTTACAAACTACCTTCGTTTCCCACTCTTCAAATCCTTATATACTTGGACATACACCGTTTTTTTTAGTTTGTCGCAGTGCAAGGTCACTCAATCGGGCTGTCGTTCAATCATTCACTTTGTCGATGGGCCAACCATCAATTGTCGAGCGATTTAATTAGGTCGCCCCAGGGCTTTTTGGCCGTGACGCGATTTGGCCAGCTGCCTATTTTTAGACGGGGTTTGCATTGATTTTGCCATAAACACGGGCCACCCAAGCGAAGACCACTAAAACCACAATGGGAAAAGCCGAAGCAAAAGCCACCCGGCGATAAACGTAACCCAATCCACCGCCCATCAAGAAACAAATTCCCAGAGACAATGGCAAAACAAGCATGGGAATCCGAGAACCGGGCAAATAAATCCGGAGACAGCCGGGCGGGCGGCACCTTTTGTTTATTAACCGGATGCGGAACCCCTAGTTACCAACTATTTACCCCGACGACTGATTGGCCGGAGTGCGGAGGAATTTCCACGGAAAAGCGGGAAAATGGGGTGCTAAAAAGCAAAAGCAAAAGCAAAAGCAGAAGGCAAAAAGCAACAGAAAGTGCAACTGAAATGTAATAAAATAAAAATGTTTGCCAATTGGTTTAACAACACGGTGAGAAGTGAAGGACTTGTGATGGTTTTTCCCCGCCCCTTTCGTTTTCCTTTGCCTTTCCCTAGGTTTTTTTCCCCTATTTATTTTTATTCCCACGATGGCCACCCCAAAAGCAACCGCAACACCACTTCAGCACGCTTTTCATGGAACTGCGCTTTTCTGTAATTAATTATTTAAGCACTCGCCTCGATTTGAGCCAAACTAGGGAGACGTACGTCCGAGTACAGTGAGGGGTCCTTAAGACGAATTTTTCATTAGGTTGTAGTTTAAATCTGCTTCTTGAGTTAATTTAAAATATAATGAAATTACCATAATTGCATTTTAAAAAAGGATTTTAAGAATTAGTAATGCTTATTATTGTTTAAAATTTCTTAAATTTTTATATTATAAACAGAATAAATTATAACTTACATAAAACTTTAATGGAACATTAGAGACTTAGAACAGGAGAATCTTCTTGAAATGGAGAAAAGTTTGTTTTTATATTCTAAGTTTGTGGAATTTATCCTGTTTTTTTCCATTAGCTTCTTGTTTGTTAATTAAACCTATTTCTTGAGTTACTTACAAGTTTTGTAATTAATATTCGAATTTAAATAATGACCATTAATTTAATCAAATTTTAAGATTCAAGGAATAATTTAGTTATAAGTAAAATCAATTATAAATAACCCAAAACTTAAATGAAACATTAGGGATTTGGAAGAAAAGAACCCTTCTCAAACGGAGAAAAGTTTGTTTTTATATCCTAAGTTTGTGGAATTTATCCTGTTTTTTTTCTCCCCCAGTTTGCAGTTCGCAGCACGTTCCCAGTTTGCCTGCTGCGGCCATTTTGCATAATTTGCGGTCCCGTCTATATCCCTTATCCTCCCTACACGTGCTATATCCTCTGGAATGCCCCTCGGTTCGGCGATTGAAGCAACAAGCGGCGAAATAAAGTTCTGCTGATGGCACCCAGCTGGCAGATCGAAACTGAATGGCCAAAAGGAAAGGAAAGGAGAAAAGAGTTCAAGGGGCAAACTTTTCAAGCACCCGCTTGAGTATCTCAGCTGAAATGTATCCTCGTCGACCAGGTTTCTGATTTTAAATTGAAAATAAAAATGCTCGCCTTCAAAGGCAGGCCAGAATCATTGGGGCAGACATCAAACGCAGGAAATTATTCCTTTTAACCGGATTCCATTTATTTGCACATCAAATTTTCTACCTCAATTAGCAGGGCATTTAAAATGTGTTTAAATATTTACATTTGGAACTTTTTCATGGCATAAATATACGAATATTTTTCACATTCAAGTAGTTGCAATTTTAATATTACATTTTGGTTCAAAGTCAGAGCAAAGCCATAAATTCCAATTAACATTTGTAATATTTCATGAATACTTCATATTCACTCCAAATGTTTGCCCAAGTTCTGCCAGGATTAATCCTAAATATATTGTTTGAGTTAGTCCCTGTTAATTTCTTTACTGGGCAACTAATTCGGTTTGCATAATCAAATATGTGTATTGTCCAATCTGCCTATGAATAATTTAATTGCGGAACCAGTAAACAAAATTGCGTGACTCCTGAATAATGGAATGCGATGCCATTGCGATTGATTTCACTTCGGTTAATGAAGCGCAGAGCCCGCAATCCTGTCCTGGAAAATACCATCGTGGGAAGCCTGGGAACCCTGACAACTTGGCTCCGGCGGTTTTGAGTGGAATTGAGTGTTGCAATATTTATGACTCCCCCGGCGAGTGTCGATTGCATTCCGTGTCACCGGCAAACGCCCAAAAACCCTCTTCAAGAACCCTCAACACATGGGCCAAAACAAACAACAACACGATGTTTGGGAGTACATTTGGATGCACTGAGAATAAATATCACCAAAAGCTAAAAAAAAAATCAGGAATGCTTACAAAATATCAATATCATATTAAGTATAGCTTGAAAATTGTCGATATTTTCGATATGTTGACATTATCGATTAGATAATATCGATGCTTTGAAGGGAAACACACAAATGAAATATCGAGAAATAGCAAACTCTTGATATTCTTTCAAGCTATAATATTTAGAGAACTTTAAAATTCATTTTAACCAACAAGGGAGAATTTAAATAATTAAACTGTGATTTTTTATCTAATGTTTCAATATAGAACGTTTCCTTTTTTCGATTTTGTTTTCTATTTTATTATCATTTGTTTTAATCTTATTTATTTTTATCTGAATTTCTTCCAATTTTTAATTTTTAAGCCATGTGAAACGTTTTGTAATAACTCCCATTGCAAAATGGCTATAAACTAAATGATAAAATCATTTAAACACTCGCATAAATACGGTATTCCAGTTTGTTTTTCGACGTTAGTTTTTTTTAAGTAGCTTATAATGGCCATATATCTTGTTCCCTGTGTATTTATACGACAACCCTGACATTTTTATGGAGCTAAATAATGCATTTGGCTTAGAGCGACCACAGAATGTCCATCGATTCCCCAGAAGCGACAACAAATGTGTGGGGGAGAAAAAAGGGTAAAGGAGAAATGGACAAAATGCAGTTTAAGCCACAAGACCATTAAATTGGAATTTCATAAAGCTTTCAGGCATAAGTGTGCACAACAGGGGTTAAGCATGGGCGGCCGGGGGTTAAGATGGGGGGCACAAATGTCAGATGCAGCTGTTGCCCTCAAAAGCAGACTATGCGATTATTTTGCTGGCACAACAAAATAATAATAAAATATATGGCCCAATGGAAGTGAAAGCGAATAAAAGTGGAGAATGTGCTAGGCAAATACAAAACGCACAATCGATAATACAAAAATGTATTTAAAGGAAAATTAATTATGAGGGATTTGAAAACAATTATAAAGGTGTCTAAAAGTATGCTGCAAAAAAGGAAAATCTTCTTTGGCAAATTTATTATCAGAGGTGTCTAAAAGTAGTCTACAATAAATGGAATGTCTTCTTTTGCAATGAATCTATAGGATTTGTAATTTCGAAAAAATTCAAAGAATGTTTTTATTATAAAGATTCAATAGTTTTCTGCTCTAAAACTACGGTGGCTAAAATTCTATGCCACAAACCACCGAACCGAGTGGCATTTCCAAAGTCTTTACTTTCCACTGAATGCCTTCAAAGTGCATTCAAAAATAAAAACATTTCCTTGGTGCACGTGGCATTCTTCAACGGTCAGAGTGAAATGCAATCTCCCATGGCCAAAAGGCCACGAATGCGGCCCAATCAAACGACAGAAACAACTGAAAGGCAGACACTTGACTGAACCCAAACCCAAACCCCACCGAAAACCGAACAAAAGAGTCATTCAATCTTCTTGCTTTCCCCCCATTTTACTTTTATTTCCAGCCCGCCTTTATATGGATATTTTCTTGACCGAAAGGGGTAGCGATGGGGGGAAAAAAGAATGCTAAAGACTTTCTCTGCAATTCCCCGACTCACTTTATTATTATTATTGCCCACGGGCAGAAATTCTGCACAGCAGCAGAGGCAGCAAACAAAATAAAATGCCAGAATTAATTAAAATTCATAATTAGTTGCATTTTGCATGCCAACGGGCCACGAGGTCACGACAAGAGCTAATCCAGCCTCTGGCTCAACTTGGGTTCTCCACCCACAGCACAGTGGTCGAAAAGCGGTGGGAAATGGAGTTTAGGGGTCTAGAGATCCTATAAATTTCAAGAAAATTGTTTCTTTAATTTTAAAAAATTAGATTGAGTATTAGCTTACAAATGTCAAGTTATAGGAATTTTATAGAATTTTTAAACAAACTATTTAATCTTAAGAAATAGTTAAAATTTTTTAATTTTATTAAAATATATATTTATTTGGAAATAAATAAGCAAATATTAAGATTAACTTTTACCGAAAATTATTGGTAGATCATTCTCACTTTAGGTAAATTTTAAATTTATATTTATCCTTAGAATTTTCAAACTTTATGATTTGTTAATTCCCTTTTTCTAACGATTCCGAACCACTGTGCCCGTTCTACGGCAATTCTCATTTCGCACTTTATTTGCTTTGCAGGAGAAACCAGATGGCAGATGAAGGGTGAAAAGGGAAGAAAGGATTAGCAAGGGGGTTGAAGGACATGGGACAGGGAACAGGACTTTCTCCGTAATGATGTCCCCGCCCACTTGTTGAACTAGCTGTCGTTGTTGTTGTTGTTGTTGTACTTCTGGTTCCATTCGGTTGGCATAATTGCAAAATGCATTTTTCCATTGGCAATCCGAAGGGTTTTATGTGTGTGTGTTTGTGTGTTGTGGGAGCAATTAAAACCAGGTGCAAACGAAAATAATCAAATATTGCTGCCGCTCCTTTTGGCTTTTTGAATCGCCTAACCAAGCGGAAAATCAATGCAAATTCAAATTCACACACGCCCCAAAAAAATAAGTAAACAAGTGTGGGTGCCCTGTATTGTTGTGTGCGTGTGTGTGACACTCGACCTTTTTTTTTTTTTTGGTTTTGGCATTGACTTTGAAAACCAGCCCCCAACAAACCGCAAGCATTGTCTTTTCTCATACCCTTTGTTAAAGGAAAGGGATATTAAAAAGGTTTATAAAAATAATATTTTTATATTTAATACTCAAGAATATTAAAAAATATTTGAAACATTTTTAGAATTTATTTTAGATCTTTTAAAATTGGAAGAGGCTCAAAAATCACTTTTAATAGCGCCTAAAAGTATGCAATGAAATCTTTTAAATCACCCTTTCGCTTGGAATTTTGCCAAGTGTTGAGATTCCGTTTTTTACTGCCTACTTTTAGACACCCTTAAAAAAGATTGCAAAAACTTCTCCACTTTCAGGCTCTCTAAAATGCATCCATGAATATTCAGTTATATTTTGTAACCAGAATGTTCAAAAATTAAACCGAAACTCTCGCCCACCTTTTGGTTAGGGCATTCAAAACTCCGACGACGATGCCCCAAAGTCTAGACCCTTCTTCTAATTGCACCTTGTGGCAACTGGGTGGTGGCAAGTGTCTAAAAATAGTGCCACAGCCCTTGTTGCATGTGCTTTCGTTTTCATTTTCATTTTGTCGGTGGTGTCGAAGTGCTGAAACCGCAGTGTTGGGTCAACAAAAGTGGGAATTCAATTTTGATTGCAGGGAAAATTCTTGGCGGCACCATCTACCCGATCTCCTTGGGTCTCTAATTTGCCAAAAAGTTTCTTGGCAACCGCTCTTTGTCCCTCAATTAGGTCCAGAAAAATCAATTTGTCCAAATGAACAGCTGCGGGGATTTTTTGGTCTTGGCAAACAGCACTTTTGTGTGTTGTCGCCTTTTGGTTTTAATTAAAAGCAAATATTTTCAGCGACGACGGCTATTACCGAACTAAATGTGTTTGCCCAAGTCAACTGTTTTTCTATTTTCCTTCTAAGTATTTCTTTCGAGGGAAATTCCTCACTGAGGTTTCGCTGTTGCAGCAACAATTCAAGGATTTATACGCAATTTGCATGCAAATCAAGTCGGTCAGGCCGCTTTGGCGGCTCTTTAAATGGGTTGGGATTTATATGGGTTGCCCGGGGCAGGATTGTTGGATTGAGCCCCGGCTTAGGGCACCCTGACTGAGATTTATTATCTCCTGCGACTGTGGGTGGCGCAATCTGGACTCGGAGTCATGGCACATCAACGGCGAATTAAACCACTGCGGAAATAACCGAAGCAAACCGACCGGAAAATGTCCTGAACTGCATAAAGGAAGTTGCACAAAAGATAAGGTATGATAAGAGCAGGATATAAATTATATTAAAAATCTCAAAAAATGCTTCGAAAATGTTTCACAGCATACTTTTAGTCACATTTTTTAAAGATTTCAAAGTCCTATGGTTTCTTTTATGCTTAAAAATAGGGTATAATAAGAGCAAGATAAGAATAATATAATATATTACAAATCTCATTTTAAAAAAAAAGGTGTCTAAAAGTATGCTGCAATAATTTACACAGCATACTTTTAGTCACATTTTTTAAAGATTTCAAAGTCCGATGGTTTATTTTTTACTTAAGATGTAAAATATAATTGAATTACGCCAGATGAAATGTATTTTGGGATCAAGAATTAAATGATAAGGCTAAAAACATTTGAATAACGCTCATAAAAATACAGTAGAGTACCCTCTCAATTAAATTCCCAAATGGATCTCCTAATTTACCCGAACTACCAACTTAATGAACACTTAATCTTAATTTCACATATTCTCCACAGAGATCCCAACCCTCTGGAAGCCCATCAAAATTTCCCACATAAACCAGAAAAGCGACCGAAATTTATGACACCCCCTGGTGACATCCCAACTGGACTCCAATTGGGTCAGCCGCCTGCCCAACTGGACACGCATTAATCCCAATCGGGTAATCGGGACCCAAAAATGGGGGAGTTATGTAAAGTGTCAAGTGTCAAGTGCGCTTACCTTGGGTGAAAAATAATAGATTAAACGATGACAACGTTAGCACGGAGCTGGAAGTGGACGACATGCTTCCATAGCACGCTTTAAGCACGCTTTACATAAGCTTCTGCTTTCTCTGCTCTGCTCTGCTCCTCCTCGCTTTATCGCCCCCTCCCTTTTGGCCAAAGCCGGCTGCAAAGCAATCAACAAAGGCACAGGCACAGGGAAAAAATAATAAAAACAAAAAAGCAAACAGCGACGACGCGCCAAAAACAAAAAAAAAATAAGGAAAATAAAGAAAAGTTCTTTTGCTGATTTCACTACTTTCTCCTATTTTATCCTTTCACATTTACTGTTACTCCTATCGCGTGCGTTCACTTTGTTGTTATTTTCTTCTCCTTCTCCCTCCTCCTTTCTCCTCTCCTCTCGGTCTTCCCCTTTTCGCGACTCCTTTTGACGTAACTTCAAAATGCGGCTGCTGACTTTTCGGGCATTCTTAGCACTGCTTGCGGTTGGGAAAGGTGGTATTCAAGGAGTTCAACTTCCAAGTATTTAACGTGAAAAAAAATTACGTAGTGTTTATTTAATTAAACTGCAACTCGGTGTTTGGAGAGAGTTGTTGTTAACGGGACACTGGACTCTATGGACTCTCGCTCGCCGTCCGCCGTTCATGTACCGTTGCGTTCGAGTTGCGTTGCTCGACTGAAACAGAAACTGAAACTAAAGCTGAAGCGCCTCCAATTCGGTTGCTTCGTGCCAGGGACTCGGAAAAGCGCCCGCCAGAGCCTAGCCCTCGGCAGTTTTCCCGCCAGATCTGGCCGTTTTAGAGCCACGAAATGTAGCTGGACACAAATAGAAAGTGCTATCAATGAGGGTTCTAACGAAAACTCCAGAAGAATATCTATCAATTTCAAATAATATTTTTGAGGTTTTAATTGAAACCTCTTTAAAAGCCGCCCAAAAGAATGCTACAATATTCTTTCAACTTAAAAGAAAAACAGAAATTTTGAGAGATTACTCTTATAAAGGTGTCTAAAACAATGGTATAATGGTTTCGAAAACTTAATAATAATAATATAAAATATAATAATATCAAAAAATTGTAGAAAATTATAAAAGTTTGTAAGACTAACTCAAATAGTACCAAATAAAACTTTTACCCTATTTCTAAGAATAATTATTTAAGCCATAACTGCAAAAGTAATAACTTAAACCCTAATAATTTGTAAAACTTTGAATTAAAAACGTTTTTTATTTGAAAAATGTATATGTAATTCATTTTTATTTCACTATATTTAATATTCACTGTTCCTGTTCACTTACAAGCACTTCACATTCAGGAATTGTTTTACTCCTAATACAATTATCAGGTATTATTTGGCCATCAGACTTCAACCAGCACTGACTGTCAATGGATTCGTGAGCTTGAGAGTGGATGGAATGGCTCGCATTGGTGTTCCAACTCCCCCTGATCCTTCGCCACCCCCTTCGATCCAAAATCCCTCCTCCATATGCGCCGCATGTTGTGCAACTCTGCCAGGAGCTGTCATCTGTAATTCACCTTGGCAAGCATGTGAGTGCGATGCACACACACCCACAGCATCCAAAAAAGCCCAGACCACGCCCCCCGCCCCCTCGAGGAACAGCTGTCAATGGGCTGTTTACAGAGCAATAGAGACAGCTGCCACGCAGAAAACAGAGAAAGCTGCAGGTTCAACGAACCCGCCAACTTGTCAGGTAAATAAAGAAAATTATGTTAATACATATATATATTCATGTATATTTTGTCAAACTAAAAAAAATTATCGGATGCATCATTCGGTTTTAAAAGCGAATTGATTTAATTTACAATTAAAATTCACCCGTATTTATTCTATTTTTCTAGGATTTTAATAGCGGATGTTCGTGTGGTTCGAACGAAATTGAATATTCGTTTGCGTAAATGCCGTTCTAAAAATGACTGATTGTTGCGAAACTATACTGATAGCATTTGGATGGTAGATGATTAAACGTAATTCGGGGTCTTTGAGCCTTTTGTTGCCGCCCGTAGATCCCCATATTCATACACATATATGTGGAAATGGAAATGGGCTGCGTTTTTTTTTTGGTTAGTGGAAATGACGCGAGTTTTTTGCTTGTTTTTTTTTTGTTTTGTGTCAGTTGCGTGGCTGTAATTGACGTCTAGCGACGCTTGATGCGCTCGATGTACTTGGTTTTATTCAGGGCCCGACTTCCCGCATTGGGGTCCATCATGCGGTTCCAGTCGGTCTGACCCACCACAAAGCCGATGGCTCGCATCTTCTCCTGCGAGCGCTTCTCCTCGATATCCGCCCAGCGAACCTGGAAGATATTGAAATTTCAAATTTATCAAATGCTTTTTAATGATTAAGATATAATACAAAGCCCCTACGAAACGTTTCTTGGGTCAAAAGAAATCTAATTCATAAAATTATAAAAAAAAAAACTGAATGTAAAAAAATACCATTGCAAAAAAAAAAGTTTTTAATATTCAAGTACTCAAAATAATTGAATTATTTTATAAGTAAAAGAAGAAAACAATTTATTAAATAATAAAGCTTGAAAAATCGACAGTTTGCTTTATCTCAAATCGAGATTCTCGATATTTTATGTGCTTTCACTTAAAAACATCGATTGTGAAAATATCGAAAATATCGATAATTTTCAAGCTCTATAAGTAACCCAATTTTAAACTATTTTAAAAACTTAGAACTGAAAACTTAAAAAAATAAAATATCGTAAGTAATTAAAACCCGTGAGCAAGGGAGATAGCAATATAGCTAGCTATCTCCTTCTCTTCCATGTGATTGCATTTGTTATTATAGATCGCTACTATAAAGAGACGTTTCCCCACCAGCTACCCAGCCATTAGTTTCTACTCACGCGCTTCTTTCCATTGGCTGAGGTTCTGGGTGGTTCCCAATCCTCCAGCTGCAGATAGTCGGCCATGCTGGCGGTCCTGCGGTTCTGCATTAGACGCTTGGTGCCATCCAAGCGGGCTGAAATTGTAAAAGGATTCACTTAGTTGGCGGCACAAAGCAAGGCCAAGATGATAGGGACTCACCCAGATTGTCCTCGGTGGTGTCACATTCCCATTTGCTTTTCAGGAAGCCGCACTGCACAACGCACAATTGGGAGCCGGATTATAAGTGGAGTGCAATGGTAGAATTTCAGGAAAATTTTAGAGGAACATTCACCCAAGCTACCCAAGCTGCCCAAAAAGCCACCAATTTCCTGATTCTACATTTCCACCGACTGATTGGATTGCTAATTTTGGGACAATAATGCGACTAACAACAAAAATCGTATTAAATCCAAATAATTAATTCTTGATTGAATAAAATTATCTTATTAAAAGTAAAATAATAAAATAATATGCTGAAGTGCCACACAATATACATATTTTTGAACTATAACGCTAGATATCATTATGATATGATATTATAGGTAAGTATTTGGGATATATGTTTATAAGTATACCTTGGAGACAAAGTCTCCAAAATCTTGGATAAAAGCCAACTAACTATGGCAAGAAAAGTGCAATTAAGAATTGGATTAATATGACACAATATTTACACTTCAAATTGGACATACAAAATCCAATCTGCTAGCAAACAGGCAGTGATTCAATCGTAAACCCCATTAAAACCTCATCGCCATCACCTCGCACATATGCCTCAAAATGAATCCAATCCAATCAGTCGACGCAATTACGGGCAACACTTACATCGTTGGAGGCGTCGGCGCTATTGCTGTCGTCCGTCTCCTCGACAGCCGCATCCTCGGATGCTGCTGAGGCTTCCGCGGTCTCCCCATCGTCGGGGCATGCATTATCGTCCTGAAAGTGAGACGAAGCCGCCATAAATCAACAAAACGTTCGCTTAGACCAGCTTGCAGAGTTGCCTTTACTAAGAGCTTAACGTAGGTTCGTAATTGTTTCTTAGACTAAAGGCTAGAGGTGCACATATATTGCGAGTCATAAAATGGGAATATATATATATATATATTTAAGGTATATATAGTAGGGATTCGATTCCAGAGTGAAGAGCTTAGTCTAGTGTTGCGATAGATTGCGCTTTCTTTGGTTTTGAAATAACTTGGCCCGGCCAGGTCAGAATTTTGGATATTTTCATCGTTCTTATCGATCGTTCTTAAAGAGTAATCATGACTAGAGTTTTGCTTGTTTTTTTCGCAGTTTCAGGAAACTCCGGACTGGCCAACGACCCACTGGCCAGCCCAAGAGCCCCAGCAACAGCTCCTGTTCCGCGGCGATATGGCAGCCACCGCCTTAGTGCATAGTTACCGTAGCCATATCCTCAACATCCTCCATCTCGACGACGTTCTCGAGCAGCGTGCTCACGTCCAGCTTGATGTACTGCAGCGGCGTGTTGCACCAGTTGTCCAGCACCGCACGGATCTCGTTCTCGGTGCGCTGATGCGAGTTTCTGCCGAGGCACGTCTCCAGATCGCAGTGCAGATCCACTATGTAGGGCTGTAAAGCAAGAATATAATATATAGTGTCCCTTAAAATTATATATATATCTTAAGCCATGGACGCACCACAAAGTTCGAGTCTTTGGCGTGGCAATAAAACTCGTTCAGTGTGCGCAGCGAGTTGTTGTTGCAGTCCACAATTATAAAATCGTACAGATTATCACTGAGCGTCTTCTTGAACGACTTGATTAGATATTGCATGTAGGTCTCCTCCATGCCGTCATCGTACTCGTACAGTATCTCTTTCTTGGGTATCTGCAAGCAAGGCAATCGAAGAATTAATCAATTTAATTTAATGACTTAATATTCATCTCACGCTCACCTTCTTGCCCGTTTTGGGGCACTTCTCCACGTAATCGTTCTCGATGATGAAGTAGTCATCGATGGATAGGATACGTGGATTTGCCCCGCCCATCTCCAGCTCCTTTTCCTTGATGAGACGCGCCACATGAGACTTGCCGCAGCCAGGAGGACCGCGCAGAATGATGCAGATGCGCTTGGGACGGGTCTGGCGGCCGGGATTCATGAGCACCTCGTCCACCGAGATGGTGTTGCGATTCTCGCTGGTCGGCACGGACATCTCCAGATGCGGGGCCGTCACGGGATTGGGAATTTTCTCATTGGCATTGGCGGCCGAGGGGAAAAGTGACATGGTTGGCGGCGGCGGAGCCGATCCATCTAACCCGCCGCCAAATTGACGGGCGGGAAATAGATTGAATGGATTTTGATTGAACTGCTCGTGGACATTTGCCTGATTCCAGCGGCTCATCGATGGTGGCGGCGGTAGAACTTCGTTGTCATCATCGCAATCCAGTGGCGTTAGATCGCTAAGAAAAAAATTAATTAAATAAAATATTCAGTTTGACTTAAAGCTGATTGTAAACGATGCAGCGATGATTTAGGGCAATCTTTCTTATAATCGCCGCTGCATCGTGTACATTCAGCTTGAAAAGCATTAAAAGCTTAAGATGATTGTAAACGATGAAGCGGTGAAACAGAGAAATACTTTTAAAAATTGCCGCTGCATCGTTTACACCCTGCATCACAAGCATTAAACTTACTCCTCTCCATCGGAAATATCCTCGAGATCATTGGGTTCATTTGACGGGAACTCATCGCCCTGTTCCTGGAACTCATCCTGGGCCTGTTGCTGATGCTGCTGCTGGGATAATCGTAGTCGGGATTAAAGACCAAGGACGAGGCTTGCTCTCGGCTGACCACTCACCTCATCCTGTCCGGGATTCGTGGGGCTGCACTCGTCAGCCGCAATCGATTGCAACTGTCGGTTTTGATGGAACTGCATGCGCTCCTCCCTTCTTTGCTGTTTGTTCTTTTTCTTATTCTTTCGCTTGTTATTAGGAACTCCTCCCGGTCCTCCTGGTCCACCTGTCATTCCTTGATTCGGACCTCCTCCTCCTACCATTCCCATTCCCATTCCTCCTGGCATTCCCATGCGATTCGGTCCCGAAAACGAGGAGTGGCCATACTCGAAGGTCTTCACGGGTCTAAAGTCCGGCATTCTATCGGCGGGAACTGCGCTTCCGCCGGAAGGCCCATCGATGGGGTTCCCGTCGCCCGACTTGTGGCCATAATCGATCACCTTGGCGGCAGGTGGGTTATTGGAATAGTCGAACACCTTCATCGGTCGATAGATGGGCTCATTCGGGTGGTTGTTCTGGTTATTGTTGGGGAATTGTTGCTGCTGCTGTACCGGCCTTTAGATTTGTAATTTTTTTTTTGTGGGTGAAGGTGGTGGGTGGAACACACCATTGGCGATTGTAGTATACAATTGTTTGGTTACGTTTGTTGGATTTCGATTTTGTGGATTGATTTTTTTTTATTTTAAATATATTTTCGGTTTTTTTGTTTTATAGTTTTTAATATCGGTTTAGAGGTTTTCAATGTTTAAAAACCAAAAGAAAAACACTTGAACTTTTACTTGGGTTGAAATTTACTAAAATAGTTTTTTTTTTGTGACTTAAGAAAGGGGGGCGTGGCAGGGGACGAAGGGGCGGGTCCCTCTGCGCAAAATTAGCAGACGAGCATAAATAGATACGTATATATTTTGGCCCTAAACTTAGACTACGCAAAACTGCTTGGCTTATAAATAGCTTCTCTGGGAAATTTATAAATATGTTTTTAAAAAGGTTTAAAGGCTTTCTTGAAGTCCAAATAATTAGAATAATATTTCATTGACGTTTATAATAATTAAACTAGAAAAGGCAGAAAATTTCATTAATAAGCGGACAAAGTATTAAATAGGAAATGCTTTGAAAATGAGAACGGACCACAATCGTTAAATTATTTAGATACGACAGACAAATTTACAAAATTATATTCTATTTTTATATCAGCTATTTAATCTTAAAGACATATTTCGGAATGAATTTTAAGTTTTTATCGGACAAAAGAGATGGTTTATCGATTTATCGGACAAATAAATTTACATTCTATATTAATTGGTCAAAAGATAGCTAATCTCAATAATTTAAAAATCAATCAACTTTCCTATTTTCGAGGATATTAAAGTTGAGAAACGCATTGCTTAATTATATTACTTCCCAAGTTGAAAGCTTTAAAATCGGAAAATCAGAAGCGGACAAAATCAGACGAATTACAGTTTCAGGTAAATCAAAGCCTTATTGAGTGCATTTCTCAATTCACAGAAGACCTTATTGGTTCGTTAAACAAAACCAATAGTAGATAGCAGTATTTTCAGTATTTTTGAAACAGATTATAGACGTCTTAAAAATGATTAAAATATTTAAAAATTAACCAGAACCAAAGTATAGCGATCGGAAATATTTCAAATAGAAATGTATTATAATGATTAATAAACAGACGGACATATCGATATATATTATATCGATTATTTTCCCCCAATAACATTTCGTTTCGTTTTATCTTCCTTTATTGATATTAATTCCATAGTAGGTATATTTTTAACATATACGACTTATATAACTCCGCGCTATAAAAGTATTACATATTCCACTGAACGAGACTTAAAGTTTGCTTTCTAGATCAAGGAATTTAACTGGGAAAATCATGAATTCGCGTCAAATTTAAAACGTAAAAAAACTTAGTAACAAAGTTCAGAAAGAATCGGTCTATTTTCGTGTATTCTTTCAGGGCAAAAAAAGAAGAAGAAAAAGATAGTTTCAAAATTTTCGAGCAGCAAATTTAGTCTCAGTACATGTTGTTTCTTCGATTTCATATTCGTTTTCTGTGGATCTGTTGGATCTGGCAGATGTGTGTATCCTTAGGTTCTAAATTTAGGTCTTTGCCTGGCCTCTGGACTCTGCGATCTGACGACGGATTAAAAGATTTCGATTTCTAGGGGGAAGGGTGACTATCATCTGCCCATTTGATAGCCGCCCCACCCCCTAAAAATGTGTCTCCCCATCAGATCCCGGATTCGAGAGTTCCAGAGCTCAGTTCCTGCGCTGCTGCTGTTGTTGCTGGAGGTTCGTACCGTCTACCGCCCCCTTTTCTTGCTGCTCAGACAATGGATCAGACACAGAGATCGGTGGGTATATGGATAGATATACATGCATGTATCGGGGGCATCGGCAAACCATCAATACCAGCGGTTACATATTCGTTTTTGTGTTGGTTTTTTTTTTTCGTTTGTAACATTATTTAAATTATATGGTTTTTTTTTTGAGTATTTATCAGTATTGCATAGAAGTAGAAGAGAAGAAGAAAAAACGGGGTTGGAATCGAAATTCCAGCATTAACGATAACTAGAAAAAGGCCTGCGCAAGTTAACTACATAAAATTGTTGGATGATATCAATACAGATAGAGAAAGTGAAAAGGGACAAATTGTGTGGGAAAGGGGGAGATTGAGCGGAAGTTAACTCTGAAGAATTCTCGCAAAGATAATATTTTGAGATTATTTCTGAATTTAAAACGGAATTTGACGGAAATAATTTATTAAATTGCTTATAAGAACTCCATCTGTAGTTAACTCGGACAAATGTAAAACAGCATAATTATTTAAAAAAAAAACATGGTAGGTTTCCTCATAACAAGTCTAGATTATAGATATAAACGCCTTAAACATGAACTATAAATGCAAATAGCACCTGTATTTGACCGAAACAAATAGATATAAGATTTTTATGGAATAGATTTGTGTTATCATGCAGCCCTAATTAAAATTCCCAGTACTAAATATAGTCATTTGCAGATAATACAATCCACAAAGCTAAATGCGGGGAAATGGTGAAGAGATAATGCTGCCCTATCTTCATCAGACAATCAGACAATTGATATGGGATTCAAATTTCAAGAGTTTAAAGGGGGAAAGACCTTCTCTTCTTCCCCCTTTCCCCCAGTTTTGTCGAGATATATAACGTTCTATATATATATATAATTTATGCGTATTGAAAGCAGAGTTAATCAAGGTCTAAAACTTAGAAACGGCTTGAGGACACATACCCGTCATTCCAGTTCTTGTTCCGGTTGTTATTCCCTGGTCCTCCTGGATTTCCGAAGCTGTTGCGGTTGGGGAAGTTCCTGGGTCCTCTTGGTGGCCCAGCGCCAAGATCATCGTCGCCAAAGCCGGGACCCGGTGGTCCGCCCTGCCGACGGAAGGGATTATCACTGTTCGGTCCTCCTGGTCCTGGTCCTGGTCCACCGGGGCCGCCGTTGAATCCGCGCGGATTGGGTCCAGGCCCCCCGGGTCCTCCTGGTCCGAAGTTGGGACCGCCAAAGGGTGGGCCGCCAAAGTCGTCGCGTCGCGGACCGCCAAAGGGTCCGCCACGAGGTCCAAAGTTACGTGGGCCACCTGGTCCGAAATTCGGGCCAAAGTTTGGACCGAAGTTGGGGCCATTGTTGCGGAAGTTCGGCCCGGGACCGGGGCCAAAGTGCGGACCTCCCGGACCGTTGGGTCCAAAGTTGGGACCAGGTCCAAAGGGGCCAGGTCCAGGACCAAAGTTGGGTCCACGTGGACCTGGACCAAAGTTCCTGCCTGGTGGACCAAAGCCGGGGCCATTGGGCCCATCGAAATCAATGAAGTTGCTGCCAGGCACTTGGTTCGGTCCAAAGTGGTCAAAGCGCGACGGTCCATCGTTTGCGGCTCCAGGACCAGGTCCAGAATTGGGTCGAGAACGAGCATTGGGACCTCCTCCGCCACCTTGAGCCTGCCCTCCGGGTGGTCCGCCTCCCTCGGGCTTCTCACTCACACTGGGGCTCATCGAATCGCGGGAGTCCTGCGACTTGTTGTCGTTGCTGCCGTTCTTCTTGCGCTGCCACTCGGCAAAGGACAGTGGGCGACCATCCGTGCCCGTTCCCGTCTCCTGATCGGCCCCATCCTGACTCTGCTGCTGCTGGCGATCGCGCTGCTCGCGCTCCTGAACATTGGCCACCGCCTGGGTGAGATTATTGAGGAAATTGGGGTCCTTCAGGGCGTTGCTCAGCGATTCGTTGCCCTTGTTGTTCTTGCTGGCGGCGGCGGCAGCGGGAGTTGCGGCTGTTTGCTCCGCATCCTGCAGCCCCACATCAAAGACCGAGGCCGAGTTCTTGCCAGTGCCATCGGCCACCAAATCCAGGCCCGGAATGCCATCGATCTTCTTGAAGATGCTGCCCATGGGCGTGTCTGCCGCGGGCAGTTCATCCTCGTCCGTATCGTCATCGTCGTCGAGGGAAATCGTGAAGATGGGCTCCTCCTCCTTGACCTGCTTGACGGGCGTGGGGGCAGGCACGGCCGTTTGCCGGCGCTTGCCGAGATTGGTGGAGATTGGAGGCTGTTGCTGGGCTGGCGGTGGAGCCACCGGCGGAGCAGCCACCACTGGCGGTGGCCCCGGAACTTCGGGTGGTGGCGGCAGGGATGCCGGATGAACGGGAGCCATTGGTGGTGCCACCGGGGGAGCTGGCGTTGTTGCCTTCTTGCCGACCATCGCTGGATTCACACTTGGACCGGAAGGTCCACGTCCCGCTGGATGATTGGACTGGTTTCCCTGGGACTTGGACTGCTTGTCCATTGGCTCCTGCTGGCTGCCTTGCTGGGCGGTTTGGAACTGGCTCTGCCTTCCCTGTGGCGGCGGTGGGCCATGGTTGGGGCCCCGGAAGGCAGGAGGCCCGGCGCGATTCTGCTGGTCACCAAAATTGGGTTTAGGTCCAGGGGGTCCCTGTCCCTGATCACTGAAATTGCCATCATTTCCGAATGCCTCCTCATTTGCGTCCTGCTCGTCGGGCTTCGCAGCTCCAGCTTCTTTCGGTATATCCGGGACCGATCCAGAGCCCGATCCCGATCCCGCGGAGCCACCCATTTGCTGCTGGCGACGACGACGCATCTGCTCCCGGCGCTCGGCAATGCGACGGCGCTGCTTCTCGAACTCCTCCTCGTAGCGGCGATACTCGTCGCGATCCGGATGATTGGCATTGGCCCGCTTCCAGTCCTCGAACTGCTGCTCCCACTGGTCGAACAGGCGATCGAAGCTGGCCTCGTCCAGGTCGGGAGCCTGCTGCTGCTGGCGGTTCTGATTGGTTTGATTTTGATTCTGGTTCTGATTTTGCGACTGCTGTTGGAATGGCGCATTCCGCTGGTTGAAATTGCCACGATTTTGGTTGTAGCCTCCTGGACCAGAATCGTTGCCTCCTCCTCCTCCTCCGCCACCGCTCCTCTCATCAGAATATCCCTGGTTTTGGTTTTGAGCCTGATTCTGGTTGCGATTCGTATCCCAGCGATTGCTCTGGCGGCGATTGTTGTTGCTATTGAAGCTATTATTAGTATTGCCAAAGTTGTCCGGCCCAGATCCTCCGCTGCCTCTGCCTTGGTTGCCTCCAAAGTTGCCCCCGGAACCTCCTCCTCCGCTGCTTCCTCCACTGCCAAAGTTGCCTCCAGGACCTCCTCCCTGATCCTGGTTATTATAACTATTGCCGTAGCTGCCATAGTTGCCCGTTCGCTGGCCAAAGCTGTTGCCATTGCCGGAGGACTGATCTTGGTCAAAGTCGGACGACTGCGAGTTCTTGTTAAATGGATTCTGGTTTCCACCGCCACCTCCTCGTTCGTCTGGTGGCCCCCAGCTCTTGCGATTGTTCTGGAAGTTGTTCTGCTTGCTGTTATTCCGCATCGCTGGTCCGCCGTCCATATCGGAATTGTTGTTGTTGTTGGCCTGCCAGCGATTCTGGCGGGGATTCTGCTGCTGGTTGTTGTTGTTTTGGTGCTGCGACTGCTGACTATCCTGCTCCTGGTCGTTCATATTCGGCGGAGGTCCGCTCATCCAGCGGTTCTGCTGCTGCTGCTGATCGCCAGGCGGTGGTCCGCTCATCCAGCGGTTTTGTTGATCCCCGCCAGACTGCGTTTGATTCGAGGGTCCATCCCAGCGGCGATTGTTGTCGTTGTTGTTGCTGCTATTGTTGTTGCCCTGTGGCGGTCCATTCCAGCGATTGTTCATGTCATTTTGCGGCGGTGGTCCATCCCAGCGACCTTGCTGCCCCGAATTATCGGGTGGCGGCCCACTGGTGTCCCAGGGAGGACGATTGTTGTTGTTGCCTCCACCGCGTTGGTTGTTGTTGCCTCCTCCCCACTGGTTATCCTGCTGAGGCGGAGGACGCTGCAGCGAAGGCGGCGGCTGCTGGAGATTGGGAAAGCCCCCGCCGCCCTGGTTGTCCGCTGGTCCAGCATTATTGCTATTATAGTTCATCTGGTTCATTTGCCCGCCATATCGGTTGGACGAAGGCGGCGGCTGCTGCATGGATGGAGCAGGTCCGCCCTGCGACCACATGTCATTGCTCTGATTGTGATTCTGGTTCTGCTGATTGTAGCCACCTTTTTGCGGTGGCGGCGGCGGCGGCTGGTTGTACATCTGCGGCTGGGCCATGATCTTGCCGGGCAGCGGTGGTCCGCCCATGCCGGCATTCGGTGTGGTCGATGGAGCCGGCGAGGGAGCCGACACGGCCTGGTAATAGTTCTGGGCCACGGGATAGGCCTGCGGGCCAGGTGGAGCAGCAGCGGCGGCGGCCACGGGAGCAGCCGCTGGCGAGGGAACAGCCGCTACGGGTGCAGGAACACCCTGGACACCGCCAGTGGCGGCCACGGCGGCGGCAGCGGCCATTTCACGCTTGTACTAAAGAAAGAGATTAGATATTAGGTACAAGGATATGATAGGGACAACTCACCTGCTCGCCGTACTGGGCATGCCACTTGGCGTACTCCGCCTGGTAGGTCTGCCACTGGTGCCAGTGGTGCTGCAGGGCGTACTGCTGCTCCGGGGTCATGGCCGCGTACTGGGCGGCCGTGTACTGTTTATAGGGGTTGCCCCCGGCCGCCTCGCCCCCCTCCGCCGCCTGTCCGCCGCTGGAATAGGGGTTGAAGGGCGCAGTTGCCGCCGCGGCGGAAGGGGCGGCGCTGTTATCGCCGAGTTGTGCAGCTGCTCCCGATCCTCCAGCTGCCGGTGTTCCTCCATCCGCGGGCGGCGGAGGCGGCGGGGCGTCGGGCAGTGGCGGCGGCACCGAGGGCTGCGGCGGCGGAGCGCCCATGCCCACTCCCACTCCCATTGGCATGCCCATGCCCATTCCCATCGGAGCCACTGCGGCGGTGGCCGTCTGCCAATGGCCCCACATTCTGCGCGTTTTCCTCTCGGTTGTTCTCTTCTTCTCGTCCTTTCTTCGTGTGCCGGAAAACACGGGCGATCCGGAAAACTACGAGCTTCACAAAATCACTTTCAATCTTGACGAAAAAAAACTGAAAACTTCGCCATTTTTGGCTTGAAAACTAGAGGTGGCCCTTGGCGCCGTCAATGGTTATCGATGTTTGGCTGTCAAGCCATCGATTCATCGTATGGAACTTAATTTTTTCAAAAAGAAAAAAGTTTTTTATAAAATAATAATAATTATTAAAAATGTTGTAGAGGCATATTTTGTTGTACTTATTCAAAATTATTATTATGGTTCAAATAGCTTATTGGAAAATTGACAGTCAAAAGGTCATGAGTTTTGGGGCAGTTTTTTGGTTACAATCATAAATAAAATGTTTTTTTTTTAGAAAACAGAAATATTGCAATTTTTTTAGATACATTACGAAGTAAAAAACTAGTGACGCTCGCACCTTCAATATACAAAAGTCCTGATATCATATTTTGTGACGAATTGTTTATTATAACTTCAGCGACACTTCCCGGAGTCACTTCTGAGTGACTTCCAGAAGTGTATTACAACTTTATATATACATTTTATGTCGAACTTTCAATAAATCGTATTTTATTATATGTTCAAATAATAAATAATAATGTTATAAAATATGGGAATGAAATCAACCTATAAACCACCGATTATTAGCAATTCATCGAATCGATGACAACGAAAACATCGATCGTTATCGTTAAAATATTTCCGACACGTGCTGAATTGTTTTTCCTGCCTGCTTTGTTTTTCATGTGAAAATCGCCCCGGAAAATGGCCGAGACGAGCGGAAAGATCAAGTTCCTGGTGGCGGACACCACTGCCTTCATCAACGCCGTGCCCCTGAACGTGAGTTGCCCACACAGTCCATAGGAAACCCCTGTAAATTTCGAAAATCCCCTCCAGGAATATGCGGAGCAGGTGCTCACCGTACCGGATGTGGTGGCCGAGGTGCGCAATAAGCGCCAGATCCGCCGCCTCTGCGTGCTGCCCTTCGACCTCCAGGTGCGCGAGCCGCGGCCCGAGAGCATCAAGCACTGCGTGGAGTTCGCCAAGCGGACGGGCGACTATGCGAGTCTCTCGGGGATCGACTTGAAGGTCATCTCGCTCACCTACGAACTGGAGGCGGACACCGTGGGCACCGATCACCTGCGCACGGAGCCCGTGATGGCCCAGACCATCGCCTCCAAGGAGAAGCCCGAGGAAATGCAGGATGCCAACAACAAGAGGCTGGTGGGCTGGTACATGCCCGAGGGAGAAGAGGAGGAGGATTCCGAGGAGGATGGTGACTCCCAGGAGGAGGAAGCGGAGGAGGATGGCCCTGAGGAGGAGCAGGATGAGCAGGAGGAATCCCTTGACCAACCCATAGACAACGTTAAAGCCGCCATTGAAGCTCAGCTAGCTGGCAAGGAGCCCCTGCCCAGCCAGTCACACCCAATCGACGAGGATCTGGGGGAGGAGCCCAGCCAGGAGGAGCTGGACAAGCTGTTCGAGCAGCTCAAGTGCGCACCCAGCGCCGAGGAAGAGCAGGAGCTCGCTGAACTCCTAGTTTCGCACCCCGCAGAAGTGGAATCGGAGGAATCCGAGCCCGTGCAAAGCCAAAATCAGGAAGATGAAGTGGGTGACGATGGCTGGATCACGCACTCGAACATCAAGAAGGCCAAGAAGGCGCTGGAGGGCAAGGTGGAGACGGATGAGGTGCCGCCGGTGGCCTGCATGACCACCGATTACGCCCTGCAGAATGTGCTGAAGCAGCTCAATCTCCACCTGGCCGCCCTGAACGGCAGGATCATCAAGCAGCTGCGCACCTATATACTGCGTTGCTATGCCTGCTACCGGACCACCAGCATCATGACCAAGGTCTTCTGCCCGAACTGCGGCAATAAGACGCTCAAAAGGGTGGCCGTCAGTCTGGACGAGAACGGCCGGCAGGTGATACACATCAACACGCGGCGGCCGCTGACCAACAAGTACAAGAACCAGAGCCTGCCGCGCTTCACGGGCGGCAAGCACTCGCGGAACCCCATCCTGTTCGAGGACCAGCCCATGCCCAGGCAGATGCCGTCGCGCGTGGCCAAGACCAAGACGAACGCCTTGGATCAGGACTACATGGCCGGATTCTCGCCCTTCGTGCTGCGCGACGTCGACTCCAAGTCCGCGATGCTGCGCTCCAAGGGCAACCTCAAGGAGTGGGCCAGGAACAACAACTTCGAGGAGGATCGCCGGCGCAAGAACTACAATCGCTTGTACAAGTAGATCACCGGGAAGTAAATGGATGGCAAAGGGCTCTAATAACCCTCTAATCGTAGACTTTATATAATATGTAATATATAAAATAAAACACAAGGAAGAACCTAAACCTTCAGATAAATAATGTAAATTAACGGCATTTTACAAGGCTTTTACATATTTATAAACCTTTTTTTTTCATGAAAATAAATCAGTTCTTTAAGTAAGCACTAAACTTTTTTTGAATTTTCGATAGAGTAAGAACAAAAACTTACATTTCAAATTATTATTAAATTTTAATTAAATATTTTATTGATATTTTCTGAAAACCCAATCAAATTGCACATAACTTTTCAAACCAACTATCCATCTCAGATGGTCAAAAATGGGCAGGAAACCGCAGTTTGGGACTGCATTATTTATTTGGCAATCGTGTGTCGTATAAATGTATAAATCACAGCTTGACGCACAGCTCGTTGCCCGGATAGACGGGCAGATTCAGTTCGTACTTGCGCTGCAGGGCCGGCGGTACAAATCTCCCGCCCAGGTAGTGATGTTCTCCGCGGAACTGGCGGGCACACAGCTTCGGGGCAGTCAGCGAAATGAGCAGAGCGGGCTCCAAGTCGCATTCAGTCACCTTGCCCTTCTCCACGTCCCAGCCGCTGGGAATGTCCACACTGCAATGAAGAGTAGATTGGGTTATTTTCTTGGGAAATCTCTAAAACGTGTAACATGGATTTATGCAGAATTTAAATGAGCAAAATATCCCTATCTAAAATTCCAATAGGTGAATAGTGGGATAATGGGATAAACTGATAATAGAAATTGGTAATTTAAAAGAGATGAGGATTATTTACATTATTCAAATGAATGGTAGTTTTCGTATATAAGGTATTCGTAGAAGACTATATTAGAACATATGTATGTTTCAAAATAGATTCTAGACATTAGCTTCTTTTAGACAAAGGGCAAAACTATTTAAAAACAATTTTATAGACGGAGAAAAACCTTTCTAAAAATTTCAAAATTATCCTAAAAATCTTTTCCTAAATTTCTAAACTTAATTAAAATACTAAATTAAAAATTGATAATGATCTATCAAAGGATATTTTACATATAAGATATTATATCATACACCATATTATACATTTAAGATATTATATAAAAATATCAAAATGATCCTAAAAATCTTTTTCAGATTTCTAAACATGAAAAATTAATCCTAAAATTGTTTTCAGAATTCTAAACATGAAATAAAATCCATATTTACGAAATTCCCAATAGTAATGCTCTTTCGATGAATATAGAACCCATTCCACTAGATAATTGTTAACCAAACAAGCTTGTTCCGCTGAAATTAGCTTAGCTACTTTAACCCCTGATCTTCTGGTGAACCTTGAACCCATCTCGCACCTGGCAACCGGCAGTTTGGTCTGCTGCAGCAGCTCCACGACGGCCAGGAAGTCCGCTCGCACCGGCGGCTTGAAGCTGAAGCCGAAGAGGGCGTCCAGGATGAGGTCATAGCTGCAGGCGGCGCTGTCCACCGACGGGCACTCCTTCACACTCGGGATATCCATCCTTTGGCACTGGTGGCTCAGGCTCTCGTACAGCCGGTTGGCCGTGGGCTTCGGGTAGTAGATGGTGGGCGCGTAGCCCATGAGGGACAGGTGCCGGGCGGCCACCAGGCCATCGCCTCCATTGTTTCCGGGACCGCAGCAGACGAGGATTCGCGGATGCTTCTCGGCGGCGAAGCATTTGGCCACCGCGTGGGCGCAACTCAGGCCGGCCAGTTCCATTAGCTGGTCCACGCTGAACTGGTACTCGGTGAAGAGCTCCTGGTCCACGGCGATGGCCTCCTTTTGGTTCAGGTACTTTAAATCCATGCTTTTGCCGGCGTAGAATCGCTTGGTCCCCACGGGTGCCCTTGGTTTTTGCCTGTTTTGTGGTGCTAGGACTGGGTGAAATAGCCGGGAAATGCCCCTCAAGGACGCGCCAAGTGGCCGGTGAAGCAGGCTCATAGATTTCGTCTGCAATTTGGGTGTATTTCCCTGGGGAATTGAATTTTAATCAAGATTTTGTGTTTTAATTTTTCAAGTTAGTAAATGTCGCCGCGGAGTTGCCAGATCACTTGTGTGGTGGCGGACACCACTAAGTTAGCGAAGACACCCACCATTTGCATGAGACCGTATTTTTTCTTAATTTAATTTAAACAAAAGTTAATTAAAGTTTAAAATTTGAATTAAAAACCTAAAAGATAGGAGATTTGTTGTATCTTCACGTTTCCGTTAGAAAATTTGAAAGCGCCACTGCGGCCGAAAAGGGAAACAGGATCGCAGACAATTGGTGAGTGCTAGGGAGCACCAACGATATTTGCATCTCTAAGGTAGGTATTTTTCAATCTACCCAGCACGGTCGCACCTTTGTATCTTTCGGATCGCCGATCGCCTTTTGTATCTTGTTTTCGATCGTCGATTCTCGTTTGCGGTTGCCTCGTTGTTCGGTTCGCTCCGCTTTCGTTGTTGTTTTTGTTATCCGTCGGTTTCTTTTTAGCGGAGTTTGTTTTTGGTTTTCGACTGAGTTCTGTTTTCGTTTTTTTTTGTGTGCTTTCTGAGTTGCACGCAGGCGCAACAGCAAAGGAAAAGAAGAAACAACGAAAATCGTTGTTGCAAGTGGCTGCGTTCTTCGACGTCGACGGCGCAGCGGCGCAGGCGCAACAGCAGCGGAACAACGGTAAATGTCGACAAGTTTGTGCAAGTTGCGCGCGTTTGCAGGTGTTTGTTGTTGTGTGTTTCGGAAACTATCCAATTTCGACGGGCAAACAAGCAGTAAAATAATTGAAAAACAACCCCAAACAATGTTAAAACGCCAGTAAAAGCGATTTGAATATTTAAAAGCCAATAAAAGTTATTTAAATACTATTATTTACATTATTGCCTAAAATAAATGTTATTAAAGTGATTATCTAATGATATTACAAGGCCAACCTTAAACTTATTATTAAACAAATTCCTGCATGCAATATAACACCAATAAAGTGATTTGAGTATCATAATTAGACAAATTATTACATTTTTTACGAGCAAACATAATAACAACTAATTGAATTTCATACAGTTCAAGTAATTAAACTGCAAAAACTTGCTTGTTAGTAATTACACTCACATATTATGTAATAAAAGTATAAGAAAATATAATACCCAAAAGTGAATTTGAATAAATAACACGAATTGACAAATCAAAACGAGTTATTAAAATACAAACCACAAAAATAAAATGCGAATATTGTGAAATTGTGAAGAAAAATCCCCTTACAATTTTTGTTTATCATTTTTTTTCGGTTCTTTCTGAGTGTTTTTTTCGGTTTTTTATTTCAAGAATCAAATGGAATTGGATTTCGCCTCGCCGAACAATTAATTGGAATTACATTTCAACTGGAAGTGAGGTAAGTTTTTTGTTTCGTGTTCAATTATGTTGCGACACGTTCGCCGAGAACTTTCACTGGTTTTTACATGCCTAAACAAAATCGGTGGGGAAAAATATGAACCAACAATTACGATTTCTGTTTTGGATTGTATTTCATTTATTTTCCATTTGGCTCGGTTTTGGGTTTCTTTTTTCCCGTTTTGGTTAAGGCCGTTTTGGAAATTTCCGGATTATTATTTCTATGTTGTTACCTGCCACTGCCACCCACCCGCATTTAGATAATCCATTTGCCACCTATGCACTGGAAGAAATTATATTTTATATTGAAAACTTATAACCATTAAATAGGGGAATATTAAAAAAATATTTGAAGATTTTTCTAAAATAATTCCAAGCAAAAAATTTTATTTTCTTTAAAATTTAATTTAAAAAATCTTTCATAATTATTGCAAAAATTTCCCTGTGTTTATCAATAATCCTAAATATTTATGGCTAATATTTTCAATTGTAAATTCAATTTTACCGCATTTATATTGCACTTTGTCCAAGTGACACACATGCATATTTAATTTTTGAAATTATGGAAATGGCTCTCATAAATGCCTGAGAATTTCGGTGCATTACTTTTCCATTTCCTTCCCTTTTTCCGCTGCTGATGCAAATTTTTCGGGTCGTTGCAGCAGGTTTATTGCCTCTTCCCCTCCCCTCCCTCTTCCTTCCTTCCTCTCGAAAGCGAACAGGTAACGAAAAGGTGAGAGGTAAGAGGTGAAATAAGGGACACCAGGTAAACGCGATCGCCGAGCAAAAAGCGAAGAGCAGGGAAAAGCAGCAGCTGCTCAACTCGACACACAACTGAATTTTTACCTTTTGTTTGGCTCGCTTTTTCCCTCCAATGCTTCTTCTTGCCGGCTTCCTGTGGGGACAGTGGGCAAAAACGCTGAAAATGTTGGTTATTGTTGATAGATCATAAATTGGAAACAAATAAAAATTGCAATAATAGTAAACCAAATAATAAATGGAACTTAAAAAAAAATGACTTCATTAAGGTATTACAAAATTAAGAAATAATAATAATAATATAAATATATTCAATTGTGGATTTATAGACTACGTTGGGCTTGTTAAATCGGTACCAGTAATATTATTTTGTAATGTTTTTGACCCACTGTGCCATTTAAATTGCTCCTTAATTAAAAAAAATAGTAATGCAAATATTAAAGGGTATTTAAAAAATTAAATTAAATGATTCTAGTATTAAAATACCATAAAATAAAAAGAAAAAAAGAAAAATATATTTCATTTTAATTTTCTAGTCTACGTTGAAAATAAAATTAAATGATTCAAGTATTAAAATACCATAAAATAAGAAGAAAAAAATACATTTCATTTTAATTTTCTAGTCTACGTTGATTTTTTTGAACCTCGTTTCTTTTTTATGTTCCATTTACCAGTGATATTATTTTGTATTATTTTTGACCCACTGTGCCATTTTGGTGGTGCTGATTACCTGGTTCGCGCTTCATCTTCTTCTTTTTCTACCGCCGTGATTTTGTTGTAGTTATTGTTGTTTTGTTATTTTTTCTTATATATTTTTCCACTTCTTTCGCAGTTTGCTTTTATTGCTTAAATGTGTCTCGACAGGCGGTTTTTATTTTTTTTTTATTTTGTATATACCTATTTTTTTTGCATTTGTTGCTTCTGCCTTTTAGTGCATTTTGTGGGGCTTCTCTTTGGCTAAAACAAGAAGAAGAAGAAGCTGAAAAGGCAGAGGAAAAGAAGAAGAAGAATTAAGCTGCAGTTGGCCTTCAACTAAACTTTGACTTCAACTTTGTCGTAAGTCGAAAATGCATTTCAATGTGTTGAGCTGCCTGCTTTTCAGTTGTTTTTATTTGCCCAAAGCTAATTGAAAAGCTTCTTAGATACACTGCAAAAATTAGGGACAACCAAAAAAATATTAAATGCATTTTAATTTATATTTACATAATTTATTTTAATAAGCAGAAAAAACATAGGCCAATATTTTCAACTGCACTGTTTATAATTCGATCTAAAAATATAATTTTCATCTAAATTAACCATATTTTTATGTTTGTGTATGTTCTTATATAATATATATTAAATTAATAATATAAAATAGATTTTTCCAAATAAAAATAAGTCATTTCTGTGTTCTACAAAGATGGCTAGTTGGTGAAAGAAAGGCTTATCGCATTCACATGAGCTGGAAAAATGGAAATGGAAACTGAAAGTGGAATTGATAAGCGAAAATGGGTGACAAGTTGAATGGGTTACAAAACTACATGAGTTGGTGAAGAAAGAGAAAGAAGAGGACGAAAGAAAGAGAGGTCATCGAAGCTTGGTCTTAGTCACTTACTTGTTGACATTCCCCTTCCCATTAAATGATATTTTTAATTTTTATGAATTTATATATTTATTTTAATGATAATGGAATATTTTATGACAACGTATATACCTTAAAAAAGATATCTGCCATAATGGGTATCAGATAGTCGATTGCTCTCCGAACCATATTTAATTTTTATGTATGTATTTATGTATTTATTTTAATGATAAGGGATTATTTTATGACAATGTATAATATACATATATTTATACATTGTATATACCTTAAAAAAGATATCTGCCACAATGGGTATCAGATAGTCGATTGCTCTCCGAACCTTTGACCTTGATTGCATATCGGAGTCGAACTTGTTGCCGCCGCCGAGTGATTCACAATCATTTGTGTTCGTTCTTCGACAATCGCGATCGCGCCTGGCGCCTATCAAAGTTTTTCTACCCCATGTAATGCCATTTGTGTGTTCTTTTTGTGCCACGATTGTGTTTCCAGAGGCCAACTGATACTGATAAGTTTCTATTTCAATAAAAACACAGACTGCAGGGGAATACTGAGTACTGAGTACTGAACACTGAAATGAAATGCCAGGCTCTTCGGACGCAGATTTCGGGGGCAATCCCCATGGGATTAGGTCGGCTTATCTTTTATTGCTTTGAAACGCAAACGCAGCTTGGCGGCAGGTAGGCAGGTAGAACAAGCATTTAAAGGTAAAAATATAAAACACCAAACACGAGACACGAAAATGTTGGCTCGGACAGGCGAACACAGCAAACAGTTTTCGGCAAATTCATCGGGGAGTTCCAAAACAGCCGGCAAGAGGATGCCAAAAAACATAACAAAATATAATAAAAACAAGGCAATGCAGCGAATTCCTAAGGCCCTTGGCAGCCACGAAGTTTGGCTGCTCTAATTTTTTGAATTAAATAAAAAAGAAAAATTAAAAAAAATTTATGACAACGAAAAATATATATTATTTTATAAATATTTTAAATAATTTTCCATATAATGAGTAGACCTATTACACAATAGTTTATGAAGGTCTTATAAAGAGCTCTGCCAAAATTCACTACAATTTAAAGAGAAACTAAGCCGAAAATTCATTTTTGGTCGTTCAACTTTTGAAGAAAAAAAAATTGATTTATTTTTTATTTTAAATTTGTAAAATGTTAATATTTCAAATAATTTTCCATTTAATGAGTAGACCTGTTACACAATAGTTTATGAAAATGTTATAAAGAGCTCTGCCAAAATTCACAGTTATTTAAAGAGAAACTAAGCCGAAAATGGATTTTTAGTCCTTCGACTTTTGGGGCAAACAAAAAAAACGGGGGGAACCTGGAAAAAAATAGAGATAGAAAATGTACAAAACTAAAAGCCGGATGGATTAAATTGGGATTTATGCCCAAACGCACTCGTGGCATATGTAATGCACCCCTCTTCCATTTTTTGTTTGCTTTTTTTCTGTTTTTGGGATGGGAGCCTAAGCCCCTAGTAGTCCCCCGCATTTTTGTTGTATATTTGTTGTACTATTGTATCACTTCACCTGTTCCCTGTTTAGTTTCTCTGCTGTCGAGGGCGGGCAGATAAAAATGTTGAAACAATAACCAAGGTAATTCCCAGGAGGCAGAGGCAGAGGCATAGCCGGGATGCCAGGATACAACTGCCACCTCCTTTCGTTCCCCGAGATTTGGAGCATTTTTAGGGGGCGTTTTTTATTTTCCCTTTTTTTATTTTCTGTTTCAGCTGGACAGACAGACTTATCCCAAGCAAAGTGTTGTACATTTTCAGCTAGCGCCCCCATATGGAAATTGCACTTCCTGGGGGTTTTCCAGGGGGTTTTCCACGAGAAAAGCGGAAGGGCGGAAAAGCGAAAAGGCCGGGAAGCCCGGGATGGTTGCATATGCACTTTTTATATAAGTCAGCAAATTGACTCTGCTTTCCGCACATTTTCCTGCAATGTGAGTGGGCTAGAATTTGGGCTGGGGAAAAATGGCGAAAGATGTTGGATAAGATTTCTCAAATAGAACGAAAAAAAAGAAAGAAAAGAAATGAGGAAAAGAAAGTGGGGAAAGAGCCGAGAGAAAGGAATGCCTTAGGAGATTTTCCCCGCTTTAGTTTTATTTTAGTGGTTGGGATAAATTGAAAGATTCCTGGAGTCTATCTGAAAAAAAATCACTAAACGTAGGCCATTTTAGTATATTTTAAATAAACAGAAGTAATAATAAATATTGTTATTTTTATTATTTATTTTTCATAAATATTTAAAAGAATTAAATCAATGACAGCTGTATTTAATTTCATTAAAAATAATTTAATTCAGACACATTTAAATACAGTTTGATGATAAATGATTTAATTATTTATTTAATATACTAAATATAATTTATATAAATTTAAATATTAATTATTTTAATAAATTAAATTAATGACAGGCAGAAGAGTTAAATCAAAAAACGTATATCTTTATTTTTTTATAAGAAACGGTTTTACATTAAATTTTAAAATTTTAATAAATTAAATTAATGACAGGCCGTATTCAGAACAGTTAAATGAAATGCAGACCCATATAAAAACAGTTTAATGACAAATGATTTAATTATTTCTTTTATACACCGAGGAAAATACGTTTTTAAAAAAGGCGTATTTTTCAAGGTGATAAAATTCCTTAAAATGTCTTTAATTGTATTAAATCTAACCCCAAATCCGCAGCGTGGTTAAAGCTCGATTAATCGAAATAATACATTAGTACTCCCGTGGCGTGTGAAAAGCTGGCGGATAAACAAACCAGTAGCTTTTCCCGCCTTTTTGTGTGCGAGTGTGTGTGTGTGTTATGAATTACTTTGACCACTTGCAATAATGAGATGAAAAACAATTTTATCGCAGCTACCAAATTGGAATTCCAATTAAATGGGTCTTGGATGGGGAAAATTGCATTAAAATCCCCGCGACATGATTCAATCAAAGTGGGGGAAAATGAATTGTTGCGGAAAACCGAGCAACAAAGTCAACAACAATAACGGATAAAATGATGACGATGATATATCCATGATATATGGGCAAATGAAACCGGCGAATGCGGAGTAAAAGTTGCATAATACGGGCAAATCAGAGGTTTTGCGCTAGAAAGTAGGAAGTTCAGTCCCCTGGGAATCGAAATTGTCACTGGCGGCACTTCAGATGGCCTTGTTAGCCCCCTCTTAGCCCCCTCTTAACCCCACCAATTAACCCAATCAATTGAGATTGAGCCCACACACGCACCCAGTAAATGAAATGCTCAGGCAATCATCGGTTGCATTTTGTAGCCCACAAATTAACATGTTTCTTTGCACTGCCAACGCAGGCTTCCCGGGATTTACCTGTTTCAAAAAAATAAGTGGGCCCAGAAAAAAGGAAGCAATGAAGTTGCAAGGAGCTGTAGAAATCAATCACTTATTTACCTTTAATCATTATAGATTTAACTACATTTTATCAAGCTAATTTAGCGAAACTGTTAAGCGTTCTTTAATTGTAATTTAGGTATTTAATTTATTTAACGTTTTATTTCCCCCATTTATTTGCGCTATTTTATTATGCTAATTGTTTTGAAATGTCATGGAAATAGGAAACGTGATTAAAGGTTTATCAGAAATCACAATTAATTTAATGTATGCCGAAATGGTAATTTAATTTAATTTGCATGGGAATATTTTAATCATTGATATTCTGGGGTTTCACTTTAATTATTTTAATAATGTTGTTATATTTAAATAATGGGGTATCATTATTTTTGTGAAATATTTAAGCAGTTTATTTAAATGCCAAACATTTTCATACTTTTTAAATTTAAAACTGCAAAAGTTGGGAAATATTTTTCTATTCAATATTTAATTACTTGCCCCTAAAATTCTTTGAAAAAATATTTGTTGCACTTGAAAAATTCCCTAATAAATACTGCCTATTTTTGCAGCCGGGTTAGGAATATTCCGTGAAAATATAAAAATACCTTGAAAATCGCAAATGCTGTAAATTCTCGATTTTCACGGCTCTCTCCTCAGCTTTATACACTTTTCTTTTAAACACACGTTGCTGCAGACAAACATTCTGTTTGTTAAAACGAAATGAAACATAACCGCAAAGAGAGGAACACACACAACAGACAGACATTCAGACAGACATGAACCCCTTTTCCGCAAAACCGGGTCTCCAAACTCATAACATCCAACTGTAATTGAAGTTGAAACAGTTGAGCCAGTAAATTGTGTGCTATATAACATGACAACAGCCACAACAACATCGGCAAAAACGGGGGAAATGTGCAATTGCATGAGATGCCAGCCGCAGGGGAAAAGGAATAAGGAGATATCTCCGGCAGAGGGAGAAGTGGTCAATGCACAGGGAGAAAATGGGAAGAACTTGCTAGAAAAATGGGGGTAGTATGAAAGAGAAAATAAATTTATCGAAATTTCTAAGTGTATTTGTATTTTCAAAGGTTAAATACCTAGAAATTACCATTTTAAAAATTAATAATAATATACATAATTTTTTTTCTTGGTTCCTACAATTATATCATAATTTTATCATATAATATCATTTAATAACATATAATATCATAATGTTATCACAATAATATCATATAATATCATTTGATACCATATAATATCGAATAATATCATAATAATATCATATAATATCATTTAATAACATATAATATCATAATGTTATTACAATAATATCATATAATATCATTTGATACCATATAATATCAAGTAATATCATAATAATATCGTATAACATCATAATATCCCCTTTATCCCAGTGCCAATGTGACAAGTGCATTGTTTCATGTAACTACTCAACTCCACTGCTGCTTTGTCTCGTGTCAAAGGCAGTGAAAAAGTGCTATTGGGGGATCGGAATCCCTTTCCCTCAAAAGGGGAAAGATCCAAACCAACCCTTCCTCTGGCGAGAGATGTCCAACAGCTGATGGCAAATGTCAATCTGCAGACAAGTGTAGGTCAATGCAAATTATGAGAATCGAGTGCAATGGCTATAAAAGCGAAAGCCAAGACAGCTGACAAACAGACAGACAGACAGCTGGGGGAAGGGGATAAAGTTTGGGGGAAGGGTGACAAACACGACACATTTTCAGGAGGTCACCACTTAGTCGGATGAGGAGCAAAGTATTAAATTAAATGTCAAACGGATAATATCGACTATCGACCAAATAAAAGGGGTTGATATGTTGAGGATAGGGTAATGTGACATGAAATGCCATATTAAATATTAATCCACCGAAAAAACAAAACAAATCGATAAAATCGATAAATAAAACCCAGAAATCGATCAATAAAATATAATAGAAAACTGAAAATGAAACATTCAAGTAAAAATATTAAATACCTCAACAAATAAATATATAAAATAATTAAATACAAAAGATTTGGGCAACCAGGCCAAAATCCAACTGAAATGAAGGCAAAGTAGAAGCCACAAGATTTACTGACCCTCGGTGACACAAATCTTCCATATGGAAATTGCCCAACCAGGCATCTCAAAAAAAAACAACCTCCACCTCCACCTAGTTATTTATTTAATTTAACATTTTTCAATGTTGCAATTGTTTGTCGTTTCTTTGTGGCTTTTGGAGATTTGACAATGCAAACGATGCGATAAGCGGGGAGAAAAATCCGAAATAAAAGTAAAAATACGAGAGAGAAACAAAACCCACAAACCGAAACCAAAACCGAAACCGAAAACCGAGAAAAAAGGCAGCGCACCGAAAAACAGAGTACCGAAAAATGTTGTGTTCAATTCCATTTATCATTTACGCATGATAAGCCCGATAAGCATTCCCTGTGTGCCACCAAACCAAGTCTTTAAACCACCCACCCACTCCCATAAACAGCCACGCCCCCTTTTATACTCCCTCGATAAGCTGGCGGCAAAACTCTTGCAAATGTATCTTCGCATTTCGTATCTGAATCTACTTATTGTCATCTGAAAGAGAATTCGAAATGCGTGAACTGGCAAATCGCTGGACCTCAACTGGAAATATCGAATTTGTTTTGCGGAAAAGTTGGTCAACCACCGGAAAAGTTTCGTGGAAACAGTGAAATTTGTTCTGTTCCTTTGTTTTTCCGTTTGGCTTGGGAAGTTTTTCCTCTTTTCCTCGGTGAAGCAACAACTAAAACTATATAGTATTAAATTATCGAAACTTGATTGATTAACTTTAATGTATTAGTATTTATCGCCTGTAAATATCGAAGTTATCGCTGTGCTTATCAATTATCGATTGATCAAAACTAATGGATTTTCTTTGTTATTTTGGGGAAATTAATTAATTCAATTATTATAATTATATTATTTTAATTGCCAATATATCGAAATGATCGCTTGGCCTATCAATTTATCGTTTTTTGTAGTTCATAACACAATTGAAACATATTTATTGATAAAAAAGTTCAATGAAAATCAGATTTTTTATCTGATTGATTGCTTAATCGCTTACATTGATTGTGTGTCTTGTTGGCCATCATTAATCTTATCAACTTATTGGGCGATTATCTGATTGATGGTGCGTTTCAAAAGTGCTTAACAATAATTGCTTGTGGATTGGTTTTCATATGCGTATTTTTTATTTTCCACTTGAATTTGGAAACATTTTCCAACTGCATTTTCTCTTTTTCCCCCGTTTTGTTCTGCTGCATTCAACCGAGCGAAATCACCTTGATTTCGTGGGTTAGTTGGGATGATATGGGGGCTTGGCTTTGGGTTCACTTTCGTTTTAAAACCCCCCACCCGAGTTAACCCCTTTTCGGCCCTCGGGGGTACAAGAGAGATTACGTTTTGGCCCTACGAAATGTGTTGTAGTTGCTGCTCTATCTGTCTCGCTTCAGGTGTTTATTTTGCAATGTACCTATATGTTGGTATATATATAACTGGATCCATGAATATATGTATATATGCCTGCCTTTGTTGCTGCTCGTTCGTTGCTCGTTACGCTTCAGTTTGGAAAATCACGCTTTATTGCATTTCAAAACCGATTTGCTATGGCCCATGACCAGTTTACGGGAAAAAGGGGTTCGTTCCAAGGGGCTAAGCAAAAAAATTCCCACACAGTATATATATGTCTTCTATTTTTGCACATCATCTTGATTTCATTCAATTAATTTTGATTGGAATCTATACAAATTAAATTGAATACAACTAGTATTAAATATAACTATTTTGTTATGATAATTAATTACAGAAATAGGAAAAACCCCTTGCTAAATAGAATAATAATAGTTTATTGATTTTTTCTTATTTATTTATGACTAAAAACAACACAACCTGAGTTCGCGCACGGCAAAAATAAACTATCAAAATCAATTTACTCGTCGAATGCGTAAAAATCATCAACTTTCCATAATTACTTTAATAGCCAGCCTTTTTGCTTATGCTCTGTATTTTTTTCGCATTTTGCTAAACAATTAAAAGACCATTAGGCAAGGGATGGCAATCGAGGGGAATCCCCTCCACGCCACGTGACTCACGAAGGCAGAGGCAGAAAAAAACTAAAGCTAAAAATAATTATAAGAAATTCAGCAAAAATGACTAAACGATGAAGTTTCTTGCCCTATCTCCATAGACTCTACTTCTCTTACTTTTTTATTTACCTATTTTTTGGTTTTTTTTTTTGGGTTGGCTTTTTGGTTGTGTTTGTTGTGTTTGTGTGCGTGTGAGGGGTTCATGAACCTGTCGAGTGTTTATCAATTATTATTATGGGAGATTTGTTGGCTTGTTTGTGTCGGCGGGTCTTTTGGACTTCACAGTGGAGCCCGTCTTTAATGGAACTTAAACACAATTAAAAGGATGATAGCTAAACTTATGCAAAAGTATATCATCGAGTTATCGATACGAATTAATCGACATTTTTGGCCAGACTTAAATAATTATAAATAATAAAATAGCATATCATTTCTTTAAATAAAAATGATTATTAGTAATATATCGATTTTATCGATAGCATTTTTATCGGTTACGTTTTTTATTTATTTAAAAAAAAACCTATTATGAAAAATTAAAAATACTTATACTAAACTTATCTGCTGAAGAAAATTAATATTTTACTTTTACCAAAGAAATTGCACATTAAATTCAGAGGGGAAGCAGAGCACGAAGTTGGCAATGGAAGAATGAAAATGGAGAAGGGGTGGAAACCGAAAAAGGGAGCAAAAAACACAAACTCGATTTGCGCACCAAATTGACTGTAAAATGTGCAATCTGCAAGTTAATAATCGCCAGACGAATGTGCCTGCAATTTGAGCAGGACAGCAGCAACAACAACAGCAATTGCAATAAAAACTGTAAAAATAACACAAAAAGCCACATTCAACATGGGCCAATTAAAACAACAATGGTTGTGTACTAGACGTATACGTAATATTACACGAAAGCGAAATAAACACACCAAAAACAAAAAAAATGTGAAGAGAAAACATAACTAAACAAGCCGAAACATAAACAACAATATCAGCCAACAACATGTACGACAACAGTCAAAACACCAACGAAATTGCAACAAAATTTTAACAACAACAACGATAACAACAATTTCCACAACAACAAAAACAACAACAACAACAGGGCATCAGTCAAGCGGCAAATGCGAAAAAAGCACTTGAAAATGCTTTTTTCCAAGCCAAAGACTTTTGCCGACAAGATGACTTTTGGGAGTGTACTTGGTACAGTGCGCGACATAAAAAGGATTTTATAAGTAACTAAAAAATAAAGAAGATCTAAGTTTTATTTACAATATTTAGTTTAAACATTAGTTAAACGTTTTAATTATATATTAGGACTTACAATTTATGTTAAACTTTAAGAAACTGAAATGATTATTTTGAAACTAAGTTTTAATTAAATTTAATAAAATAAAAAATATAAATTTACAGTGCGCGACATAATAGGGATTTTATTAATAACTATAAAATAAAGAAGATCTAAGTTTTATTGACAATATTTAATTAAAACATTAGTTAAGCATTATTATTATTTATTAGGACTCACACATCATTTTAAACTTTAAGAAACTGAAATGATTACTTTAAAACTAAATTTAAGTTGATTTTTTTTTAACTTTTTTTCTTATATAAAAATCATATTAAAACTGTAAATAATCCTACAGTTATGCCCGACAACTTACCATTTTAAGGCCCAGCAAGCAAACGAATCTGAAGTGGCGGTAGTTGGCAAAGAAGACGTAGCAATAAAACATCATAAAGTCCCCGAGACAAGAGCGCGAACCCGTTCCCAACAATCAGTCCTACAATGCGGGGCTCAATTACAAAAAAAAAACCAGAAGAGGAGAAATAATATAATTTCTGTTTGTATTGTTGCAAAAGCAAAGAAGGAAAAAAGGCGAAAAAAAATAAATTTGGGTTGGAGTCTCCCAAGTGATTCATAATTTGTAACTGCTGTTCCGAAAAATTATTAAAAGTGGAAAAAATAAAGACAAATAGCCAAGCATTATAATATACTAAAATATAAAAATCCCAAATTTGTTCCTTGATAACTTCGAAAATCTATAAGATCCAAAATCTATAATCCTTTCCCAATGAGCTTCTTTTCCTTTATTTTCATGCCGTATCCAATTATCATTGATTAATGCTTGAGGAAAGAGAAGGGTAAACTGGAGGAGAAAAGCGAAGAAAGTCTGAAGAAAGTAACGCCTGTAATTATTTTTCCATTGATTGAGGTTTGGTCTTCTTTTTTTTGCTTTCTTCCCTTGGTTGTTCCCTTTTGCCTGCTTTTTCCTCTCCTTTTTTATTGTCGTTGGCCAATTTATGGTAGTTAAGCTCCTCCATGGTCCTGCTCCTAGTGCTTCTTCCTTCGCCACTTTGTCGGCTGCTCCTGCCTGCAAATGATGCTGTAATTTATTTGCCTTTGTCATTGCACTTGGCCCGGGTCTTATATAGTATATAGTACATACCATCCCATCCTCCGTTCATTTCATTTCACCCTCCTTGCGCTTCTATCTTTTTGGCCACTTGTGGCAGCTTCGTTCGGCGGATCCTCGGTGCCTGCGAATGGCTGCTCATAAATTTCTGCTGCCTGCATTTGCGTATGTTGCCCATCGTCGGCGCAGCTGCTGCTTCTTCGACTATTGATACACTGGAAAAAAGTTCCTAATTCGTCTCAGGACATGTAAATTATATCAAAAATAATCTAAAGACAAGTAACAATTTTAATTGGGAATTTTTGTAAACATTTTTAAAACCTAAGCACACATTTTGAAGTTGACTAGAGATGGCAAGTCTTCGATAAAGCTATCGATTAGTTATCGATTCTATAGTTTTGATAAAAAATGTAGTTATAATCGAAATAAAACCAAATCTATCATTTCTGTAATATTTTCTCCCTGTTTACCCCCCACAAAACCCCCTCTCGTTCCGCCTCTGTCTTGTAATTTATGTGCGGATTTTTATGGTTTGTTAGTTTTTGCAGCCATAATCCAACCTATCCACTCTAGAATCCACTGCCACGCCCCCAGCGCGCCGCCGCCCCCATCGTCGCTGTCTTATTGAACACTTGCAACATCATGTTTACCTCACTACGGTTAACCCCCTTCCACGCCCCTGCATTCCTTTAGATTTATTTGTTTGTTGTTTTCCTTCGTCTTCTGGTTTTGGTTCCGTTTCGGCTGGGGATTCTTTCATTATGATTTACTCCCTGCATTTTGTTGGTTCATTTGTTGCTAACCTTTTTATATGCAAATTGGTTTAAGGAAAATAAGGGTGATGGGAAAATTTAAGGAATTTAAATTTAATTAAAAAATGTTTAATATTTTTAACTGATTGTATTTGTTTTTTCTTTGCAGTTGCCTTAATTTGGAGAACGGAAAATTGGTTTAGGTAAGTTGATACTTTTTTTAAAGCAATTTAATTGATTTTCCAAGAGATATTTTTTTCTAATCAAGCTTTTCTGTAAAGTTTGCATTTCATCAACTTTGTGATGCTTTTTTGGTCCCTTTTTCCATCGCCAAAATCAATTTTCTTTTTCGTTTATAAAGAAGAAATATTTATTTTCCTTATGCATTCTCGCTTTTTTTTCCTCGTTGTATGCAAATCGAGCTGAAGATATAGTCGCCATATTCCCTTTAATATACCATTGCATTTTGTCGCCTTCCCTGGTTTTTTTCTTGAGATATTTTGTGTTAATTTCTGGCTTGCCGCCAAATCATTTCTTCAGTTTGTTTACCTTTCGATGCAACTTCTTTGCTGGGCTCCCCTTTTGTATTTATTTTTTCTTTTCTTTTTTTTTCCATTTAATTGTGTTGATTTTCGCGCTTGCCAAAAGGGGAGACTTTTTCCCTTTTCTCCCCTTTTTTTTGAAGAATTATTTTTGTGTGTGTCACACGTGACCAAATTAGCTTCACTGTAATTGCCTTTAATGTTTCGCCACGGTGAGAAAGTGAAACAAATCGAGAAAAATGTTGTTCATAGTTTTAAAAGAAAATTCCAAAAGTTACCTTAAATGTGGTATTAAAAATTAACTAGAAACCTGCTGAAAACATTACATTTCTCGAACATAAAATCGCGTGTCTCACGCGTGAATATCGAATCGAATGAGTGTGTACTCAAACACACAACTTGCCAACGATTCATTACGATTCACAGCGAATAAGCGAGGAAAAAAGCAACTATTTCGTGAATGGCACTTGCTACTCCGACTGCGGTTACTTATTAACTTTTATGGACCATATATAAAGTGCAATTTTCCCCATTTTCAACAAGACGCCAGCGGCCTGAACTCATCCCCGGGAAAACGGGGCGGCGGAAAAAACCAGTTAGGAATGGTAAAAAAAGGCGAAAAAACCCAAACTTATACTGGAACCTAAAGCAAAACTAAACCGAGGCACAGAGTTGCATTTCTTTGGCCATAGCAATTTACCAAATATGTACCTTTCACTTTGAAAATCGTAAAATGTCACAAACTGTTCAATAAAAACACAAATGACAATAAAAAATCCGATAAACAAGCGGAGGAAAATGGCAGCCGCAGTCGAAGAGACTGTATGTGCAGCTCTCGGAGTCAAACTCAAACCCAAACTCGAACTCGAACTCAAACTCAGGCATCGACAACAATGCACAAGCCATTGCATAAATTATTGGAAATTTATGCGAAAATTACAGCAACAACTGCGGCTGAAAAGCGGACAACGTCAGCAGCAACGGCAATCGAAGATTTAAAGTCTCTCAGATACTAAAAAAAAAGTTTAAAAATATTCAAGTTTTAAACATAAATTTTAAATGGTGTTTCAAAGTTTAAAAAAATATATTTCAAATATTTATTAATTGTAAAACTAAAACACATAAGAAATATATTGGATATTTCAAAGAAAATATCAAAATATGTGGATATTTTAAAGAAATTATCAAAATATGTAGAATATTTAAAAGAAATAATCAAAATATGTAAAATATTTAAAAGAAATAATCAAAATATTTGGGATATTTTGAAGAAATTATCAAAATATTCCTGGATTATTTATAATTAATAATCAAATTTTACAAATATTTTTAAATATTTAAAAATCAAGTATGTTTTACCTTTTTTTGCTTATTAATTTAAAACCTACATGTAATTCTACATGTAACTCAAACTCTAGGGTATCAATAGTGCCAGCGAAAAAACACACAAAAAAAAAACAACTATTGAGCCGCGAAGATCGAGAATAAAATATTGATTTCCTTTCGTTAAAAAAATTCAAATTTTAATTTACCACTTTTTGTCTCTAGGTTGTTGCCACAAAAAGTGGAACTCGAAGAAGAGAGCGGAAAAATAAAATAAATATGCAAAGACGATGGAAATTTACACTGATAACGAAATGATGCGTTTTCAAAATTGTATTTTATGATCCAAAACGAACGTGATCCCCAAAACACAACAACAAAGGGGTCAACAAGTTGTCAACTTTTTATGATTATTTTCTGCCTGTTTTTTTGTTGCTTAGCCTTTGTTTGGTGTGTGTTAACCTTTTCTATTTGCATTTTCAAGTCGCTTTTCTTTATTTCTTTCAATTTTATGATCTTTTTTTATAAGCTCGCCAACGAAGCGTGTGAAAAAGCCAGGCGAGAAAAGAGTGGAAAAAAGATTCGACGAAGAAGAGGAAACTTTGAGAGCCAGCTAATGAGAAATACAAGAAGTAGTAGATTTTAATGGGTAAAAAGGTGAAATAGAAAAGAGGTTTCTTGTATTTGGTTAATGGCTGAGACAAAACGAAGTTGGCCAAGCTAAAGCCTGCTAACTAGTTGGGATGTGTTGCAAGTGGCCTCGAGGAGATACAATTAATAGGGTTTACATCTTTAAAGATTTTGGAAAAGTATAAATGCAATTTTGTTGTGTTTATTGATACCTATCAATATGTAGAAGACATTTTTCAAATCGGACCATTCATTAAAAAGTTATGAGCAATAACACTATTCAAGCAGTGCAAGCAGTCCAAAAATGTACAGTTTTTCATGTATAAAATTTAAAATCAAGCGCATTAACCTCCCTTCACTTGAATGAATAATTTTATGGGCTTCCACTGCTTTTTTCGCCATTATTCATATAGCCTTAAAGATTAACTCTCCGCCTCTTGTTAGCCGATAATGAAATTTCAATAAAAATATCATGGCAACAACATGCTGGGTTTCTCTTTTTGCATCTCAGTAATTTTCCTTAATTATTATTTGTTTAATTGCGCTCATTGTTGTTCGGTTTATATGCAGACATATATATATTTTCTACTCTTTTTGCCCGGCTTTGTTTGCGTTTTGGCTTAGCTTGCGTTTGCTTTTCTGATTATTTTAATTCTCATTTCTCGGCTATTTTTTTTGTTTCGCTTCTTTGCTTTGTTTTAATGGCTTTCCCACATTGTTGTAATTAAAATACGTTAAACGGTGTTTTGCATATAGGCAGGCTCGCACTCGCTTCAAAGGAAAAGCCTACGGAACTTGCAGTATTTCTTCAAGAGTTTTCCCTTGGGAACAACAGAACAACAAAGTTGGAAATTGCCTCTCTCTCTCTTTGTACAGTGAAAACAATTTATATATGTGTCTCGAGTATTTTATGGGCAGCGAAACAACAGTGAACTCCAATGAAGTCGGGAGCAATTAAGTGTGAGTGTGTAGAAATACCCCTCCCGAAAAAAACTCATATCCTCTCATAGTTTTATATGTTGTTTGTGCATGTGCCTTTTGGTTGGAGTTTTAATACCCGTTACTTGTGGAGTTATAGGGTATATTGTAAAAGTGTAAATGCCATTTTGTTGGGTTTCTTAATACCTATCGCAATGTAGAAGAAAATTTTAAAATCGGAGCTTATATTAAAAAGTTATGAGCAAAGCAAGTAGTGGAATGCAAGCAGTGCAAGCAGTTGATTTTCTACTTGCATAACTTCCTTAAGTTTAATAAAAGGTATCTAATAGCCGAGGTGCTTGGTGCTTTGCTCTGGTTGTTTGCACACAAGAAACGTGCCAAAGCAATTCAAAATAGAAAAAAAAGCAGCAGCAACAATCATTTGAAGTCAGCTGCTGCTGCTTCTCTCTCAATTAACTTTGCATGCATTTAATTGCTTGGACAACGAATTTAATTTGATTTAAAGAAACCAACTGCATTATATAAGTGTTGCGTATATGCATACGATATACGATATACCATATAGTTGGGGAATTTTCCTCAGTGAATTCAGAATTCTAAGAAGACCAAAAAAAATTAAATATTAAGTATTACCTAAATATTCTTAGAAACCTACATTCTTTAATTTCCTGTTCATTTCATTGCCTGTTTTTTTTTTTTGGCCAACTTAAGCCTCTTGGCAAACATTTTACTTTAATTTTGTCGCCACTTAATTTTGATTTATTTGCTCCTGTCTTTTGCCCACCCATTCTCAATTTTCCTACCTTTTCTTTTTTTGGGCCTGATTTGACATTTAAATGCTACAACGATTCGTCTGCTGTTTGTCTGCTTGTCTGCTAACTTGGCTTTCATTTCCGTGTGACCCAATTTAGACGAGACGACAAATTGCCAAGAGAGATTTTCATTTGGCTTCTGTTTGGCGCCTCAATTGCCATTCATTCACATTCACCCACGGCAATTAAACGGTTTTCAAGTTAACCTTTCGCCGACAGCCGACAGCCCACAATAATATTAATTATAGTTTTTGATGCTCGCGCCTGAATGGGCTTTCAATTAAGGAAGAGAAGCGCCTGACAATTAATTAATTAAGTCCCTGGGAGTTGAGTTTTCGTGTGTGTTAAAGTAAAATGTCGCTTGGCCTTTGCTGGCTTTTCCTTTTGGGTGAAAACTGAGGGCGGTTAATTTGACGTTAAATTTCAAATAAATTTAAGCATAATTGGTTACTTTAAATAGTTAAATGTAGAATAACAATTTTAATAATATTTTTAATTACTTTTTAATTACAAAAAACTAATTATTTTTGCATGGGAAATTCGGGAATTGGGTTTTTGGTAAAAATAGGCTGTAACTTGACCAAAAATGGTCCTACACCAAAAACACATACTGTTTTGAACAGGTAACAAGACAATAAATAAATCCATGACAGTTTCCGTGTGATTTTGGATAAATAAAATTTTCGCCAATTTTCACATTTTTTATAAGGGGTAATATCATAATTTTTTGCAAAAATGGCCAAAAAATAAAGTTTCCAGATTTAAATGCCAATCGATTGGAAATTTAATAACGAGTCCAGAAAGGTATGACAATCTATATTTGGATCAATTTTTTTATTGTTTCGGCCAAAAAACTAATTATTTTTCGGTCGAAAATTAGGGATCTGGGTTTTTGGTAAAAATCTGAATTTTTCCTTTTTGTTTTTTGGCTGTAACTTGGCCAAAAATGGTCCTACAGCAAAAACACTTACTGTTTTGAACAGGTAACAAAACAATAATCAAATCCATGACAGTTTCCGTGTGATTTTGAAAAAATAAAATTTTCGCCAATTTTCACATTTTTTATAAGGGGTAATATCATGATTTTTTGCGAAAAATGTCCAAAAAATAAAATGTCCAGGATTAAATGCCAATCGATTGGAAATTTAATAACGAGTTCAGAAAGGTATGGCAAGCCATATTTGGATCAACATTTTCATTGTTTCGGCCAAAAAACTAATTATTTTTACGTCGAAAATTCGGGATCTGGGGTTTTGGTAAAAATCAGAATTTTTCCCTTTTGTTTTTTGGCTGTAACTTGGCCAAAAATGATCCTACAGCAAAAACACGTACTGTTTTGAACAGGTAACAAAACAATAAATAAATCCATGACAGTTTCCGTGTGATTTTGGAAAAATAAATTTTTCGCCAATTTTGTCATTTTTTATAAGGGGTAACATCATGATTTTTTGCGAAAAATGGCCAAAAAATAAAATGCCCAGGTTTAAATGCCAATCGATTGGAAATTTAATGACGAGTTCAGAAAGGTATGACAATCCATATTTGGATCGATATTTTCGTTGTTTCGGCCAAAAAACTTATTATTTTTGCATGGGAAATTCAGGAATTGGGGTTTTGTAAGTAAATTTAAATAAATAAATGTAGAATGACAACATTAATAATATTTTAGACTATCTAGTTATTTGATATTTAATTTGAAATAATAACTAATATATTCCTTAAAAACATCATAGAAAAAGTTGAATATATTTTTATACCCGTTACTCGTAGAGTAAAAGGGTATATTGTATTCGTGCAAAAGTATGTAACAGCTAGAAGGAAGCGTTTCCGACCCCATAAAGTATACATATTCTTGATCAGGATCACTAGCCGAGTCGATCTAGCCATGTCCGTCTGTCCGTCTGTCTGTCCGTCTGTCTGTCCGTCTGTCTGTCCGTCTGTCTGTCCGTCTGTCTGTCCGTCTGTCTGTCCGTCTGTCTGTCTGTATGAACGCTGAGATCTCGGAAACTATAAAAGCTAGAAGGTTGAGATTTCACACACATATTCTTGGGCTTCCTACGCAGCGCAAGTTTGTTTCATCGAGGTGCCACGCCCCCCCTAACGCCCACAATCGCCATAAACGATTTTCAAATGTGTTTGGAGGCCACATCTTTTAAGATTTTAAAAATATATAAACGCAATTTTATAGTGTTTATTAATACCTATCGAAATGTAGAAGACTTTTTTCAAATCGGACCATTCATTAAAAAGTTATACGCAATCAAAATTGTTTATATATCTATCTCCCTCGCACTCCCTTTAGCCCCAATAGATAGTCGGGACACCAACCCGAGTACAGCGTTCGCACTCCCTTTAGCTGAGTGACGGGTATTAGATAGTCGGGACACCAACCCGACTATAGCGTTCTCTCTTGTTATAAATAGAAAACACATATAATCTTTCAAGTAAATAAATTTAGAAGAGATGCGGATTAATTTGTAAGGCACAGCCATTGCGTAGCCTATTCATCAGCCTTTAACTGCCATTCGCAAAACCGATCCATTATCAGGGTTTACGCCCAATTGACTTTCGATAAACTTGCGAGGGTAGAGAGGGAGACCCCTCTTTTCTTCTCTTCTTTTTTTACCTTCTGAGAAATTTGCCCTCCCACCGCCGTTTTATTTTTTTGAGTGCATCATGAATATGCAGCCGTTGTTGTTGATGTTGTTTGTTGTTTGTTAGCCTGCTTTGTTTGTTTTACCTTTTTTTATGGCCTGACGCCAGGAGTCAGCTTCCTCTGTGTTTTCTTATTTATTTATGTGAGTTTGCTGTATTTTTTTTGGTGTGTCGCCAAGTTTAAGCCATGAAATTCATAGGATGGTGAAAATCTGCTTGCCTTTGTTTGGGGAAAATTTATGATATTAAGTATTTAAATTTTTGGGGGAACAGCTGTTCTTGTTCCTAACCTAATTATAGAGGGGAAAGGTTTTTTAAATTTTGATTTTAATAGGAAACCTAATGTGTTTTCCAATTCGTTTTTATACACCTTCTTTTTTTGATTGATTAATGAAGTTGTTTGTTTAAAGGGCTTTGCATTACTGGCTTTCAATTGAGGCTTTTCCTTTCAGCCAGTTGGTTTTTGTTACTTCTCTTGTTTACCTTATAAGGCAATCGTTTTATCATTATTTTTGTTTTGTATCACTTTGAGAGATCTTACTGATTTTATTCCAAGGTTGCGCCTTTGTACACGATCGAAAGAAGGGCTGCATTATATCGTAAGTTGAGTTTCGCCCAACGACTCCACCTCCAACTCCACGTAAAGTTATCTCAAGGTGAAGTCCACGAAAATCGAACAAAAAAGAAACAAACCAAGCGTATAAAAATCCCCATTAAAGGGCATAAAACGCCAAGGTTGGCTTGTTGAGTTTTTTTTTCGGCTTTTGCTGCGAGTGCAATTGCAAATTAAAAATTGTTTTTCCATAATTATTTCGCCCTTTTTTTGTGTTTTGTATTTTTCACTGTCCTCCGTTGATTGGCTTGTGTACGAAAAAGGTTGTCCACGATTGTGTCAACTTGTCGCTCTCGCTTTTCGGACACAGAGGCAAACAAAAGATATATAAATATATGTATTGGTATAAAAAAAACAGAAAAAAAGAAGCCAAAACGAGACCAGAAAAATGTTTCCCGGTTATGCAATCCCAATTGTCTGCAGGCCGAAAAAATGAAACGGTTTTTGTTTCAGCGCAGGCGATTTTTAATTGCCAGCTGTAATTGCTTTCGAAAACTTACTTGTTTGGTCAGTCTTCAAAAATATTTGCTTCTTAGTACTTGCATTCTTTTTGAAATTTGAAGTTCTGGAAAATTAAAAAAAAATAGGTTGATTTCGCATTTAATAAAACCACACAATACAATTTAATAACATTTAACACAATCGTATCTTCATTTTTTTATCTATTCAAATTTTGGAATATAATAATAATAATTTTTTAAAGAATTGTTTGTAATATTTTTTAAAAATGTTTTTGTTTTTTATTTGTTCCTTAAAAATATAGTTCTTTTTTATCTTTAAACGTATTCAAAGATATTATAATAATTTTTAAAATGTTTTTCTTATTATTTATTCTGTAAAAATATAGTATTTTTAAACTTTTAAAATTATTTAAAACTATTCTATTATGATCCTCTTAATAACTGACTGAAAAAGTACACCTATAGTACAAATATTTTCATATAAATCAGTGAAATCCTTACCACTTGCGGGGGTGCTGTCCGAAGTAAATGAAAGATATTGCTCCTCGAGACTGAGTCGATCGGCTCGACTCCTTTTGGGCCATGTCTCTGCCCCCACGAAATGTCACTTGCCACAGGGCTCTCTCTTCGCTTCGCTATTTGCTATTCGCTGTTTGCCATTTGCCATTTGCCTTCGGAGCGAAGTGGAGTGGAGTTGAGCTCCATGTGTCATTTTTATCGCTTCACTCCGTGGTAAGCCCCCGAAACCCCCTCGAAAACCCCCTCGAAAACCCCCCCGGAATCCCCAGAGTGCTCCAAGTGGCGCTGCATAAAATTGCCAACTACACAATCGCAGTCTGGCTTGGTTTTTATGACTCAGAAGTGCTTTACGCTGTGATTGAGTAGACAGCCGACCGCAGAGGCGCAGGCAAGGGGGGCCAAGGGGGGATCATATCGGGGCTCTATATACATATACCTATGGGGTGTACATATATGTATATCTGTGATGTGCCGGGAGAATAAAGAGGAGCCGTGAAAATGTGGAAATCGAAATTGTGAAAGTTAAGTAAATGACGGCAACTTGTCGCTGGGTCTACGGTCTCTATAAAGCATAAGTACTCCCCAGTTCCGCGAATCACCAACCTATACAGCCACCCACTCATCGGGGAAATCGGATATATATAAGTTTGAGCTTCAGTGGCAATCAAAGAGTAACCAATGAATATACAATGGGCACTAGCTTTTATCTATGAAAAGCGATAAAATGAAGTATGGAAAATATTATGGCATTCTTATTTAAATGAGATTTATATTTATTTATATTTCTAATATTTGTATTTCTAATATTTATTTTTCCAAGATTTATAAAATATTTGTCTTTCTAATATTTATTTATTTATATTTATTATATGTTTTATTAAAACAAGAAATCTAATAATATTTTTGGTATTTTAAAAATCTTTAAAACTAGTTTAATATAATTAACAATTATTATTTCAAAGAAGAGAGGAACTATTTTATGGCCTACATTTTTTTCAAAGTGTATAACAATATTGTTGGTATTTTAATATTGTTTAAATTCACTGAACTATTTTTAACAAATATTATATTCATTTTTTAAAACTATTTTATAATAACATACATTTTTCTTACAAGTGTATAACAATATTTTTGGTATTTTAATATTCTTTAAAATCAGTCTATTATTGTTAGCTATTAAATATTAAACGGACTGATTATTTTGCATTTTGTATCTCCATCAGTTAGAATAATGCTTTAGTTAGCTCCACGTTTTCAAGTGTTATTAAGGCCCCTTTCTCAACGATTTTTGTACCTTCGTGTTGGGCTATCTGATCTGGGAACCCTTGTATCTTCGGTTACCTCACAGTAATTTGCAGAAATTTGTTGCTGCCTTGCCCTTACCCGATATATATATATATATTCTTATATATCTGCGGGAATATAGCCCGTTCATGATAGCCACTTGCCACTTGGCCACTGGCCGTTCTGCCCAGGCTGCACTTACCTGGCTTTCCTGGCCAAATTCCCAGTCATTTGGGTTCACTCCGAAACCCCTTTTCCTTCTTTTCCCCCTTTCCACGGGGGGCAGTTTGTGTTGGCCATTTCGGTTGCCGTTTTCGGTTGTTATGGCCACTTGCAACACACAACACACACACAGAAACGAGCAACATCATCACGTAGAAAGGCAGACGAACAACTTGAACAACAAAAAAAAAACAGGCAACGGAACGAAAGAAAAATATCTGAAAAATTGATTAAAGTTCTTGCAACGCGCAAGCGGCATCAATTACCTGTTGCGGTTTGGCTCTGAGGTTTGGCAGCAGCAGCAGCAGCAGCAATACAAACGGCAGCAACATCAGCGACGACGGCAGCAACACGAAACACAGCACAGCAGCAACCAGCAACATCAGCCGAAATCAGGTGAAGGAGAGATGAGGCTGCGGCTGCTGAAGATGAGGCACAACCGAGGCAAAGTTAAATATGATTACAGCGCTTGGCTTTTAGTTTCAAGCATTTTTCAATATATGCGATGATAAAAAAAAATTCGTTGAGGTTGTTTGTTGTTGTTGCTGTTATTGCAGTTGTTGCTGGTTGGCATAATCAAGCTAAATTTGTTGTTGCCGCCGTTTCGTGAGCTGGCTTCGTGCTGCCTCACTACACAGGAAAAAAAAGGGTTCAGAGAGGGAATTTTTGGGAAAATTAAATATAAAAAATAAATTAAATAAATAAAAAATTAAGTATAAAAAAATAAATATAATAAATGCATAAATATAAAAATAAATAAATAACTATAAAAAATATAATAAATAAATAAATAAATAATAAATAATAATAAATAATAAATAATAATAATAAAAATAATAATAATAAAGCTATTTTACTAGAAACATCTAACAATATTATACAAAAAGAAGGTTTACAATCTGTAAAGCTAAAAATAAAGCTAAAGTTTAATTACGTTAAGATTAAGATTCTTAGTTATTTATATAAACAAAAATAGGTATCATTTTGAAGAATTAAATATGTTCAAAACTTAACTGATAAATCAGCTTAGATGGAAAATATTTCTGTGTAAAAGAGAATTTCCAGTTTTGAACTTGGGCAAGGCTTTTCTTTTGCCTTTCTGCTGTCTCTGCCTCTTTATTTTTTCTTCGTATTTTTTGTATTTTTTTTTTTATTGATGATATTACATTTTCAACTCATGTGTGCGCCCTTCTTTTTCCCACCCTCCTAAGGCCGTCTCTTTCGCGCTCTTTGGCTGCGAAGAAAGCGCTTAATTGCTTTTGAATGCTTTCCGTGAGTTGCATTTGCCGCCGCCAGCAAGAAAAAAAAACACTGAAAAATCTGAACAAAAAATGTAAGGAAAAATAAAAGAAAAGACAGCTGGTGGTTGGGGACCCGGTCGTCGGTCTTGTTTATGTAAAAAATGTAAAATCATTAAGGCAAGCACAGCAGCAACTTGGGTTGCTTGGAGTTGGGTTCTCGGTTCTTTGGACATTGTCTATGGGTCCACAGTTTGACAGGCACTGCGGTTAAATGCCAGGCAACCCGAGAGCCAAACAAAGGGAATCTTTAAAGCTCAGCAGCCCGGCCACTCGAGATGGAAACACTTGAGCCGGGGCTTCTCCTCTTTGAGTTCCTCCCCCTCAATTGTGTAGAAATGCCAGCTAGAAAATCGAAAATCCAACCGCAAAGTGGAAGACTCGAGAAGAAACAACCGAAGAAGCCAAGAAGACGAGTCTTCGCTTCGTAGGCAATTTTGTTTCGTTTCTTCTTTGGCTGCAAGATGAAAAGGTCGAAACAGTTGGCTTATAAGGTGGTAATGGTTGAATCTTAATAGAAAATCTTAATAAACAAAATAGAAAAATAGAAAGATGATAATTATTATTATAATTGATAATATTTTTTATTTGTTGAGTTATTATACGAAAAAAAAACTTCTATAGACTTGTGGTAAATTCTAAAGATTTTTCTAGAGTAAAGAAAACTAGTTTTATTTTTGTTTAAATTAGTTTACAATTTGTTAAAATAACATAATTATTTTAAAGAATTTTAAAGAATTTTTCCAGAGTATTTACCTTTTTATACAGATTATTTCTATTATTTTGGTTGTGTTTTTTTTTTGCTGATTTCAGGTTTATTTATTTTATTTTATTTTTATTATTATTTTGTTTTGGCCAAACAATAAAGGAAAATTCCCTTAACATTTTGCAACATTTTGAAGTCTGAAGTAGCTGGTTAGGCTCGGGAAAAAGAGAAGAGAAGAGAGGGGAAAATGCGAGGCAGAAGAGAAGACCATTTGCTGCATCATTAATGGAGCCAGTCTGCATGGGGGTCCCCCAGCCCCCCGTCACCCCTTCACCCCCCTCAGACCCCCTTTGATCATTGGGTAAATATCAACAAGCGTCCGTCCATGTCTGCGACTAAAAGATTTTTTCAATTCCTGGAATTTAATCAAGGTGCATCTGCAAGCCAGGGAAAAAAGAGAAAAATGGGGGAAAAAACAAGAAGACCGCTGGCGGTGGTCGTTGTTGTTGTTGTAGCTACGTGGATGTGTCTGCCCAAATAGTTAAAGGGCAAAATAAATAAACGTAGTCGGTCGACAAATGTGACGACGACGAAGAAGATGGGGACTCTTGCCTATAATGATGTGCCGATAATGAAAGAGCAAGTTAATGTCGGTTGCTGTGCTGTGTGAAATCATTTTGTAGATGCGCGTGATGCGATAATATTTTCTACACCCTTTTGCTTTTCTTTTTTCTACTCTTTAGATATTTTTTTATAATTTTTTGTATGCCTTGCCCGTGAAGCTGTGGCTTTGTATCTGCAAGATACTTGTACTTCTGCTGCTGTGACATTTAATTGCAACTGCAACACCTGCAAAAAAATCTGGAAAATATGAAAACGTTTCACACGCTCAGCAAAATCAAATGGAAAAGAAAGAAAGGCAAAAATAACATAGAGCCAGCTGCTTGCCCAGAATCTAATCAATTTGAGAGAAAATATAGAGGAGATCCGGAACAACAGCTGTTGTGTTGCTCCTCTATTGTTTTGTATCCAATAGATACTCTATATGTGTATCTCATAATTTGTAGGGGCTGTGTGAAGCGTTTACCTGCTCTCGAAACTCAGTTCAAAACGGCTCAATTGTTCTCCAAAAAGGATGGCAATGCCGCTTGGAAACCGGTTCGGTTCCCAGATTTATTTATTTGTTCAATCTTTGCACCTGCAGAGATACAGATACACGCAGCAGTCAGAGATTAAGATACATAAAAGGTTCGACCTGCAATTACCACAAAATTGTTGTGCAGCGTGGCCCCTCAAATGAGTACATTTTATTATTTATTATCACAAAATAATTTTGCCGAAAATCATATTTGATTTTTGCGCATTGCCCTTGTTAAATATTCATATTTCATTTTCCGATTCTGTGTACTCGGGGACCATAATAACAATGAATACAAATTAAAGACCATCATCAGACGCATTATGATGAGTGCATATTCATTCACCATTAACCAGACTACCAAATGAATGGAAAGCGGCTTAATAATTATTGGACAAGTGGGAAATTGAAGTGCCAAAGTAAACCAAGGAGAAAATAAATATATTTAGTGGAAAAAGAAATGAAAGTTTTCAATTAAGGCTTAATAATTCTGGAAAATGTACAGCAAGTATTTATAAATTCAGAAATAATAAATAAAATATTTATAACATTATTAAATACGTAATAAATTATTACAGAAATAGGAAAAAAATTAAGTAACAATCAACCTGTCTCTTTTATTTTATAAAATAACATAATAAAAATGGACAAAAATAATATTATTATTATTTAATCAATGCTAATATAATATAATACAAAATGGACAAAAATAATGTTATTAAACACGTAATAAATTATGACATAAAAAGTAAATAAATTGAATAAAAATCAAGCTTAAAATTATTTAATTTATTTTAATAGTTAATAAATTATTACAGAAATAAATAAAAACATTTTGAATTTTTTTTTATAAATTTTCCCGAGTTCTTCCATTTACTGAGTTTTCCCTTTACCAATTTGTGTGTACCCTGTTTTTCCCTTGGCCAATGATTTGTTGCCTATTCTTGTGCGCGTTGCTAATTTACGAGGCTAATTTGCTGCAGCAACTTATTCATTGCACTGCACTCGACTGACTAAGACTTGCCTTTATCCCCCTTTACCCTCTTTTGTTTTGTTGGCCATTTCCTGTCACGTCTCTGACAGCAACAAAAACCAAACAAAGCAAAAGCAAAAAGGGGCAACAGAAACAGCAGCTCGAACTGGTCAAAAGAATTTGCAAGGAAAGTTTCGTTGCCTGTAAGGAAAAGCCAAGGGACAGGGAAAACGGGGGGTGGTGAAGAAAAGTATGCCAATTGCCAGGGTCAGGGCCTAAAGAAGAAGAAGAAGAAGAAGAAGAAGAAGCTGAGGAAAAGGAAGATGAGCGGTAGCCAAGGTTTCCAATCTATCTTTCAGCTTCCCTGCAGCTGCATAAAGCGGAAAGTTTATCGAATTATGTGCAACAAAGTGGCGAGGGAAGATGGTCGGTCGGGTCAGAAGGGATATGGCTAGCCAATCACCTAAGTGATTATCCAGTTCAGCCGCTGACAGCCGATATCTCATTTAGCTCCTCGGGAAAATCGTTAGCCGATTAAAACAAATCGCATTTATAAGTTGTCACGTTTTAATGAAATAATAATATATTGTTAAAGATATTGATATAGATGTTGATAAAGATATTGATACATGTATTGATAAAGACATTCAAGTAGACATTCATATAGATATTTATATAGATATTCATTTAGATATTGACATAGATATTGATATAGATATTGATATAGATATTGATATAGATATTGATATAGATATTGATATAGATATTTATAAAGATATTCATATATATATTCATACAGATATTGATAGAGATATTCATATAAATATTGAGACAGATAGATATAGATCTTTATACAGATATTGATATAGATATTTATAAAAATATTGATAAAGATATTCATGAAGATATTCATATAGATAATAAGTGTTTGTTTCTAAAAAACTTAATCTTCTTTTACATTTTCTTAAACATTTGGAAAACTTGTTAAAACTTAGATCCTTAGAGAATTTCAAAAATCTCGAATAATTTCTAAATATTGTATATAAACAAATAATTTTACTTAGCGGAAAACCTTGCATCTCTGGATTTTCCTCAGCCAACGAGACCATTTTCTCTGGCTAATGCAATTATTGGCAGACGCACAAGTGGAAAGGAGACAGGCGACAGGATAATGAGCTGGGGTTTGCTGGCTTATTTGCCAAAGGAGATCATCGCAAATGGGTTGGCAGCCCGTTAAAAAGTCAGCTTTCAATGGCCCTTCTTCGACGTCTGTCGCCCCTTAGTCATCCTGCAGATACTCCTCTTAATTTCACCCCCCTACCCCCCACACACACCTACTGCCCTTTGCCCCTTTTATCCTTGACATCTTTTTGTCTCATTAACATTTGCGCCACACAATCAACGGCAGTCGACGAGACTGGACAGCGTTTTTTTCCACCGTTGTTGCGTCTCTTGTTTTTTTTTTCTGTCTGTATCTTTCGCCGTTGTTGCATCTCCTCCATGACACTCTCTTTCTTCTCTTTCTTCTCTTTCCACCCCCGTTCCCCACTTTCTCCGGGGTAATTCTTCTGCACCTCGGTTGAATAATGTCCAAAGTGCACAGTGGTGCCAAAGCTTTAGTAACAGTAATTTTTAAAATATTGAAAAAAAAAATGTTAAAATCATGCAAAAATTTTTAAATATATAAAGGATGATTTTATATTTTTATGGAAATTATTTAGAATTTAATCTTTTTTTTATATTGCTTGTAAAAACTTGAAAACTGTTGCCTCCTTTTGAACAATTATCTTAAATTCAATTGGAATAAAAATTGTTGAAATATTGTATTCCTGTTTTTCTTGGTTTTTAAGAGTTTTTTCTTTCTAAATTTTTTCTTTAAAGTTTTCAAGGTTTTTCTTTTTTTTTTAGAGTTTGGAGCCTTTTAATCTTCGACTTGTTAACACCCACTTTTCCTTCCAGTTTTTATTAGCCCTGCTTTCTGCTGCAATTTCAATTTAGTCTTTGTTTTGTTCTGTTCCGTTTTGTTGTGCTTTGTTTTTATTTTTGCCGTTTGTCATGGTTGATGTTGCTGTTGCGCTCTATGTTGCTGCTGTTGCTGCCGCTCGTTGCAATGTTGCTGCTGTTGTAGCATTTGTTTGACAAGCACCACGTACAACATGCTCGTTTGTCGAGGGGGGAGGGGTGCGGGGTATATGAGTTGGCTACAAAATTAAAAATGATATGGAATCAACAAGGGGCACGAGGATGGGGAGCTGTGGAAATTGGCAAGCAAAAGATGCACTCGACCATGTTAACCAAGGGCCGAGAACCCGGGAAACAAGCCAGTCGAGTGGAGAGGCTAAAAAAAATAATAAAAGGGAAAAAATAGGTAAACTTTATGACATGTACACACCGGGAAATGGAAGTCAGCCAATACAAATGGAAACAATTAAGGGGATTGGGTAGGAGAAAATGAGATTTAAGAAAATCCCAGGATATAAAGCAACAGGTAGAGTCACCTAAGAAGCATCACCGATTCATCAGCTAAGCTAAACATGTAACTATAAAATTCAACTGGCTTTAAGTGGAACTCCTTTCGTATAATCTCCTAACTTCTTGCTCAACCTCAATCAAGTTAGTTCGCCTCGTTTTAATTTAACCTCTTGGCTTTTCGCAACGATCGTGAAAAATGCATATATATATTCCTATATTTTTATACCCGTTACTCGTAGAGTAAAAGGGTATATTGTATTCGTGCAAAAGTATGTAACAGCTAGAAGGAAGCGTTTCCGACCCCATAAAGTATATATATTCTTGATCAGGATCACTAGCCGAGTCGATCTAGCCATGTCCGTCTGTCCGTCTGTCCGTCTGTCTGTCTGTCTGTCTGTCTGTCTGTCTGTCCGTCTGTCCGTATGAACGCTGAGATCTCGGAAACTATAAAAGCTAGAAGATTGGCATTTTGCATACAGATTCTAGGAGTTCCTACGCAGCGCAAGTTTGTTTCAAAAAGGTGCCACGCCCCCTCTAACGCCCACAATCGCTTATATACGATTTTAAAAATTTCAATATTTCGGAAAAGTAAAAATGCAGTTTTATTGTGTTTATCAATACCTATCGAAATGTAGAAGAAATTTTTCAAATCGGACCATTCGTTAAAAAGTTATGCGTGTTCAAAGTTTCTATCTCGATCTCCCTCGCACTCCCTTTACCTGAGTAACGGGTATCTGATTGTCGGGGCACCCGACTATAGCGTTCTCTCTTGTTTATAATTTTTTCATAGTTCTTTCCTTCTTGTCTACCGTTTGCCTGACGTTCGTTAGTTGATGTCCGACCCTCTGCGGCCAAGTCTCACTCTCCTTTGTCATTTATGCAGTCAGCAATATGACAAAATTCTCGATGCAACGACCGCAGCAGAGGTAGCAATAAAAAAATAAGAAAAATAAAAGAAAGGAGTACCTGAAAAAAAGAAGAAAAAAGCTGGAAAATAACCACGGGTGAATCATTTTACCTTTTTTTTTTCCTTTTTTTGTTGTACCCCTGCTATATTGTGCATTCTTGAAGCATTTTCTTTTGCAGCTTTTTGTTCGCTTATTTGTTTTTTATGACATTTTATTATGACGTCAATGGGGGGAAGCGTTTAATTGACAGTTGCTGTGGGTCCTTCTTTTTCACCTCCTGCGGCTGCCTTTCCTTCGCTTCCGCTCCTGATTCTCGTATTTTTACTATTATTGTTTTAAACTTTCATTTCTAACTTTATGGAAATGTCTTGAACAGAAATGCAATGCAGGAGGGTCTGTGAAAAAAAGGGTAGGGTATTGCGCACTTTTAATACATGGAATTGACAGTTTTATTGCTGTTCAATATGTGGAAAATAATGCTGATGACGTTGCACTTTAGTTGTTGTTGACTTGGCTGCAATGTCAAAGTAGCAGCTTTTGTTTTTGACATGTTGGAGGTGCTTTTTACGCTGTAGTATTAATATTTCAGGTGTTTTTGCCTGTTGGTGAAGTTGTTGTTGAAATTGTTGAAATGTTTCTGGTGAAAATAATGTTAAATTTCTAAATTTTTGATTGTTGGAATTTTTTTTTCCCAATGTTGTTGAAGTTGTTGAAATTGTAATGGTGTATATATGGCGGATTCTGCTTTCTGGTGAAAATAATGTTGCTATTTCTACTGTAAGTGGAGTAGTTGTTTGTATTTCAGATGTTTGTACTACTTTACAGGTATTTTTTGTATGTTGGTGAAATTGTTGAATTTATATAGAGCTTTGTGGTGTAATTTTCTGTTGCAATTTGAGTTGTTATTTAATTTGCATATTTCTCGGTAGCATTTCAATCGATGTTTTCTTCGACTATTTCTGCTGCTGACAGAGTTCTTGTTGTTTTAGTTCCTGTTGTGTTGGTTTGTTGTGTTGTCTGTGGTTCCTGTTACTGTAGCTGTATTTATATCAACTTAAGCTGCTCAAGCTCCTCCTTCTGCTTCTGCTTCTGCTTCCGCTGTGGCTGCAACAATTGCATCAACTGACGTTGCTCTGGTGACTGTATGCAGTTGCAATTGCGGCTGACATATCCCATTACAGTTTCCGTTACTGGTTTTCTTGGCTCAAAGCAGAGAGCGGTAATGTTTTCCAACGACAGCTGTGTGCTAAACATAACATGCCAAAGGAAAATACTAGGCTATCTTCTACTACTTATATGTATATGATTTTTGCTGCCAATAAATGCAAGTCTTTAACTAATAAATATCTATTCTCTGTTTCTCTTGCAGCTACGCAAACTGGTGGAAACTTTTTCCCCCACCACCCAAACTGTCATTGTCTTTTGGCATTGGGCAACATTTTAATTGAAAAAGTTTCTGGAGAGATGACTGTGAAATTGGCCAAGCTGTTTGGGTCCGGAGTCGAGGTCCTGGACTCCTCCATCTCGCCCAACCTCCAGCAGCAGCAGCAGCAACAGGAGCCACATATCCAGCAGCAACAGCAACAACCACTGGCGGCACAGCAGCAACAACCACCGCCTCTGCCGCCTCCGAATGCGAATATGAAGAGCCTCAAGTATTACGAGCACCTGCAGGCCACCTACGATTGCCATCTGATGGACCAGGATCAGGATCACGATCAGGATGACTACGACGAGGACACCTGCATGCAGCGCAATCATCCGTACAACAATTCCCAGCGACCCCTGCTGGGGGATCGGCGACCCCAGCTCACGGTGATGAGTGTGGTGAAAAAGGGGGGCGGAGGTGGGAAGTCGGGGGTGCCACTGCCCCCTCTACCCCCCCTCAGGAGCTACATCTCACCCTATGTGCAGCAGCAGAAGCGGGACAGTGCCAAGGGGCTGCATGGCTTCAACGACTTCGATGCCCTGTCGCAGCAGTACAATCAGCACTTGCAGAGCAGTCCGCACATCGGCTATCCCTACGGCAGTCCTCCCTCGCCGACCGCTCAATCGAGTGACTTCTGCTTCGATCGACAGACGGGATTGGTCAGGGGAACCCCCAACTCGGTGGGCAATCATCATCAGGTCATCTCGAGCAGTTCGAGCAACTGCAGCAGCTCGCACACCACATCCACCTCCTCGCCCACCAGATATTATCCGGATAATTCGGGGAATATTACCAGCCTGTATCCCTCCCGTTTCGAGGATGATTTTTGCATGCGTCGTCCTGTCGTCCAGTTGGATGGGTCATCAGTAGGAGTAGGAGGAGTAGGAGGTGGACCCTTCATCTTTGGCATTGCTCCGGAGGAACAGGTGACGGACTATGGAAGCAATCCACTGCCACCGACGCCGCCGCAGCTGAAGCAACAACAATCTGTGATTAGCCGAAGTCCCTTGGTGAGTAAACATTAAAATTAATATCAAAAAACAATAAAAATCATTTTTAAATTTAATATCTTGTAATTATAAAGTTAATAACTATTCAAATTATTTTAGAATCCTCAGTTAGATCATGGATCTCTTGATTTAGTGCTTTCATATGACATTTAAAATTAAATATAATTTTTTCTTAATTTTAAATGGGCTATAAACAGCAGAAAATCAAAAACTTAAAAATTAGATTATTCCATGAAACTTCTAAATAATATTTATTAAATTCAATATTTTAGATATGTTTAATCTTTTTGCAGAGTTTAAAAATTACTATAGTATTTTAATAACAAATCACCTTTAATAATAGGTATGTGTAGAACTGTTAGGAACTAATATTTATAAGTGATTTTTATAATCACAGAAAGAAAAGAGTCAGAACCAACTTGATATTAACCTGTTAATTTTCATTGTATAGAAATTGCATTATTCGATTTCTCTCCCTTTGAAAATGCATTTTAAACTTATATATAATTTCTTATATATTTTTTTTTATTAGTGTATTTATTAGAGATTCCTAGGTAGTCAATGCAGAACAAACCAATAATAGAGTCGTCTTGAATCCAAGAGCAGCAACAAATTTACCAACTGGACGGCTGTGTGAAAAAACCTTGGCTAGATAAACCTATTTCTTTGTTGACTTTCGTGTATTTTTTCTCACACACAAAAGTGGGTTGGATGGGTTGTTTAGTTGGCTTGTTCGGTAGGTTGTTTGTAAGGTGTTATGAGAATTTCGCAGCATGCAAACCGTTTGGAAGGGAGCCAGAAACTTAAACAATCGATTGTTGTTCTCTTCTTCATTACTTTTTTTTAAGTTTATTTCTTTCCCTGCACTTTTCCGATTTGGTGGCTTAAGAATTTACCGTTGTTGCTGCTGATGGCGTGGGTGTTGCTGTTGGTGTTGCTGTTGCAGGAGCAACAACACAAGTTGCAACTACTGCTTTCAGCCTTTCGCATTGGCACGTCTGTCTATTTTGATAATGGCCAAAGAAGATGCTGCTCCTCAGTTCACCTGGATGGTCAGTGGGGGGGGGTTTCCATTCTCAGTTTAAGCAGACGGCGGGAAAACAATCCTCTCACTACAGCAACGCCCACACGAAGACAAAGCCCGTCAATGTCTGAGCCTGTGTCTGGTTGAGCTTTTCATTTCAGCAGCCAGCAGCAGCAGGAGACTCAGGACCTTTCAGCAACGAAGACCCTTACAGTTCCCACCCCCTTCTGGTTGCACAATCATCTTGGGCCATTAAAGCCAAGCAAATTAAAATGTTGCACAAATAAAATGTAAGAACCTTTTCGCGTCGCTCGCTCTCTTTATTTTCGCAGCTGAAACGAAAGAGGAATCCTTTGCTGGATTAAAGCACATTTCGTAAATTAATAATGAAATTAATTCATGAATAGCAAGTGTGAGCGAAAAGTAACGAAGGAGAGAGAGATCGCTCAATTAAAGGATGAAATGGGATCGTAAGGGAAATGGGGAAAAGCTACAGGATGTGAGGATATATAAGGTGGCAATACGTAGGAAATGCAGAAAATAAAGGCAGTTGTTCATTTGCTTGATTATACTGAAATAAGTGGGAAATATAAAGATTTAAAATATACCTACAAAAAAAAGTTGGTAATAAATGGAAAATATAAAAATAAAATTTGCTCAACAATACTGAAATAAATCGGAAATATATAGCTTTAAATTAAAAAATAAATTTGACAAAAATAATAAAAAAATTATGACTGCCTAATTATACTGAAATAAGTGGGAAATTTTAAGATTTACATTAAAAAATGAATTTGCTAATAAATAATAATAAAAAAATATACAAAATAAAATTCTTTGTCAATTTGCTATTTATACCGAAATATGTCGAAAATATAAAAATTTGAGTTTTAAAATAAATTCATTTTAACAGTAATTTAAAAGAGTAAAAAAGAGAAAAGTCTTTCCGAAGGATTTTAAATGTTCGCCATGAAAATCGCCTTGCCTGTAATGAGATAAAATTGGTCGAATGTGCCTGGGCCCAGTTAAAAAGCAAATTACGCTAATGAAATGCTTTAACCCTGATGTGGATGCACTTTACACCACTCGAAACTCCCAGGCAGACCAGTTTTCCGCCACTTTTCCACAATTTTTCCTACCACCCCCTCCCCTTTTCCCCTCGAGAACCGCAAAAGTCGCCAAATGTGATGGTGATGGTCGGTGGGAAAAAGCAGGGGAAGGGGGATAACCACAAAAGTAGAAACTGAAACGAAGGAAAAAGAAAATTTCGTAATTACACTTAAGTTGGTTAATTGTCGGACAGATATTCCGCTTCTTCTTCTGCTGCAACTTTTTCGCTTTTCCGCCCGTTTGCGAAAATCATTTTTATGGCCATACTAATTATACAAATTTAATGGGATTTATTTTACTCGAAATGGGGTGGGCATACAAAAAATTAATGAATATATTATGGTGCAACTATTTTTTAAATATTTTTTCATGATTTTTTCTTTAAGGGGGTTTAACATTTCGTTTTATTTTAGTTTTTGTTTTTATTTTTTGGGGCGATAGGCACTTGGCTTAGCTTTAGCTAGAACCTCGATGCGATGAGAGAGGGAAACAGAACGAGTCGAAGGGGAAAGGGGCTGAGATTTTTGGAGAAAGCTTGCTTTCCCAGATTATTCTGGCAAATAAACCGTAGGATTACCATATCATACATACATACAAGATCTACAGATATAACACATATATATAACTACAGATTTTTGTAAGGACACCATTGAGGTTTTTCGGTCAGCTCCACTCTATATATACTATATAAGGCCCACAAGGTTGCGGTCTTAAAAAGCGAGCAACATCGAGCAACTTTTGTTGCTTTTCGTTCTATAACATCGAATCAAATTGAATTGCGAAAAATCGTCTTCGATTACACGGCCACAGACCAGACCATATATGCATATATGTCGAGATATATATATCCAAACATACACATATCGGGTTGGAAAAAAATCACAAAGTCAGAGAAAGGGGAGTGGGACAATGAGAATCGTTTTGTTTTGGCATTGCAAGCTCAATGGGCATTTGATAAGTAGCGCAATATCGACAACAAAAGAGAGAGGTGAGTCAGCGATTAATTGAGTCACAATGCAAAGCCATTTATAAGGAGCTGTTTTTGAATTATTTTTGGAATATAGAATTATTTTAATTATTATTTTATTAAATACGAATTAAAAACACCTGTAGCTTAGTGCCTTCTGTTGCTGATTTACCAGTTTTGCTCAGCTTGTTACGGTTACTGTTCTGATTGCTGTTGCCAAGTCTGTCTTTCTTATGGTCTTTTCTTTGTTTTTGGTATAACATTGCATTGAAAATTATGCCACTTAAGATCAATTTACCTTTCAGCTAAAAAAACAGAAATAAAAGCCAAGCTGAAAACAAAAATCCAAGTTAAATTCGTTGTGTGCCGCAGCTGCAAATGTTGTCGTCTGTTGCAACTTGGATAATTGAAATCACTGTTGCTTGGGCACTGAGCGAAAAAAAATGTATTCAAAATGGTATGGAAATTTAAAAAAAAAAAAATTTTTTCAGGAGATTTAGTGGTATTATTTGGTATAATGAAAATTTAAATATGAACTGAATTTTAATTTATTTTATTAATTTTATTAAATAAATTTAAAAAAATTTTAAAATTCCCACAAGCTTGGAAATTGATTTTTAAGTCTTTAAAAATTTTAAAAAATTTAATTTCGTATGATGAAACTTTAAACATAAATAGAATTTTTATAAATATATTTTTTTAATGGTACATTTATTTCAATAACTTTTAGAATTCCCATATTTTTCCCACCAGATATTTTACATTGTTCAAGCCAATTTGTTCTGTGTAGAGTGGTTGTTACTACCATAGACCATAGTTGTTGCCACATAGTTAAGTTGTTTTGGCCCGCGTCGTCGGACTGTCTGACAAAGTTAAAGCTGCAAATCGGTGGTGTAGATGGTGCAGATGGGGGTGTTTTGGTCGGGAAGGGGGTGGTGTTCGGTGGTACTGGCGGTGGACAGGTAAAACGCAACCTGGCGCGACCAACTGGCTGGCCAAAAGCCGAGCTGCTCTCTGACCAACCGAGCCGGTTTCAGCGACCATGAGACAACAAATGCACACTGAAACACACAACTGCATGGGGCAAGCATAAACACACAGGGACACTTGGACACTTGGACACTCGGACACCACTTAATGCCGCATCTGGACCAATAGCAACACCCCCTTAACCGCCCCTTAACCTCCCCCTAACCCCTACCGCCGCCTGTTGCAGTATTTGATTAAAAAGTTTGCCCCGAAACGAAGTTTACTTTTAGTTTTATGGCCTCACCGCCTTCTTCATCTTCAGTTTATTTTTTTCCTCTTCATTTGGAAAGTTGAAGGTGTCTTTCAAAACGTAACTTGAGTTTCCGGATTGATACGATTCCATTTGGGCAATATCTTAATGCCGGGAGCTTCGTTTGTCCCCGGGAGTGGGTTTAATTAACTTGATGGGCTGGCATAAGTGCAAAGATGCATCTATCTACCTATCTACCTCTCGCTGGGAGGATCGGGGTATACATGCCATATGGATGGGTGTTTGGGTATATATATCCAGCTCTTCTGGGTGCTGCGGCGAGACATCTGCCACAAGAGTGGGTTGCCTGTTGGCTGTGGCATTCAGTTGCCGGTTAAGTGCGAAATTGGGGTCGTCATCTTCAGAGTTGCACAGCGCAAGAGATGGGTATCGTGTATATAAGTATATGTGAATATGGATCCGTATGTTTGTACATCTATTTTATAGGGACAGAGGGGGCTGGGATTATAGTCTGTCCCGGGGCTATCACTATATATATATACTATATTATTACTATATTCAAATACTTAATATAAGGATTTTTACAAGACAAAGAATATCTTGTTTTTACAAAAAATCCTATTTATTTCCTTTAAAAATAGTAAATACCAAAATTACATTTTTGTAATTTTAGGTTCTTTAAAAAATATTTCTATACTTTTTCCAAGACTTTTTTAGTTTAATTAATATAAAATATTACTTAATAAAAAAAAGGTTCTTATAGTTAAAAGTAAATCCTATTCAAATGCTAATTATGGTTTCCAAATCAGTTCTCATTGCATTGTTGAGTTTGACTTAGCTTATTGCCAAGCTGCTAGTAATGCCACCTCTGGTGTACTTGGCTCGGGGTGCGAGCGAGAAGGCGATAGTCCCACTACATGCCTGTCATCGCAGTCGTTGCATGTGTAATTTGCTGAATTTTTAATTATGACACAGAGCGCAGCACGAAACAGACAGATAGACAGACGGACAAACGGAGAGATACGGATCCAAATCCGAAAGGTAGAAAGGCAGAAGAGCAGGAGCTTGGAAAGGGGGGGGGCTGTGTGTGTTTGTGGATTGCAGGTTAATCTGCCGTGTTGCATGTTGCATTTGCCAGTTGCCATTTGCCAACTTATCCAACTGTCAAGCGGGTCTCTCAAAATCGCCTTAAGCCCCGTGTTGCTCCCAGATGCCAAATCAATGTGCCGCGACAGCATATGGGTTAAGGTAGCAGCAGCAGCAGCAGCAGCAGCGGCACAAGGGAGGGGTTAAGGCTTACAGATATTGAAGGATTAGATGCGATATGGCATTCATTACTGCAGCTAGCGGAGCAGAGAAAGCTTCCAGCTGCAGTGCTTCAAATTCAAGTGATGAACTGACGAGTTATTATTGCAATATGTTTAAGTACCTTTCGAGTTTTTAAGAGCCAGGAAAAGCGGATTTTATCAAGCTCGAAAAGAGTTCTGATTGCTAAGGGCTTTAAGTTATAAATATAAAAAGGTTATAAGACTTGAATTTAATTTATAAGTATTTTTTCAAGGGATACTGAAATTTAAAGATTTAAAATTTCTAGTTAAATATATTTAAAATATTTTTTAAAAAGATTTTATAAAGCTTGAAAAGAGTTCTGATTGCGAATGGCTTTAAATTATAATTATAAATTATATAAATTGGTTTTAAGAATTTAATTTAATTTATAAATATTTCTATTTTAAAGACAGACTGAAATTTAAAGATTTAAAACTTGCAGTTCTATATTTAATATATTTTTATTAAGAAAAGCGGATTTTATAAAACTTGAAAATATTATTATTTATATTTATAAATTATTTAAATTGTTTTCAAGTCTTTCAATTTAAAATATGTATATTCAACTATTTGAATATCAAAAAAAGTGCATTTGTCTTTATTTGCGCCGCCATTCATTTGTATTATTTTGTTGGCGAAACTCTTTCAATCTATTTCCGTTTGGGAAATTTAAAACAAACCACTAAACATTCGCAAAAGCGAGACCAAATATTTAAATTCCCGCCGATGACTATTTGAAAATTGAATATTTATAAATCCATATTTTCCATACTCTCTATATATTAGTATATATTTTATATATTTTTTTTTAGACCATTTCCCTTTGCCACTTTTGGCTGTCTGTCTGCCATTGACAATTCAATGCGGTTTTGAGCGTCGTGCGGCTTTTTTCTGTTTTGTATTAGTGTTGCAGTTGCAATTGCAGTTGCAGTTGCAGGTTGCACTTGCGATTCGTGAATGCATTTTGGCCATTGATTGAAATTGACCAATTCGCTGCGGTGGCGCTAATGCAACAAAAGCAACAGCAGACTTACATTTTTTTTGTCCGTTTTTAATGGAAGTTGGGAAGCTTTTCCAATTTGTTGACAATGACAACAAAGAAAGTGACATCAATGTTGCTGCTGCCGCCAATGCAATTCAAATTGTCAGCTGCACTTGTCGCCTTTCGGCTGGATTTTCCCCCTCTTGTTTGTATGTTTCGGCCTTTGGGCCCTTTTTTAAGCCGCCAAAATCAACAAACAAAAGAGGTGAAACCGAACACAGACTCAGCCAACTATAAGCCGACATAACACAGCCAAAATGCCAGCAACAAGTAATTTTCATTCCTCCAGTTCCGGGTTCCGAAATCGTTTCTATATATATATTTTGCATTTATTAATCGCGAACGTCCGCAAAGCCAATTAACTTGGCCAAGGACCATTTTCATTTTCATTTGCGCTGCATACTCTCGGGCAGCTGGGTTAAAATGAAAAGCTCAGCGACAGAAAACAAGATAAATGTAAAGGGGTTTTCCACCTTTCCACCTGCTGCATAAAAAACGGTGGACTACGTGGCGTATGAGTAATGCGGCCGCAGGAGTGGCAAAGAAAAAATGGAAGAAAAAACTAGCTTGCCAGTGATTTACATTGCAGTCTTTCATAATTTTACATGTCATTAAGAGAAAGGAAAAAAATCTGTTTTATTACTACTCTAAAAAATGTTCTCTAATTGCAATTTTCATTAGAAAAACACCAGTTGAAATGCCAAAGTTTTTTTATGCCTTTGAAAGTAGGAATTTTAATTACCAGCCAGCAATCACAATTTGTTTAGTAATTTAGTTAGACTTCAGCTTAAACATTTATATACAAAAGAATTTAATTATGTTTTTATTACTTTTTATGGTAATTTCATGTTTTTAGGTTAGTATAAATATAAATAAAGGATAAAAAAATATACAAAAATAATTTTTAAGCCCCTAAAATACTTTGTAAAATTTCAAAAATAATTTTATACCAATTAAATTCCACTTTAGTTTTTCTCTTTTCCTATTTGAAGCTTCAAACATTGCGTAATAATATTATTATCACTCCCACTTTCCATTTTCCACCCTCTGACTTTTCCAGCCAGCAGTTTTTGGCCAGAAATAGAAACTAATTTCATGTCCATTTTGGCGTTCAACAATTTTGCTCATTGGAATTGTTGCGCTGCTGTTTAGTTTCGGTTTTTGCGGTTGTGCTTTTAGTAGTAACCGCTGCCCCGCCCCTTTTTCCAGTGTGTTTTTGAGGCAATAAGTGGCATGCCATTAAATAGACCGCAATTTTATTAGTTGCTGTGCTGCTGTTGCATCAAAAACAAAGGAAAAAAAGCAGAAACGAGGTTACCAATAAACATGCCATAAAAAAAAACACACACAAACACAGTACGTTTCATAAGAGCATAGAAGCAAATTAGAATTTGAAAATCACAAACAGCAGAATATATAGGTATTTCACTTGCAGCTTATGACGTAAATATATGGCCAGAAAGCGAGAAGTACAATCATAAAATATTCCATAAACATCATCTGTCAAAAGCTGTCGAAATGGGCCAATATTTTTGAGTGTGCCAAAATTAAAATGCAAAAATCCAGGCCAGCGAAAATATAATTTTTCTATTTGATCAAAAGCAAAAAATACGAATAAGTTTTCACGAACTTTTCCTTTATTTTTCCTCAACCAATTGATATCAAATCAAATATTTTCATATCCAACCGTAATCCATAAATAATAATTCCATCAATTTCAATTGAAATTTCTTGTGCCAGCAGCAGCTGTTTTTTCCCTCTCATTCATATATTTAACCCAAATTATTGTCGATTTTTTCCCCATAACTTTGGTCTCATGTGAGTTTGTGAGGGGTTCGAAAAAAGGGGATTTCCCCCGGCCATTGATTCATTTGAAACTCTCAGGCCCTCTCTTTCTAATACTGCTCAGCCATCTCTTTCTTTTTTCGACAAAACATGTAAATTACAATTTCAACAGCTTGCTTACTTGTATTTTTACGAATTTTTTTGGCAAATAAACGACAGGTTTTTCTGCTTCATTTGCCTGCCTAAAATATATTTCCTTTCGCTCGCTTAGAAAACTTTGACCCATTTTTCAAGTTTACTGCCCACCACCACCCACACACACTGAAGTGGCCTTGTCCTTGCATTTTAAGCATGATTTACAGGCTGGCCAAAACAAAAACTTTTAATGGCCAAGAAAGGCAGGATGGCAACACACGAATGTCGCCGAAAGGTTACAAAATGGCCAACATCAGATTCTATTGTCTCCTCTTTAATTCGGCGAATTTATTGATTGTTTTCTTAAAGATTAATTAATTGAATTATTTTATTTAATTTTGTTGTTTATTATTTTTTTTATTTATTTATTTTTATTTTTATTTCATTTATTTTTTATTTAATTTTGCTCTTTATTTATTTTTATAAATTCAAATTTTAAAACTATTTTTTTAAATATTTTATTTAAAAAACGCTAGAGAATTTTTTTTATTTATTTCCTTTGTCTGGTAACACTTAAACATTTTTATTGGTTGCTTTTGCGTGGTTAATTTTATGCTGAAGTAACTTTCTGAATAAAGCCAGAAGTCACTTCCCTTTTCCGGGCCAAAACCACCCAAGTTTCTGGCCAGAAGGAGTTCTCTTTGCCACCACTTTTGATTTATTTAATTCTTATTTTTGCTGCATTTCTTCCAGGCTCTCTAAAGTTATTTCTCGTCTCTGCAGGAGTTTTTCTTAAAACCCACGAAAACTATACATATATATTTAAAAATATATATATATGGGGGGAGGGTAAAAAAGTTTTTCGGTTAAAATAAAAAATTATTATTTACATTGCCACAAGCCGCAGCGAGGCAGCCAATATTTTTTCAACAATTATTTGTCTCAACTTCAGGTCCCCCTGGGATTTTCCCTGAAAGTCAAGGGTTAAAGCGACAAACTTTTAAAGGAAAAATGAAACAGGAAAGAAAAAACTGCGACCATTTCGAAATAAAATTATAAGTACATAAGTATTTTCCGCAAAAGAGGAGCGATGGCCGAATGAAATTATTAAAAAGTTGCATATTTACGATGACCAAAAGACCAGGAGTAAAGTTTTCCCTCAGCCCCGGGGAATGGGGTTTTTTTTGGTTTGACATGACTGGCCCTTAACATTTTCCTCTTTTTTCTGGGGACGAGGGACTGGAAGCTTTATTTAGTTTAAGACGCACATGGCAAAGTTTGCGAGCAAAGTTGGTTGGCTGTCAAGAGGAGAAACTTGGCTTTGACTTTCGGTTTTATGTACCAAAAATGGCCAAAAAATAAAGGAATTATTTTTAGTCAGCTTAACGGCAGGAAGTTAAGTGAAAGAGAGACGTTTTAATTTAATTTAAAAGGGGGTGGGGTATTTTATTTTATTTTATTTCTTGTATTTATGCTGATTGGAATAATACGCCGGAAAAGTTTGATCAAAGCCTGGGAAATTAGTAAAACTAATAGCAGCGCCACCTGAAAGCAGTTATTTGTTCGTTTCAAAGGTTAATTGCCAGATTGACCGATTGCCTAACAGTTCTTTTCAATTTCTCCTAAAGGTCAAACCTTTTTGGCTGCATTTATCGATTGTGTATTTTTATTTTTATTTTGAGCTTTCTTCTGGCATTCCATCCCAGCCCCAAACTCAAAGTTTCACTTTCGTGTAGAGATATTATCGCCTAACAAGCGGAAAATGGCAAGCGAAGGATGGAAAAGTGTGGGGAGGAAAATGGGGGAAAGCGAGCGACCTTCTCAAGTTGACAACGACAAAACGCAGAGCAATTTAGATATTGATTTAGATAGCGTCTGGCAAATATGTTTTCCCACTTGAACGGCAAGCATATTGGGAAAACAGGAAGGCTTTTCTCCTCCCGAGTTTTCCAGCCCCCCAACCAATAAGTTGACTTGTAATTGGCAATTGTAAATTGATTGATAAGCTGCTAATATATTAACCCATTTAAACTCTTTAAATTTAACTCTGCAATTATTGAATGAATTGTTTGTTGCCACTTAATTTGTGTATAATTTATAGTGCTTACTTTTGCTCATATCAACAAAGTTAAATATAATTAAATTAGGGGAAAAAATATGAAGTGGCATTTTTCGAAACATTTCAGCAGTTTGTTTAAGCGGAAAATTCAATTAGGGTATGGAAAGTATATTAGTTTAGATCATTTTCTAAATTTAATAAACGAAATTCAAATAAATAACATAAACATTTTGATTAATGACATAAAATAATTAAGAAGCCCCAAAAGAGTTTATTTCAAAAGTACTAGGTATCTTCAAGTCGATTCACAGTTTAAAGGCCCACTATTAATTCAAGTGCAGATTTTTGTTGGCCATAAAACGATTTGATTTAATCAACAAGAAACAAAAAACAAATAGTGGGCAATAATTGCAAACTGTTGCTCATAAATTAAATTGTTAAATGGTTGTTGAAAAAGCGATTACACTGTATTTGCCCTTTCTCTGTTCACTGAATAAATCAAACATACAGAGAATATTTATTCGCTCGGCTAGTGCGATGTTTATTGGCCGGAAAAAAATAAAAGCTGAGTGGTAAATTGAGAAGCCATAAAAAGGGGAAATAAATTTTTAAAATAATTATTTATTAACTTCTCACAGAAGGGAAGTAATCCTTGAAATTTTAGAAACGTTTCCAAAAGCTGACTCAAACAATCGAAGGTTGTCAGTCGGTGGCGTATACGCAATGTCAGCCAGAAATCAACAAAATGTGCTGCAACATTGCCAGATATTTTTATTCGTCTGTCAGTCACTCCATTCCCTTCTCCTGCTTTCTCCTGTCCCTCCACGCCACTTTCTCCCTCCTTTCTCCCCAGAAAGCAGCTGCTGTCTTCCTGACTAATTTATATGTGCATATTAAATTAGTCGGGCGAGGCAAAAGTGTCGCGCTAGGCATTAGTTGGCACCCCTCCATCTCAGTCTCAGTCTCCATCAACCGAAAATGGCTAACACCTATGTGGCCCACACACACTCACTCACACACACACAGCTGCTTCAATCTGTTGGCTTTCATTATTTAATTGCCACTCTTGGCGAAATTTCCAAGGAACACCGGGCGTATGCGCAATGCGGCTCGGAAATAATCAAATTTTGATGGAAATCTAAATGCAGCCGAGTGAAATGCTGTAGTCTGGATTAAAAGGCATATGTATATAAACTCTTTTAAGTGATTTTATCGTTCTTAAATTCGAAATTAAATTGGATTTTTCCCATTCTTTTTGCAGCAACAATCGCTGAGCGACACAAGTGCCGCCAGTAGTGGCAAGGGCTCCAAATTCTTACTGCGTAAGCGTAAATCAAAGAAGACAACCGCAACAGCAGCCACAACAACAACAACAACAACAGCGGCAGCAGCTGAGGCCGCAACAACGGCCAAAAAGGGTGGCAAAAAGGGTAAGTGGTTGCCAATTTAAGGCCAATTTCCATCTGCAACCTAGATGCCAAAAAGTTTCCTTGAGAACGGTTTACTGGCCTCCCGGTTATATTTTTGGATAGCTGTCTGCAGAAGGCTATTGTTTATTTTTTTAAATTATGAAACAGTTATAGACGGATTTCATAAAAAAACAGATATTTATATTTTTCACTGCATACTTTTAGGCAGCTTTAAATATTAAATATTATATATTTATCATAAATTTATTTTTGTACCGCAATAATATTTGACATTTATTTTAAAAATAATATGAAGGTCTAGCAATAAATTACTTAATTTATTATTTATTAATTGATTTTTATATCTTGGTAAAATGCGTTTAATCCTCAACTTTAAATCGATGGCTTTATATATGATCTATACATTTATTATTATATATTCATTTTACTTACATTTATTATATAGTTTTTATATATTTATTACATATTTAAATGCCCCACAAATATTTTAAATTTAAGCCATTATTTTAAAAATGTTATGAGGGTCTAGTAATAGATTACTTTATTTATTATTTATTAATGGATTTTCATAGCTTGGTAAAACGCGTTAAATTCTCATCTTTAAATCGCTAGCTTTATTTATGATATTTAAATGAATTATTTAATTTACAGATGCTGCCCCCTCGCAGCCGTCGATCAAGTGCGTTTTGGTGGGCGACGGGGCGGTGGGCAAGACGAACCTGATCCTGTCGTATCTGGAGAACCGCTTCAACACGGAGCACGTACCCACGGCCTCGGACATTTATAATGGTGAGTGGCGCCGCCCTTCAACAGGTTTCCCATCTCCATTTCTTAAATTTACCACCCAATCCCAAGATTTTCTTCCATTTTCCCACCCATTTGAAAGGCCCAACCTGTGCGGCCTTTGGTTTCGATTAAAGGAGAGCCAAGAATTCGGGTTTCGCCACTCGGCGCACGTATATGAATTTTTCATTTTGTTGAAAACCAATTTGTGAAATCTTTACCGAGTTTTCCGCTTTCCGTGTGAAGGATGATGTGGCGATGTGTGGGTGGTGGGGAGAGGTGGATCTGAATTTTCGGTGGGCCGATGGGTTTTTGGGTTGATTTGGCGAGTGTGTTTTATGCTTTGTGCTATTCACGAATTTTAATGAACGGAAAATTGAAATTTGCGGTTATTCAGAGAGAAAACTTGACTTTGTTTTGGGTCTCGTTTTATATCCCTCTTGCCGATGTGCAATTGATTGAATTATGCTTAGCCCTTAGTAGCCCTCCCATCCACCACCCTTAACCCTTAGTCTGGCACTCGAGACTGCCTGCCTGCCGGCAGCAGCAAGTTTAACCCCTCACCGGGCCCCTCGGGCTGATTTTAATAAAATTTTGCATGAATTTGCACTTCTCTACACGCTCGCTCGTTTTTCGGGGCCCAAAAATTGTGTGTTGCCTGCCAGTCAGTCAGTCGGCTGAAAAGTGGGGGAGTGTGAGAGTCCTGGCCCAATTCGCCCTGCAGATAATCGTGGAATAATTCAACAGATTCAAATCGGTGTGCAGTAGTACAGTGTAGTGAGTGGCAGGTCAATTTTAAGCAGGGATTTTAGATTTTTGCTTATAACAGTTTATTTAAAAATAATTAAATTATGTTAGAATTAAAAGTTGCAAGAAAAGATAAGATATAAACACATTTTTTTGTCTTCATTTAAGTTTTATATATATTTTGGATATTGGCTAATTTCAAACTATTTGTATACAAAATATATGATATACATTTTATAACGAATATAATAAATAAATTTAAATTCTCACATTTAATTCGCACTTTTTGGCTTTTAGTTTAAATATTGGTAAATTCCAAACTATTTATCAATATAAAATATTTGATTTGAATTTTGTAACGATAAAAATAATTTAAATTCTCCCTCTTTTTTGTTCAATACAAAATTGTTGTTCGACATTCTTGCAGGTGAGGGAAAAAATATCCTAGTCTCGTCCTTTGCTGTTTGCCTGTCCTGCTAATTGAATCCTCTTTTTTGGAAATGCCAGGATTGCAGCTTTATTTTTTTGTGCTTTTAGGGGTGGGGGGATTTGTATTTGAAACATTTCATTCGGCCTGAAATGCCAGGGATGTCACTTGTTTTTTGGTGCCAGGACTCGCCTACACCAGCTGCTTTTGTGCTTTTGTCCCGCTGTCGTTTGTTAAGAATGAAATTACGCATACGCCGCGTGTCCTCCGTGTTTTCAGCCAGGCTGTTGGCAACAATTGGCCGGCTCTGTGAATACCGGGCATAGTTGGCTCTCAACTTTTCGTGGAATTTGCACTCCCTTTTTCAGCTTTTCCTCTCCTTTTCCCTCGCTTTTCCCCCTGCTTTTCTCAGCTGGCGTCTTTTTTTTGCATATTTTGCTAGAGGCCAAGACTTTAGCATAGTTTGGCCATTAGACATAAGTTTTTGGGATTTTGGGAGCACTAATTAAGGCAGGAGACTGGCTAATTGACTGGCTCTAAGTGCGTCAAATTGTTGAATTTATTTCAGCGAAGGAGGAGACTTGATATTTAATTGCCTGATGTATCATCGCTCAGTCGGAAAAGGAGACTGCGACTCAATTAGGTGTCAATAAGGTTGAGTCAGCAGGAGGAAGCTGACTTCGTGGCTCACAATTACATACACAATTGCTCACTTGCTCGCACACACACACATGCGAGTGTTTGGGACTTTTCCCTTAACCGCTAACGATGTTCGCCTTTTGTCCCGACCTTCGGGAAAGCCATTGTCTGGCTTTCCTTTCTCCCCATCCTCCCACTTCATTTCACTTTGCTTCACTTGAGCTCAGTTCACTGCTTTTTGTTCTCCATCGCGTAAAGCGATTTTCAGCTGAGCTAGCAAACAATTTCCCTTTTGTGAAAAGCGAAAAGGGAAAAGGGAAAAGCAAAGGGAATGGGAATGGGAATGGCATTGAATGCCTGTGTATTCTCTGTGTTCCCTGGCATTGATTTCCACTTTTACACTTTTTGGCAGCCCAAGAAAATGGCCAAGAAATACGGGGCAACTAATAAAGCAACAATGAGTGGCTTCAAGGAAATTGCACAATGAAATGGGGAAAAGTGATTGCGATTTTTCACAGCTGAAAATGGGAATTAAAAAAATAAAGAGGAAGATAAAAGATAAGTCAAGGAAAAGGGTTCGGGAAATTAAGCTGTAGAAATTATATACATTTTTGTGTGATATTTTAAATTATTTTAGCTCTAAAAATATGCTAATATTAACAATTTGAAATTTGTATATTTTTTTTATATTTAAAATGAAATTTAGTATTGGTTTAAAATCAAAATGTTTTGAAATTATTTGTTCTTTAATATTTGTAATATTATTATTTGTAATTTTGATCAAATAATATTATGTTTAATTTGTTACAAATATTATTATTTTTAATTTTTTTTAATATTTTTCTTTTTAATTTTCTTAAATATTATTATTTGTTTTAAATATTAAAATTTGCATTTTAAACCTATGCTTTTTCTCCTCAAAGGAGGAAACCCCTTGTGGAAATTCCCAGAAAATTCAACGAATGAAATGAGGTGCACGTTTTTTGTTAAGCTCCATTAAACCAAACCAAAAAGGAGGCTGGGGTTTTAGGCCAGCGAGATGATGAAGTCACATCAACGTCAGGCTTTCGGCTTTCGGTTTGCCGGCCCCTCGAATGTATTCATGAATTTCATACGCTGCACAAATTAAATTTATTTTACATGAGCCGTGGGTCTGGCGACCTTCGCTGCACCTGGAAACCTGCAACCTGCTGCCTGCTGCCTGCTACGTGCTGCATGCGGCAGGCTGATTAAAAATCCCCGAGCAGGGCAGCCGGGCAACTTTATTTACGCAGGCCAAACAGTCGGAGGAGGCTGCATTGAATGAAAGGTTGCCATGATTAACTTTTAGATAGGACATGGACACAGTCCGGGGGTTGAGTGGGTGACTTTCGGCTATGGGGGCTATGGGGTTCTGGGGTTCCGGGCGAACGCGAGGTCAAATCTGCTTGGCGGGGCGTGCAAAAACAAGCCAAGCCAAACCAAACCAAAGCCTCAGAGCACTGAAAAATAATAAGCAATTAGCTTAAAAAATTAACCAATGATTTTAGCAAGAATAATAGTAATTAAAATAATAATCTGAAATTTGTATAAGAGTTTTATATATAAAATAAAATGTTCTAATGCTTTTAAATCAAAATGTTTTCAAATTGTCCTTTTTTTAAATTTAAATGTTGATATTTATTTCCTCAAAAAATTTTTATAAAAGATTTTAAAATCTGAAAACCAAGTTAAGAGCCTAAAAGTATGCAGTAAATAAATGATAGTCGTCTTTTTGTATGAATTCATCTCACTTTTGGGTTTAAAATATATTGTTGCATACTTTTAGACACTTATTTTAAAATATTTGTTACATTTTTCTACGCCATTATTTTTAGTACTTGTGTTAGCTAGAATATTTAATTAATTTGTTGAAAATTTCCTGCTATTTTCCGAGTGTGAACTCTATAAACAGTGCCATCCCCTTCGTCACTCCCCTGAGCATCATTCAAATCATTTTCGCTTGCCCTTAAATATGAATGTTCTTTGCACACATGGTAGGTGGCTGGAAAAGTGGTCGGAAAAGTGGGTGGGAAAGTGGGGAGCAGGAGTTAGGAGGAGTTTCCCTGCGCAGCGCTTTACTAATTCACTTGCTAGCGCTTCGTTTCATTGTTGATGCTCCAAGCCACCATTTTCATTTTCCTGACGCTTTTCCAGCTCGGTGTTCGAGTTGTGGGCATCAATGCAGTGTTGGATATAATTAAACAGATGTTATCACTGAGCGGTGCGTTCCGCAAACAAATGTGTGCTGAAAAGACAAATATTAATTAACTGCCGGAAACCCAAAAGCTGAGGGCTAAAATTCTCGTTAAAAGATTACTTAATATTATCGGTTTACTTTGTTTTCGCAGTGAACTAAATATTATAATTTTAGTTGTGGTATTCCTAAGCTGCTAATTAGTTAACCACAATGTACTTTATGAGTTCTATGATATTTTTATAGCAAAACCCTCATTAATTATTTTTTAACAGCATAGTTTTGGGATGCATTTTTAAAATATTTCACGTTTATTTTTAAATCACTGGGAAATGCCCCACATTTTCTAGGGACTTGGTAGGTAAATATAAAATATTTCTCAGACAAAACTATCAATTTTCTTGAAGCTTTAATTTAGTTAGTGCTTCATTTATCACCAAGATTATAGCTTACTTGCAGCTGAGAAATAAAAATAGAGAGCTGAATGAATTGCAAAATTTCAGGCATCTCCAATTTTCCGGCTTTTCTTTTTGTCAGCTACCTGTGTCTGTGTGAGTGTCCACTATTGTAGTTTGCGGCTGTGTGTGTGTGTGTGTGTTTGTGAGTGGGTGTTCGAGTGTGCCATGTGCTATGCCAAAAATTTGCACTTGCGTGGAGGAGACAACAAAAGGATTGGCAAAGAATTTTAAATTAAATTAAATTCCGACAGGAAAATGCAATCACAAAGTGCGAAAGAGGAAGGGTCACCCTCAGTGTGAGAGTAATTTACATATTTTGCAATTAAATTGAACCGAAATCAGGCCAAAGTGGGCCCAAACGCACACAAGCACACGCACAGAAATCAATTGATTGATTCATTTGTAAATAAAAGGGTGGGAAAACTATGGAAAATGGGTTGTCATTGAAGTGGAACGCTTAAGATCATGATTTTAGCAAATAATGTTGAATAGGTTTGGCTGTTTTTTTAAAGAATTTAATCGTATTTTTAAAGATCACAAAACAACTGAAAATGTTTTTTTTTTTAATTTCATAAAATTATTATTTTTTTAAAGATTTAATCAGCAATTACAGAATAATAATAATTAAAAAAATATTATTTGGTAATAAAATACCACAGATTTTTGTAGTATTATTATAATAAGATGATTTATTTATGCATTTAGGACTGGAATAAATATTATAAATATATATATTATAACAAAAAACGATTAACCTTTAAATATCAAATATATGGACATTTAATATAACTTTAAATATGAAATATGTCCATTTATTTAATATTTATATTTATATGTATTTAATATTTATATATATTTCTATTTAATATTTTTTATATATATTTAATATATTTAATCTTAAAAGGTTAATTCATGTAGTTCATGTAAAATTTCATATCCATCTGATATATATTTTTTTTAATATAAAAAACCCAATATATTTGCCCTCCCCCACAGCCGATGTGAATGTGAACGAGAGTCCGGTGCACCTGACCATTTGTGATACCGCCGGCCAGGACACCCTGGATCCGCTGAGGGAGCTCTGCTATCCGGACAGCGACGTCTTCCTGCTCTGCTTCTCGGTGGTGAAGCCGGAAACGTTTCGGGCCATCAAGGCCAAGTGGGCGCCCAAGTTCGCCAAGACCAAGGCCGCCCTGATTTTGGTTGGCACCCAGGCCGATCTTCGCACCAGCCCGAATGTTCTTAACAAACTGCAGGTGAGTTGGGTTCTCTTCTGATTTCTCAGCTGATTTATTAACGCTTTTGCTGCCTGCGGGTGCGACCTTATCATTATTTATCTTGCCTCCGATTCAAATATTTATGAAATTCTTATTTCTTATTTCTGATTTCTTTTGGCCTCCGGTGCTAACTTGATTTTTCCGCTTCCCGCCTTTTTTTCCAGACAAATGGCGAGAAAGCAATTTCATATGCAGACGCCTGGGATTTGGCAACAACAATTGGCGCAAAATACATTGAGACTTCGTCAGCCACACAGGTGAGTTGGTTCTGGTGAAGTTCAGTTCAGTTTAGTTTAGCTTAGTTAGTCCACTGCCAAAGGGGCGGGAAAAGGAGTACCTCATATTAATTAAAGCCAAAAGGCAGACAAGTCATTGCTCTGGGTCTCCGACTTCATTGCGGCTGTCTCGTGTAAACACTCACAAAAAAATCCCCCGCTCTCTGGGGGAAAATGTGATACCCTCTAGGAATAATAATGTTGTAAAATAATTTTTGGAAAATGTTCTAAATGCTCTTCAAATTGTCTTAAAATAATTAAATAATTAATAATCAAAAAAATTGTATATATTTTCTGAAATTTTAGTGTAAGCAATATCTTATATTTAAATAAATCTAAAAAAAATCTAAAATAAATCTAAATTAATCTAAATAAATCTAAATATGTACATATATCCAAATAAATCTACAAAATCTAAATGTGTCTAAATAAATATAAATAAATCTAAGTAAATCTAAATAAATCTGAATAAATATAAAATAATCTAAATAAATATAAATAAATCTTAATATATCTAAATATATATAAATAAATATAAATAAATATAAATTAAATGTAAACCTATCAACGGGCATACCCCAAAGATTATACAGGATAATCCGGCGAAAGAAGCCTGCGGAAAAATAAAAAAAATATGGCTGGCTAAATTCCGCAGCCAAAAGGAGGCGTCCTCCTGCGGGAGGCAGCAGCAGCTCGTCGTCGTCGTCGAGGACCGCGTTGCTTTTCATCCTTTTGAGTCGCCTTGTCACATTGCACGACCAACACACACAGTCACACACAATAATCATAATTGTGCGGTTAAGAGCGGGAATGGCCGGGAAAATCCCCTCTTGTTTGCCCCAACACTTCCGACTGAATGCCGTCGCTCCTGTCAGCCGTGCATTGCACTCTACGCGGATTTCCCCGAAGGTAACAGCCCCCATCTTCCTGCCACAAAAGAAGGCGACAACGAAGATGAAGCGATTGCAACAAATTATAAAGCACTTGGCACCACCAGCCAGATGAGGATGACGATGGTGATGATGATAATGATTATAATGATGATGTTGCCGACGATGATGGTGACAATTTGTTGAGCAAGTGCTTCGCTAGTTGCTGGAAAATAAGACACCATATATAACACCGCGATTAAGTTGTATTGCCGCCGGTGGGAAAAAAGCTGTTCAAAGTGTTAAGAAAAAAGCTGGGGGGAAATATGCCGACTTTGGTCTTTGGAAGCTCATTTAAAGAAATAACTCGAAATTGTATCATGGAATTTGTTAAGTAAATAAATAAATAAGTAAATAAATACGTAAATTCATTTACTTAAATGAATAAATAAATTAATAGGCAAGTTAATCGTATAGTTTCTTACTTCTATGTATTTCCATAATAAATCATTACTAATTTACCAAGTAAACAAAAGCCAAATTAAAACTGTAATAAACCAGAATTATGATTCAGTAAGTCAAAAAAAGGATATTTTAAGTATTAAACAACTATTAGATTAAATCCCACAAACAGCCAGTTAATTATGGGTAAAATATTTAATTTGCCATGTATATCATGTATATCACTCATATCAGCCAGACAATGGTTAGCAATTAGTGCAGCAAAAAAACAGAAACAATGGCGAAGCTCCATTGATTTAATTAAGCAGTGATTAATAACCGTATTATTTCGTTCGCAGGACAAAGTCAAGGATGTGTTCGACGCAGCCATTTGGGAGGGCCTCGTGCCCACCACCCTGCCGCCCACGCCCTCCTTCTGGAGGAAGCTCTTCTGCCTGGCCTGAAACCCGAAACTCGAAACTGAAGATCAACTCAGCTCTCAACTCACACACACGATTTATTATTATTATTATATTTATTTGGATATATGACCATTATTTACATATATTAAAGATTTTTTTTTTAGAGATTTTCGTTTAGCAGTGCTTGCACACAGACTGATCTACACATAAACTAAAGTAATATATACATTTAAATTTTAAACAAGAAAATTATAATGTTTAATGATCATCAACTTACTCGTAAACATGTTCGTGGTTTCTCTCATCTCTCACTTTTTTTTGGTTAATTCTAAAACCTAAGCTATTTAAACCTTATTATCGCCCAGATCCACAACTATGTTACATCATTCCATCCATTTTTAAGCATTACGTTCTAAGCAAATATTTCAAATATTGTATATCGAAGGCAGCATTAAATATAGTAGCGAAACAAATGCAAAACTAAATTGAATTTTCTCGGGGAGGGGAAAAGAAAGCCTCTCTGCGGTTCTTCCAAATAATTTGGCAGCCCAATGCCGTAAGTGCCGGCAAAAATAATAATAAATACCGAGGGCATTACGACGACGTTTGGATTGGAGAGCAGAATCAACAAAAACAACATTAGCGTTTCGGCAAAGTCTCTCGATTCTCGACTCCGCCAAGTAAACACACACACATGCAGGCAGCATCTGGAGGGAAATTTGATGGGGAAAACTAAAGGGAAAACTTGACAAACTTTGTTTGGGGTTACTCCACATGGGCTAGAAAAAATGTAAAGTATAAAAAATGCTTAAATTATGGAGAATATTTTTGTTCCATTAAATATGGAACAAACAAATATAAAAGATCTTTCGAAAAAGTATATTTAAATTATACAAAAAATAGTAATCACTTCAAGGTAAAATCCTTTCAAAAAGTTCAAATTCTCAGGAACTTTTAAGTCTTCAAATATAAATGTCTATTGTAATTTCTAAAATCATTAAAAAATATTTTTGTCTAATAAATATGGAATAAGAAATAAAAGACCCTACTGAAAAGTAGTTTAAAAATATTAAAAAAATAATCACAGCTTAAAGATCAAGTTCCCTTAAAAAGTATACAAATATTTAAGAGCTTTCAATTATTATTTCAATTATTAAAATATAAATGTTTAATCTAATTTCTTTAATTTATTTTGATAAAATCCCCTTTTTCTAATATACCAAGCTCAAAAGTAGGCAATAGATTTTACAAATTTTCTTTGATATGAATATATCTACAAGCCTAAAGTACTTTTTTTTTATCAGCTTCCTTGCCATATATTTGTTTTGTTTGTTAACTTACTGGCTCCGCTTTTTGCATCGTGAGTTTAGTGGCGGCATCAAGTCTTTTGCTGATGCTGATGTCTTGATTGTGCGGACATTTAACTTTGAGCAGGGCAAAAAAGTGCAATATTCATGGCGATGGCAGAGGCGGAGGGCTGAGGGCTGAGGTCAAAGGGGGTTGAACATGCCAAGTAAAGAGGCAGCAGTAATAACCAAACTGAACCGAACCAGCTGACGGGCAAGTGCAGTGTAAACATTTTCACATTGTCTGGCCGAATCTGGCGAGCAAACAGTTAATGTGCCTGTCGACGGCAGCAGCAGCAGCAACAACATGCCGCCAGTTCCCGCAGCAACATGCAACACCCCCCCTTCCGCTGGCAACATGCAACAGTTCGGTTTTTGCGTAGCCATAGCCCATAAAACTGAAGATTCGGCATTGCAGAGGCTGTGGATAGAAACCAAAAAATAATAATAAATCAATAGCAGGACGAGGGAAACTTGGCCATGTCATGTTTGCCAAATTTATGGCTACTTACGAGCAACAGCAATAAATACACAATTTATTAGATAAATTACGTATACGTATTACGTATACGTATGGCCCTGCTAATGATGCGTCCCTCCGTCCTGTCCAGATGTCACTTCATTTTGAGGGCGTCCCATGAAATATTGAGCAGATCACAAGGCCCCTGGCCATGTCAATCGATTTGGGCCAAATTCCGGACCCACTTACGTTTCGTCCTGCGGCGGCCAAGTCGAAATTCAATTCGACGTTCCATAATGAAAAATGTGTCTGTGAAACTGTTGAATGGTTTTCTTCCCGTTCTTTTCCTTTTTGATTTTTTCGGTGCTTTTCTTTTTATTATTATTTTCGTTTCTTTGTTTGGTACGTGCCAATAAAGAGCCGGCTGGAGTCGAGGCACGCGGCTATTTATGTGGGTCATTCACGCGCACAGGATGTGGACCGCATCCGTAGCCCTTTTGTGTGTGCGAGTGAGTGTGTGTAATTTACTTAGGAATAGATACAGATACGGATACGGATACATGTGGCACAGATACGCGGCAGCCAGACACGCCACTTGAACCCCTGATTGCGCCCGGTGACGGTCGCTGGGTCTGTAAGCTGATACCCTGTAGTTGTAGCGGTAGTCCGGTACACTCGAACTCTCTATAGTATAATAGTACTCCAAGCCACATGAATTTAGGGGCATGCTACGAAGAAATCGGTGTACGATTAGTCAAGTTATGGGCCTTAGCAGTTCAGATCGGGGTCACCTTAACTATAATATTTACCAAAAATTCAAAAATATCACTGCTGATTTAGGAGTAAATAAAACCACACATTTTTAGAGGAACTTTTCTAAAAAATCTGACTTTGATTGGTTAGCTTATGGGCCTTAGAAGTTCAGATCAGGGTCACCTTATGTATAAAATTAGTTAGTTAAACCACACATTGTTAGAGGTACGTAGCGAAGAAATCGGACTACAATTGGTCAACTTATAGGCTCTAGTAGTCAATATCGGGGTCACCTTTTTTATAATAATCATACAAAGTAATGTATAATCTTTTAAAGGTTAAGGGCTCTTTTAGATACATTTTGGGTCTCCTTTCTGGAACTCAGGCACAATAAACATTGCCTTATAAAATGATTTAACGTTTTCATCGGGCACTTGTCAATATTTATAGATAAACAACGGGTATTTTGTCGGCACTCACTAATCCGGAATCTTGGTTTTCTTCGGTGTTTTCTAGCCGTTGCCATTGTTGCCCCCGGGCAAGTTGAGAGCTCTTGCGATGAGGCTAAAACTTATAATCATGGCATCATCAACAAAATTATCGTTTGCCACAGACAACGCACAAACACACACACACACATGTGTGGGGTCCTGCACAGATACAGATACACTCGCCATTTAAGAGCATAAAAGCGAAACGTGCTCGAAATGTGAATTACTCGCGCTCCAAAACCCCCCACCCCCTCACACACACACACTGTTGCACTTGAAGTGCCTGAGTGTGCGAGTTGATTTTGCTCTTTGGCTCCATTTTGGCCCATAACTTTAACTATTTTACACGAGAAGGCGAAGAGAACCCAAGGAACATTTACTCGACTTTTTCCTTGCCTTTGTTTTCCCTCTTTGTTTTTCTTGCCTTTATTTAGTCGCTTTAGTGCCCGCTTCCTTTTTGGGGGCTGAGGATAGAGTTTTGTGGATCTGGCACCTTCAATATCTCTTCTCTTTTTTCCCTCTTTTTTTTTTGGCAAATTAAGAAGCCAGCAGGAGGGGAAAAATGGGAAAAAGGCGTCAGCAGCAGTTTCAGCTTCCCTTTTAAACATTGATTTCCGGGCGCCTAGGTACACGGTGTTGTATGTGTACACTGGGGGAAAAAATGGAAAAAAAGAAATATAAAAATGAAAATAAATAAAAATAATACTATACTTATTTCAGTTGAATTTTTTTTAAGTTTCCGTAATAAAATAAAATATTACTTTTCTTTTTTTTATCTTAACATAAGAATAACTCACATTATAAATAAGATAAAATCCCTATATCCTATGATATACCAAATATTACAACATACTTTTCATTTATAAGTAACAATTTCTCCCAGTGTACAGGTACATACGTATATTTGTGTAATTGAAGCATCGAAGAAATCGCAATTCGCACGAACGCATTTCCTCGCAAAGGCAAACAACAAATAGAGATATATATATGTATATAAAAAAGTGAAAGAGGCGGATGATAAGGGGGCGTGGCTGGGGGGTGGTGACAGCGAGGTGAGACGACGAAACGACTGCTCCATTCAGCAGCTGTGAGCGGTGAAAACCTTTTTGGCGCTAATTGCAATTACACGAAATATTATTTGCACACATTTCCAGCCAAAGTCGCAATCAGTGCGAAAGAGACAGAGCGCGAGTGTGTGGGAGCGAGATGGCTTTATTTTTTTGGGGGCCTCGGGATCTGTAAGAATAAGCCAACAGTTTAATCAGTAAAATGAAGGCGAAATGAAGGCCAATTGCCGGGATTAACCAGAGACTTTAGTATTAAGTCATTATTATTTGTTATATAAAATATAAATAATATTATTTGAATATTTAATAGTAATATTTGAATAATAAGTAAAGTTAAAGTTAAAGATCCATCTGTTTAAAGAGAGCCACTGATAAGCTTAACCCACTTTTTCCACCCTTAACTGACCTTCAGATTGCATAAATACTTAAAATGGGCAAAATGGACAGCAACGAGGGCAGAATCCATAATGGAATGCGAACCCATCCAAGGATTGTTGGCCAGTCTCATCCATTTATTTGCCTATCCAAGTCAGCACCTGATACCCACGACCCCCCTTCACTTTGTCCGCCGGCGCCCCTGTCACTTCCAATTGCAGTTGCCATTCACAATTGTCTGGCATGTCGGCCGATAAGCCCACTCCATTGGCACTCCACAACCCCCCTAACCCCTTTTTAGGCCAAAACCCCCCGAAACCCCCGCCTGTGAGCAATAAATCAAACATCAAAGCGATGAGCCAACTTGAAATGGACTGCAAATTTATGCAGCGACAGCTCTCAAATGCCCGATCCCCATTTCAATGGCAGATGGCGGAACAACAGGAGTAAACAAATCAAAGGTCGACGACACACCCTGGAATTTATAATCAAAATTGAATTGAAGAGCCCGAAAAAACAGTTGTTAAAAAAACGGCGAAAGTAAATATACCAAAGAATTAGCGCAATTTCAAAATAAATGTTTTTTTAGCATAAGCATTCTGTGGAAAAATCGTAGAAGCAACAAGAGTGAAAAAAGTTAAAACTAACATAATATGATATTCATAAATATTTTGAAAGTAATATTTTATTTAATTAAAATTAATTGTAAAAATTAATTATAAAATCGCTTAAAAGTATGCTGTGAACTATTAAACGAATCCATGGAAGCATTGCTAATATTAAATGTTTATTTTTCAGTGATTTCACTTTAGTTTTAAATTCAAGCAACAATTTTTTAAAGGGCCAACCTAATCGAGGGATGCCAGTTATCCATATGCAAATGAGACTTTTCATTATAATTTCACCTCTACCTGTTTAGTTTATTTGCGCCTGCATACGATTTACATGCATGCGATAAAGTTGATTAAATGCAAAGTGGCAAACGGAATTTCATTCCCATTTTCCCTGCCTCCCCCTACCCCTCCTCCTGCTACCCACCGTAGTCGTTGGAAAATATTGAAAAACTTGAAGAGAAAACAAAAAACAAACTGGGGGATCGGCAAGCACAAACACGATGGAGAGGAGAAAAGGAGTAGGAACACTAGGATATTTTAGGGTTAACTCATAGGATGGTGTGTGAAAAATTATGTTAGCTTTTCTAATGGGTGAAAGAAAATGTACATTCAAATATTAGTTACTTAGGCAAGCAGTTTAGAAATTGTAATACAGTTTAAAATATAAAGAAAATATTTAAAATCATTTTACCAAATATTTTTGTTCAAGCATTCTTTTTTTTCTGCTAGTGCAAACGGTCAGCAGCACATATTGAAAAAGTTATGAACCGGAAATGAAACGGAAGCTGACAATATTCTCCAACGACTAGGAGGAGATGGAGTTGGTGATTCACCCGACCATTTCCAACCGACCAGCTTTCCCCATTCGGTGACTGGATGACATAATTGGCCCGCAATGTTGGCTTATCAACACAGCTGTTTTTGTTTGAAGGCCTGTTTTCCGGTTCTCCCAAAACTAGAGGATAAAAGCCAACGAAGGGCCAACTAATGGGCCAGTTAGAAGGGTTTGCCATGGCCGAGGAGAAGCACCGTATGTTGTACCAGGGTCAGGATCCCAGCCAGCAGGATCAGAAGGATCTGCCGAAGCAGCGACCTCTGTCACTTTCGCCCTCGGAACCGCCCACCTATGATGATGCCATGAATGATGCCGATCGCCGAAGGACCTTCTTTGCGGAGCCCCAACATCTGAGGAATCGCCTGGAGGAGGAGGAGGAAGAGGTTTTATCACAGGAATTGACAGCGCCGCCAGAGCGAGGTAGGTGGTGATTTTGGATTTATTAAATTAGTCTTAAATTATTCTATTATATTTTCATCTTACAGATTTCTTCATCGTAGCCCCTCAACCCAAATTGGGCAGCCAGGCGATGGACATCGTGTGTCCAGCTTGTGGCCAACGGGGATTCACGCGCTTGAAGAGGTCACCAAATGAACGCACCAACATTTGGGCCCTCTGGCTGTGCATTTTGGGGTAAGTGAATTCATTGGGCTTGTTAGAAAAATATTACTCCTGCAGTTTATGGTTGAAAAAATAATTTTATTTAAATATAATGTAATGATTAACAAGTGTAAAATAAATTAAGTCAATTTAATTCAATTTTGTTTATTCCCAAACCGCTTTAAATACTTACTTAATTTTTAACAGATTTTTCGCAATGATAAATATTATTAGAAAGTGTATTAAAATGTGTTTATTAACCATTAAATCTTTAAAATATAATTAACCAAAAAAATACTTCATAAATTTAAAAAGTATATGCCATAAAACTTTAACCGTTTTAAAATACTGAAGTTCATGATTAACAAGGTCTGAAATAAATGAAGTCAATTTAATTTAGAGTACATTTCAAATTGGCTATTCCTAAAACCCTATAAAAATATTAATATAATTTCAAACAAATTTAAAATAAAAGTGGAATGAAATGTAATCAGAAAAATGCCTTAAAATATATATATTAACCATAAAAAGCTTTAAAGAAAATTTAAGCAAAATATTTACTTTTTGAATAATTAATTAACAATTTAAATTAGAGTATTTAACTTTTCATTATTTTCCAGTTGGTGCTGCTGCGCCTGTTTGTGTCCTTATTTTTGTAACGGCTGCCGGACGACGAATCATTACTGCTCCGCCTGCGAGATCTTCCTGGGCGCCCACTATCCCTCTGGCTGCTGCTGACGGTAGTCCGGAAATATATCCTCCAGGATCGCAGCCGGAATCCGGCCGCTAATTGTGAAAGTTTTCCGTGTGTGAATAAAGCTCGCTGCTGCTGATTCTGCTCCTCCTGCTGCTTCTGACCACAAGGACTCGGGGCTTATTCGCTTGTAATGAGTAACAGAGCCGAGCCCGGCCGGAAATTGTGCGCCGTCAAATCGAATTGCCTACCTAAGCCCATCGTCCGTCGTCCTTGGTTTTCAATCCCCATCACCTCCCACTAAAAACCATCACCATTTTCATGCCCCTCCGCCCAAATGATGCATAACTGGCCTAAACAAATTGCCTCATCATCACTCCGGCTCGCACATCCTGCCAGCAAGGGCGGATTGTTGTTGATGCTGCTCGTTATTAATACCCTGCAAAATGGGGTGTATTGAGTTTTCAACTATTTTAAATACAAAAAAAATTAAAGAAAAAATCTTAAAGAAATAAAACAATTGGAAGTAGATCTTAATTTAATTAAGCTAAAATATCAAATATTCAACAATTTTATTTTTGAAACATTTTGAAAATAGAATAGTTAAGATTAGAATAAAATTTAAAAAAAACTGATAAAAACAATATTTTAATCAATAAAAATGTATTGGGAAAATAATTAAGGAATTCTGATGATTATAATAACGATTATAAAATCGTTTTAAAAGGTGTCAAAAAGTATGCAGTGAATTAAATCCATGGATTCTCCGGATTTTAACGATTTTGTTGCTATTTCAGTGGGTAACCCTATACCAAAAAGCGTATCCCCGAATGCAATTCATCTCCATTTGTTTTTGGCTTTCAGCTGCGCTTTTTGTTTTCGAGGTTTCTGCCTATTTCAGTGCTTTGCGGGGCTTTGTTCAATTTTTTGGCTGCAATTGGCCAGCGGTGGCAGCGAATTCAATTAGCGCCCCGTGGGATGCGGCAACCTTCAACTGGCAAGCCAGCTGGATGGATGGATGGATGGATTGACTGGCTGGCCAGAATTGCGGGGCCCCGAGAACAAAAAGCAGAACTCGACAATTAGTCGGGCCAGAGTGCCGCAACAACAATTATGGCCATAAGAGCATTATGGCCAAGTGCGGAATGATGTGGGTACTGCGCCTCAATCACATCAAGTATACGCCGCTTTGTCCGCGCCAGCGTCTATTGCGGCCGCTGTCGTAATAACAATGATAATCAGAACAACAATAATAATAATTATTATTATATGTAATGGCAAAACTATGAAAATGAGCTGCCAACGGCAGTTTGACCCAAAAAGTAGACATTTTTAATTAGATTACCTTGCTGCCGGCTGGACTCCTATTTTCGCGCCTACCCGCATTATCAAAGGTAAACAAGACGGAACATTATGTAATAATTAAAACAAATTATAAAATTAAATAGCTGTCTTGTTTTACTTATGATATTATGCGAAAATTGTCCAAAAAATAAAATGTCCAGATTTAAATGCCAATCGATTGGAAATTTAATAACAATATATATGATGGACGTTGATGCACTACGAGCAGTACAAACAAGTGGCCCAACGATACCAAGCACGTGCTTGTTACGCGCGGGACCCTTTATCAATTAGGGCAAAAATGCGAGTTCGCGAGGAAAATACATAAAACAATTAGAGACGGGACATATAAAAATTATAAAGATTATGAACTAAGATTGAAGCAAATGAGATAAAATGTTAGTTTTTAATACAGGGATAGATGTAGAAGTGCAAATTAAATGATAAAGATTGTTATAATTATTACATAGAACACGAAAAGGCTCATGCAGAGTGAAATTTGATGTACATCGAGGCAAATTAAGAGGGTAATAATTTCGTGTTAGTCTAACGGGAACATTAAAAGTTAAACGGTTCACCAGTTCTACAGAATCAATATCACCTCTTATAAGATTTTGCATAAAAATAGTACCACGCATTATTCTACGGTTTTCAAGTGTAGGTAAATTAATCAATAGTAATCTACTTTGGTAGGAAGGTAGCCTTACGTTTTGATCCCAGTTCAAACTACGAAGAGCAAAAAGAAGAAATTTTTTTTGTACCGACTCTATACGGTCAATGTGCACTTGGTATTGTGGGCTCCAAACCGAAGAACAATATTCCAATATAGGTCGGACAAGGGAGGTAAATAGTAATTTGGTTATATAAGGGTCGTCAAATTCTTTTGACCAACGCTTTATAAACCCAAAAACACTCATAGCTTTGTTGACAGTCAGCATTATGTGGCAGTCAAATTTAAGCTTCGGGTCCAGAAGAACGCCTAAATCATTTACTGAATATATACGGTCAAGTGGCAAGTTCTGAAGCAAATAACTTATAAACGTAGGAGTACCCCTATGAAAGGTCATTACGTTACATTTCAGGCAGTTCAAATTTAAGAGGTTATACTCACACCATACTTGAAAGTTATCAATGTCTGATTGTAAGCCGAAACCAGACTCAATATTATTGTATGTCAAACAAAGCTTAACATCATCAGCATACATTAGTACGCGAGAATTTGTTATGATAGAGGGAAGATCGTTAATAAACAAAGTAAACAGCAAAGGGCCTAGATGACTACCCTGGGGCACTCCAGATGTCACGCGGATCATTTTAGAAACAGCGTTCTTAAATATAACCCTCTGAGTCCTCCCATTCAAATAACTTGAAATCCAAGTTAAAAGATTACATGGAAACCCAAGCAAGTCTAGTTTGAATAAAAGAAGAGAGTGGTTAACGGAGTCAAAGGCTTTACTGAAATCTGTATATATAACGTCGGTCTGCATTTTATTGTTAAATCCATTAATTACAATAGATGACAATTCAAGTAGGTTGGTGGTAGTCGATCTTCGCTTAACGAAACCATGCTGACACGGTGATATTAGCGAGGAACATAAATGTTGCAAATGAGAAGTGATAATACGTTCAAAGGCTTTTGGAATTGCCGACAATTTAGAAATACCTCTATAATTCTGGGCATCCACCTTCGCACCCTTTTTGTGGAGTGGAATAATGAAAGAGTCCTTCCAGATAGTTGGAAAAACTGATGATGAAATAGACAAATGAAAAAGTTTAAGAATCGGTTTACAAATGGTTGAGGCACAAAACTTAAGCACACACCCGGGGAGTCCATCAGGACCGGGAGAATAAGTTGGCGTTGTTGTTGTTAAATCTCTTAAGAGAGAACTTTCGGTAATTATAGGTGAAAAAATACAGTTTGCCCTATTTAAGGGATTACGGTAGTTTGATTCTGACCATGAAGAAGAGCTATAAGTAGTTTGGAAAAAGTCGGAAAATAAATCTGCAATTTCAGAGTCAGTCGATGCCTCCATTGAGTTAAATCGAACCGATGAAGGCAAAGCTGATGACTTACGCTTTGCGTTGACAAAGTTATAAAACTGCTTCGGATCATTTGTAAATTCAAATTTACAACGATTTAAATACATGGAATAGCAATGACTGTTAAGAACATTAAAATCAGATCGAGCCACCACATATTTCGAAAAATCGGATGGCTTACCCGATTTTTTATACTTTTTATAAGTGTTTGATTTAAGATTTTTAAGTCGTTGAAGCGCATTTGTAAACCAAGGGGGCCTGTTCGGCTTTGGAGGAAGCCTATTAGGAACGCATTCATTAAAAAAAGTGTTTAGAACGCTATAGAACAGTTCAGTGGCACTTTCGATGTCCATACAGTTATAAAGATCTGTCCAATCGTACTGCGAAATCATTACGTTAAGTTTATTATAGTCACATTTCCGAAAGCATCTCATTTTAGTTGGAGAAACTAAAGGAGAGGTGGTATCAAGGTAGGGGAGGCAAATTGTCAATTCCATAGTTGGGTGGTATCGGTCTTCTGGTACCACAAGAGCGTCAATTCTAGATACTGTGACTTCAGACGGCTCTGAAACAAACACAAGATCTAATTGTCTATTTAATGAATTTCGTATAAAGCTAACTTGCTGTAACGATAGTTCTAAAAGGCCATCCACAAAATCATGGGTGGATAAAGGTAAAGCGACAAGTGAGTCAGAAGGGGGGGACCAAGATATATCAGGGAGATTAAAGTCACCCAAAACAATGAAAAGGTCTCTATTGGAAAAAAAGGATAGAATAGATTTAATAGCAGATAGATGTTGCTCATAAATTATAAGGTCAGAGCCAGGGGGAATATAGGAACATGTAATAAAGATAGATAAGGATTGGAGGGTAACTTTCACACAAACAAATTCAATGTCACTAGGGACATGAGAGTTAATTCTCTCAGAATTTAGGGTAGAAGTAACGAGCTCAGAAAGGTATAACAATCCATATTTGGATAAATATTTTTATTGTTTCGGACAAAAAACTAAGATTTTGTCGTCGAAAATTCGAAATCTGGGTTTTTGATAAAAATCCGAATTTTTCCTTTTTGTTTTTTGGCTGTAACTTGGCCAAAAATGGTCCTACAGCAAAAACACATACTGTTTTAAGCAGGTAACAAAATAAATCTAAGACAGTTTCCAAGTGATTTTGGAAAAATAAAATTTTCGCCAATTTTCACATTTTTTATAAGGGGTAACATCATGATTTTTTGCGAAAAATGGCCAAAAAATAAAATATCCAGATTTAAATGACAATCGATTGGAAATTTAATAACGAGTTCAGAAAGGTATGACAATCCATATTTGGATTAATATTTTTATTGTTTCGGCCAAAAAACTAATTATTTTTGCGTGAAAAATTCGGGATCTGGGTTTTTGGTAAAAGTACGAATTTTTCCTTCTTGTTTTTTTGCTGTAACTTGGCCAAAAATGGTCCTACACCCAAAACACTTACTGTTTTGAACAAGTAACAAAACAATAAATAAATCCATGACACTTTCCGTGTGATTTTGGAAAAATACAATTTTCGCTAATTTTCACATTTTTTATAAGGGGTAACATCATGATTTTTTGCGAAAAATGGTCAAAAAATAAAATTTCCAGGTTTAAATGCCAATCGATTGAAAATTTAATAACGAGTTCGGAAAGGTATGACAATCCGTATTTGGATAAATATTTTCATTGTTTCGGCCAAAAAACTAATTATTTTTGCGTGAAAAATTCGGGATCTGGGTTTTTGGTAAAAGTACGAATTTTTCCTTTTTGTTTTTTGGCGGTAATTTGGCTAAAAATGGTCCTACACCCAAAAGACATGCTGTTTTGAACAGATAACAAAATAATAAATAAATCCATGACACTTTCCGTGTGATTTTGGAAAAATAAAATTTTTGCCAATTTTCACATTTTTGATAAGGGGTAAAATCATGATTTTTTGCGAAAATTGGCAAAAAAATAAAATATCCAGATTTAAATGACAATCGATTGGAAATTTAATAACGAGTTCAGAAAGGTATGACATTCCATATTTGGATCAATAATTGTATTGTTTCGGCCAAAAAACTAATTATTTTTGCGTGAAAAATTCGGGATCTGGGTTTTTGGTGAAAATAGGAATTTTCCCTTTTTGTTTTTTTGCTGTAACTTCGCCAAAAATGGTCCTACACCCATAAGACATACTGTTTTGGAGAGATAACAAAATAATAAATAAATCCATGACACTTTCCGTGTGATTTTGGAAAAATAAAATTTCAGCCAATTTTCACATTTTTTATAAGGGGTAACATCATGATTTTTTGCGAAAAATGGCCAAAAAATAAAATGTCCAGATTTAAATGCCAATCGATTGGAAATTTAATAACGAGTTCAGAAAGGTACGACAATCCATATTTGGATCAAAATTATCTTTGTTTCGGCCAAAAAACTAATTATTTTTGAGTGGAAAAATAGGGAATTGGGTTTTTGGTAAAATTTTAATTTTTCTTAGAGTTTTTGTTGGCTGTTTGTGTATAACAAATCAAAACTGCTTGCTTGCTTGGACAGTTTACAATCTATTTAAACTTAAATATTGCGTATCTCATAAGCATGCTTAAAGACCATGTTGACCAGCTATGTGTTCCGGTATTGTTTTTAATAATGATTTCGTTTTTCACCTGGTGATTTGATTATCTGCAGCTAAAAATTGCTGTTGGTTATCAGTATCCCATCGTAGGAGAGGCTCTACGCCTGCATTCTGTAGTAATGCAGACTGGCATTGCAGGAAAATGCCCATTTTTTTCCCAGCTAGTCACGGATATTTCGTGGATATTTGCGGGTCGTCGATGAGTCGTTAACGCAGGTCCAGCTGCAGATAGAAATGCGGATACAGATACAGTTTGCAGTGGCAGTTGCAACTCCCGAAGGGGCTGAGCGCTAATCAAATTACCACACAGCCGCGCAAATCAACTGCAAAATGTTTTAATTAAGAGCGAAAGAAAATGCGGGCAAGGGGTTGCGAATGCGATTGGGATTGTGATTGGGGGGTGTGGCAAAAGGCAAATGGCGATTGCGAATGCGAATGGCAAATTGCAAAATTGCAATTGCAATTGCGATGCAAATCGACGCACAGGAACCGACAGCAACAGTTAAGCCCAGCAGCAACATCAGTGTCCGTAATCGCCAGACGGCAGTAGCAATAATGGCTAACTGTTCTTGATCCGCGGGGCCGCAGGTCGCAGGTCGTCGGTCACAGCTGCAACAGTTGCTGCTGCAACTGGCAACTAGCGACTAGCAACAAAAACCAGCCAGCGGCGACAAGTGCAGCAGCTGCAGTAACTGGCAAACAACGAGGCAACTCGCATTTTTCGGCAAGTCGCAGGCTTAAATGCCCTTGAAATAATTACGGGCTTATTGGAAATTATGAGAAAAATAAATTATTAAAAATAACTTAATCAATAACTAATTGAAATTACTTTAGAAAAAATCCCTACGCTGTTGCCTAGTAAATCAAAATATTTTATATTCCATTTAAATACATTCCTCTATTAATTTTAAATATACCTATAACATTTTAGTTAAAATTTTAAACTTGAATTTAAACTTAAAATTTTTTTAAATGTAAATTAAACTTCACTAATACTGTCTATAATATTTTTTTAATTTAAATATTTTTTATATATATTTTTTACATTTTAATTTTAAGTTTTGTATGTGCTTAGTTTTACCAAAAAATATTTGATCACTACAAATATGTGTGCTTACAAAATTTCAAAACGATAGTTTATAAACATAGCATTAATTACTTTAAAATAAATAAATACAAATAATTAAAAATAAATAAATAAGATTTAATAAACTCTGAAAAATCTTTATGACCTAATTAAACAAATTTACTTACAAAATAAAATATTTATTACCTCTTAATTTATTAAATTTATTTATTTAGTGACTCGTGGCCTAAAATTATGTTCCTTAAAATCGGCAAATGTAATTTATTACATTAAAATTAAGCTGCCCAAACTTCATCCATGTGCGCCAACTTTACAAGTGAGCTCTACAAATCGCCAATAGTTAGCCAACCAGTCCATCAACAACTTTTCGCTCAACAACAATTTGAGTTACAACAAAGCAGCCGGCAATCTATATAAAATCGCCAGGGTTTTATGGAACAATTGATCTTCCTGAACTACTGGGGGGCTGGGGCAGTAAAATCGAAGAGCAACAGTTAAACAGGGAGATAAACAATAAACAATAAGGGCGATTTTGGAAAACACGCCAGCAGTGCAATTTCGATTTGCCAATGACAACGACAATGTGAATGCGAATGCGAAGGCCCATTAACCATTATCCGGGTCCCTTATACTACCACCTATACTATCCCAACCTCTCCCCTAGAAAAATAAAAGCCGAAAAAACTCGCGTCACGTAGCCAAGCAAATGAACTGCAACTGACTTCTGGCCTTCCCTTTCCTTTCCCCCTAGTCAGATTTTGTTTTTCGAGATTTTCGAGAACAGGGCGCAGGCGTCGGAGGACTCGGACTCGGATTCGGATTCGGATTCGCCGATTCCGAGTCCATTCACCAAAACAGAAGTTCGGCTCCGGCATGTTGCAAGTTGGCAACTGTCGACTGACAGCGGCTATATGAGTGTGTGGCAGCGCGCTAGCTGGCTCAATTGCGCCTCGCACGTTGGCCAGGCAGCAGGTCCTTCTGGCTTCGGGCTCCTGAAGAATTCGCGTGGCGAAACCGAAACTCCCGGCTTGCGAATTGCGCGTAGTTTGAGAAACTGAAACTGAAACTTCGCCGGTTCGATTGATTGTGAGTGGTTCCCCTCTTTTTTTGGCAGTGGTTTATTTTGTTCCCAAATCCCGGTACCAGTACAGTAACTACTCCCCCGGGCGAACCGAACCGCGTGTTATTTCCGCTTCCGTGTGCGTGCAATTAGTGGGCGGCATGGCGGCCCCGAGCCCGAGCCGCCGATACCGCAAACGCCGCTCCAAGACAATGTCGCTGGTGGCGGCGGCCCTGCTTTTGGGCCTAACGGTAACCCTGGCAGCCGGAAATGACGCCATTTCCGCCCCGAAAGCGGGAAAGCAACTGCAGCCGAAGCAGCGCCATCAACAGCCGGACATCGAAGATGATGGCGGAGCGCGAAGAGACAAGGACTTTGACTTTGCCGCCTATGTGAATGGTGAGTGAATGGGGTCTGGGTGCTTTTTCAGATAGATGGCTTGACCACGACTCAATCACTTTCGCTTCCTGTCGCACTCACAAAATGGAAATTAGCCTGCCACTCTTCTGCTCCGCAGAGAATTTCAGCCAAGCAAAGGCAATTCGAGTGCCCCTAAGTGGTCACAAAACAATTGGGCTGTGCCAATTTCAAGCTTTTAGCCGCAAGTATATTTAATTTGATTGGATTGGTTGGGTTTCGGCTTGGCTTCGAAAACTTCTCCATAAGTGTGTGGGGAAATCAGCTAGAATGGCAGCGCAGAATGGGTAATTGAATCAAGCACTTTGTATTTTTAAGTAGCTGCAAAAATATAGTTATTATTTTCGAGTGCTTAGGCCAGCCCTGTGCATGGCATACATTATTTACTATAATCATCTACATTTAAGAGTTAATAAATAATTTAAAATGTCAGAATAATAATGAAAAACTCCTGGGATTTTTAAAGGAAATTATGTATTACACAAAAATTCAAAAGGTAATAAATAATTTAAAATGTCAAAATTGGGATATCTAAGGTTTTTAAAGGAAGTTATACATTATTTATTATAATCAACTACATTTGAAAGATAATAAATAATTTAAAATGTCAGAATAATAATGGAAAAAACTCTAGGGATTTTTTAAGTAAGCTATACAGTATTTATTATAATCACCAAGATTTGAAAGTAAATAAATTATTAAAATTGTTAAAATAATGTTGAATTTCAATGAATTTAGAAGCTTTTATATCTTATTTTTAAAAAGTCTTTAAAAACATATTAATATTTAATTCTTACAATTAAATTTCTTAAATATAACGAACATTAAAAATCAATTGGGATTTCAAGGAACTTTTAAACTTATAGATACATTGTTTAGTTGATCCTTAAAATATATATTAATTTATTTCTTAAAAATAAAGTATTTTAAAAATCTCTTCGGATATCCAGGAATTTGTACACTTTTTATAACTGAGACTTAAAAAACCAATTAATCAGGATTCAATTCCTATAGTTAAAATTCTGAAATATAACGTTATTCAATTTACATTAAATAAAACAATTTGCAACATTTTAGGGGACTCCAAATTCCATGTTGAAATATTTGCAATCGTCAGGTTTCCTCGAACGATTTGTGTATTTGCTTATTGCTTTGCCGAATAATAAATAATAATTACGGTCGTAGAATAACCCCATTACCGTATGCAAACAAAATGAAATTCCATATTAAATCATTTTCGGACGGTGGCAAATTCCAGAACTGTTTCTTGTTAATCATAACTTAATAACCAATGAATTTCTCTTGAAACTGTATCTGGATTTAAATCGGAGATTTTCGAAATAAATTCCATGTCGAAAATTGGCAAGACGAACAATTGCCAAATCGTCTGTGTGATAACACAGAAGCAATTTAGAGAATTTCACATATTTTATATATATATATATATACGTGTTATATGTATGTATGTGCGATGCCAACATCAAGTTGTCAATTGTGAATGGAGGCATATATATTACAATTGGCACACGAGCATATAGCTCAGATAAATGCAATGATATGTCGTCCAAAATGTTTGCTTTGCTTTGCGAAAATTGCAATTTAAATGTAGTTAACTGTGTGTGTGTGTGTGGGTGTGCGAGTGTGCTTTGCCACTTAACAGCTACACAAAAGTCACACAAACATTTTTGGGCAAATGGCAGGGGCAAAAAAGGCGGACCGACCGCACTGACAAACATTTCGAAACGTAAAATTTATTTATATCACTTGTAACTGCAAAATGTAATTTTGTGTGCGTGTGTGTGTGTGCCGCAAACAAACAAATACTGGGTGCCCACACTGCGTATGAGTAATCCGCATGGCCAGCGAGGGCATTACAGCATTACTCATACGCAGTGTGGCTCGCCCCAAAATGTATGCTATACATTTTTGCCTGTCAATATGCTTAGCCAACGATTCCTCATCCGTTCAAAAAGCAATTAAATTCGCACGAGCACATTGATAGTAATACAATAATTCGAATGTGTCTGTTTTTATTGAAAAGGGAGTGGTGGTGAAATGGGTATCCCATTTCCATGACTTGTTGCACCATCGTCATTCGGACTCAAACACTTGATCATCCCGATGACATCGAAGCCATGCGTTTACACTTTAAATAGCCGGCGGCCAAAGGTGACACTTTGCACCCTTTGCCTTTGCTACTTTGCTGCATCCGTTTAGTCATAAATTATAGCCCGGTAGGAGTGTGTGTGTGTGTGTGCCACGTGGCTTATGGCAGGTGTGTGGGTGTGTGGCTTCTGCAGGTGTGTGCGTTGCAGGTGCGGCTTTGTTTGTAGTACCCTGGATGGTCGAAATGCAAAGGGTTGTCAGTTTTTAAAAACCTAAATCAAAGTTTATCAGGAAAAAAAAATGTTTAAATATTGTTATAAACTTAAAATAATATTTTAATAATATAAAAATTTCAAATGTTATTATATAAAATAAGGTGAGCAAAAATATCTTGTTAAATATTTTGGAATAAAATATATTTGTGTCTCTAACAGACTATTAAATATTTAAAAAAATTATCATGCCCGGAAGTAGGAAAATTACCTTTTCAAATAATGCTCCTTTAAATAAAGAAAATATGTTTAACTTCTTGAAAATAAAATAACATTTAAGAAATATAGGAATGAAAAATTGTATTCTATAAAAAAGGAGAGCAAAAATATGTTCATAAATGTTGTAAAATTAAATATATTTGTGTCTCTAAAGAAATATAAAATATTCTAAAAAGTATTGAGTCTTATAAATAGGAAAATAACCTCTCCAAAAAATTCCTTTTCTAATAAGCAAATTATGCTTAATTTCTTGGAAATATTTTGTGACCCATCCAAATACTCAGTATCTGCACTCTCGACCCTTGCGCCTTCAATCTAGATACTTTTTCGTTTATTTTTGGCTGAGTGCTAACATTTCGCTGATTTTACAACCGCGACAGGCAGCGTTGACAGTCGCAAAAAAAAACAAAAAGAAGGGCCAAAACCCATAAAGCGGTTGGTGTGCAAAGTTCGAAGAGTTGAATTGTGGAAACCACCCTCGTCTGTTGGCCAGCATCACCGTCCATATGGTCCATATTTAAACCTGGCCATAAGCCGTTTGTTACCCGTTGTTTGTCTGTTTGTTTGCCTGTACGTTCGTTTGCTTGTTTGTTTGTTGTCGCCTTCCTGGTGGCATTTTGTCGCCTCTTTCTTAATTTTCTTGTAGCATTTGGGCTTTAAGAAAAAGGTTTTTTAATATTTAGCTGCATTTAAAATATATTTATTTGGTATTTATTAAAAAAACCATTTTCCCACTATTTAATTTATTTATTTAATATTAAAATAAACCATAGATTATTTAAATCACTATTTAAGCAAAGGAAAATGTTTTTTTAAGTGATGGCTACCTGAAATTATTTTAATTGTTATTTCAAGTTTATATTTATAATATTTAACTGCATTTAAAATAAATAATTTTTATGTTTTTTAAAAACTATTTCCTTACTGCTTAAAATACAAATAAATCACAGATTATTTAAAGCACTAACTAAAGCCAACTGAAAGGTAATAAAAAGTTCTAATTGTGCCATAAACACAAACTTTTGTGTTGTAGAAAAATCCATAAATGGCCAGTGCCTTAATTTTGGTAGCATTTATATTTATTAGTCTGAAAACCAGAAGATCCTCATGAAAGTTTTCCTCCGCAGTACCTTTTATTTATTTACTACCACAGAATTCATGGCAACTGCTGCATTTTGCTAATCTAAATGCTTTTTTTGGCCAGCCATTTTTTGTTAGCCTGTCTGTCTGCTGCTTTTTCAAGCGTTTTTCCAACGCTTTTCCCCGTTTTCCCAGCCATTGTTGTTGTGCTGTCCATAAGCAGATAATCAAAAGTAAATAAAAGCATTTTTCATTGTGTGATTCGCAGACGGCGAGGGGCTGTGCGAAATTCCCCGCCGGAGGAGGAGACGGATTAAGTAAATACTCGTACATTTTTGCGCACAGGATTATATTCTCAAGTGAAAGTGCCTGGGGGTCAGAGGATAAAATGAAAAGGGGAGCCCCCGCGCTCAGCCTTTTTGGTATTTTATGAATTATTTCGTAGCTCATTAAGGAAAACACGTTTAAGTACTTAAATAATCAACGCCTTTTTTTTTTGTTGGCCCCGCCAGTCAAACTTTTGTCAGTCAGTCAATCTCACAATCTCATTCTCATGTGTGTGTTTTCGCCGGGATAGGTAATTATTTCAACGATTATTGGGATTTGTTTTGAGAGGCTCGCTCAGAGAAGAGAAGAGCATTTAATTAACTCTGAAGACACTTTGATTGAACCAATTAGGGGCCTAATCACATTAAACAGGGGAACGCAATCGGCTCAAAACACCCCAGAGTCTCCTTCGAAACATCGGCATTTGTTGGTTAATCAGCTTAAGATTAATTAAGTCGAAGACAATGGGAAAATCTTTGAAAGCAGAACCTTTGAAGCTATTATTAGGAAGGAATTATGAATACCTATTTTTCTTATTCACTTATTATAGCTCCTTTTCAGTTTTATGAAGCCTATAAAATGCTTTTTATTATTATTGCTTTTCCCATATTTTTTATCTCTGCTTTTAAGTGGGCAGATAATTTTTACAGCCGATACTCCGTTACTTTTGCCGCTAGGTGTCGCTTTGCCGTTCTGTCGCCTTGCAGCTTGCATATCTCCATCTCCCTCGCACTCTTGTTAGCTAATTAACGGGTATCTGCTAGTCGTTCTCTCTTGTTTTTACTGCATATTTGACAACTCCTTCTTTTGAAACTCGTACACTTTATTGGGAAATTTATCTGCCGCTTTTATCGATGGCTTAGCGGTTAATAGCTCAATAGTTTACCCGGCCAACTCATTTTAGATTCTAATTATTAATATTATTTATTTACGGTTTAGTCGCCTCTCCGTGGGGATTCCGTTGGCCATAAATTGTTGATTCACAATTTGTTTGCTTTCAGCACAGGGAAAATATCAAATTAAATTAATTAGATTTTTCGTGCGTGTCCGTGTGTTTCTGTGGGCAACCATATTTAAATTTAAATGCGCATTAATATTAGTAACATTTTGGTAAATTAGCCATGTTTCGTGATTCTGTATTCAGTATCCCGAACCGAGAGCTTTTTGCGGCCTGCTTAATTGGCCATGAGACGCAGGAAACCTGAAACTTAATGCTATAATGGCAACACTCACACACACAGAACGACTTGATTATGCGAAGGATCCTATATGTCCTTTATGTACATCCCAGAATGGAGATTTGGAGACCTGGCAGGTGAACCCAAGTCGTACTCCACTCAGGCGCAATCTGCCGTACGCTAATCGAGTGCAAAGTGCTCCCTTGTCTGGCCACCAATTAATAATCGTCCTAACCCAATGCACTTGTCGTCCAACAATTGTCCTTACTCACTCAGACTAATTAGCCCGAAATGCATTTAAGGCCATATGCTAACTGTGCACTTGGAAAATAAACTTAAAAGAAATAGTTGATAAAATTGATCATGTATAGCTAAGCATTTTGAGAAGCGCGGAGAAGGGCGCGTTTGCTAATACAAAGTATACAAGGGGAAAATCAAAGAATAATCGTATTATCTGAAGTGTATTATTAAATACCAATATGCTATGACTTATTAGTACCCATTAGATAAGTTATTTCGCTCAGTGCACTCATGCCTAACAAATTATAGGCCAATTGGGCACACGCCCACTTCGGGTCCGATGTCGCTCTGCATTCGGCTGGGGATTTATTTTTATATGCTGGTCGTTAGGGATAATACACCATCCGTTTTAGCCGGCGCTTTTATCGCTCGCATCCCCGCATCCTTCACATCCTTCGTCCTCCTCCTCCGGCTGCATGCGTTAAGAGCTTGACTTTGTCCGGGAAAATTGCTCCCAATGTCGTAGACATCGTCAACGTCTTTGCTGCACTCTGCACCCACCGAGATAATGCCGCAGAGAGCAGGAGCGATGGAGATGGGGATGGGGACCTTCTTAAGTGCTGGCTATGCCCGGAACAATTTGGCACCACATTGCGTATGATTAATATAAATTGTTTGGACTTCATTCTCGCCCGCTTCCCTCGCTTCCCTCGCTTTTCCCCCTCACTTTCGCTCCCATTGACACCCCATGAGGAGGGAAAAGGAATGAGATGTCCTGAATTTTGCGAGCACTTAAAGGAATTGCCGACCGTTTTTCGTACCGTAAAGCGTGTAGTTTATTGTTTTAGAACGGTTTATTCCAAGCCGTTCATAAATAGTTTGCTTATTATTATATTTAACTATCTTAAATTGAAGTATTTTTTATTTGAAGATTTTATTTCTGTTAAATGTTAAATTTATTTATAAATTATTTTTTTTTAGAAAGTTCATTAAATTTTCCAGTGCTTCACTATTATTCTTTGGCCAACTATTTGATTTATCGATCGATCCGCCTGCTCAGACATGCATTTCCCCTGCAAGTTCGCTGTCTATCCATATGCTTAAAGCGTGTATTTAGCTTTTTCGGCTAAAGGGGTGGCACTGTTGTTGTTCCGGTTCCGGTTGTTGTAGCTGCTCCATTGTTGCTGTTGCTGCTTCGTTGTTGCAGCTGCCACATGCCATGGCCCAAAGTGTCACATTACTGAAAGTGCGACAGCTACGGCGAATGCCAGAGCACTCCTCTCCTTCGAATCTCCTCCTGCTGATTGGGGTACTGCAGCAGCAGCAGCAACACTACGGCAGCAACATCACGGCAGCAGCAGCAACATCACAACGGCAACATCAGCCACACGCACCCAGCTCAACTTTGCTATCATTTGTGGTTTTGCATGTGCCCCATGCAGCATCCCCAAGTGCTGGCCATAATATTGCCACGCCCCTCTTTTTCCGCTCCGGAACCTTTCTTACGGCAAAAAAAAAAAAATACGAAAGCCGCCGGAGAAAAGAAAAGTAAAAAAAGAAACCAAAAAGTTGCATAAAAATCGCGTATACGCTTCAAAAATTCAACGGCCTGCCTATGAAAAAGGAAACTGCAAGAGGACGAAAGCCACAGGCGAGGACGGAGGAAAAGGGGCAGGATTCGGGGGCCAGTGGTCTGGACGCAGACGATTGTTGCAGCAGCTTGTTTAAATTTTATGTCCTGGCTTTTCATACTTGCTAAGCCGCCCGCCGACCACCCACCGCTCAACGAAGGGGCGTGCCAGGTGCTCTTTACCTTTACCTTTCTTTTTTTCCCTTGTTTTTTCACCTGATGCACGACGACAGGCGAGAGATGTGGCCGCTGGCACACACACACACACACACTCAGGTGGGACACAGGTGCCATAAAAAAACAGCATCCGAAAATTGTTCGCTCCAACGCACAGATTCAAGTGTAATTTTTGCCACCTCGCCGAGGACTTTCGGGGGAAATTGCACTCGCGAAAGTCATGACAGAGTGCCAGAGGAAACTTGTTAAAAGCATAAGTCAAAATATTGAGAAGCGCCGAGAAGAGCTGCGCCAATGCAGTCACCTCAAATAATGAGAAGAGCAGAGAGAGGCGCTAAAAGAAAGTTATTCACACACACACACTGCTCTTAAGTTTATCAAACATTTCCTATTCTACTCGTGTGTTCCCTGTGTTCTTCAAACTCCTTCAAACTTAAAGATACCCAAGTGAACTTTAAGCCAAACTCAAACTCACTCGACTCATATACTTATCTACCCAAGCGTTTCGCTACCCACAAGGCGCCCAATGAAGTGATAAACTGGCAACATTTAGTCCTTTTGTCTTTTCCCCACTTTTCCGCTGCTTTCTTTTCGCCTGTTGTGTTTTATGACCGAAGAAGCGAAAGCAAAACAAACAGAGCGAAGGAACGGGGCAAAAAACTTTCGAGCGCAACGAAGGGCAAGACTCCGGCTCAAAAATCAAATGACAATAAACAAAAAAAAGGGGGAAGGGGGCAGCCATAAAATAAATTAACCTTAAAGTTCAATGCACAACTCAATTTGCTGCCTTCGGGCCAAGGAGTCGCCCTCGAAAATTGTTGCTTGTTGCTGGCCAAAGGGGAATGCAGGGAGTTCATAAAGTTCCAGTCAACCCTTTAATCTTCCCAAGTCTTGTTTTTAGATGGCTTTTCATGATCTGTTTGGAAATTCGTTAATTTTCTGGCCAAACGTTGAGTTTATATCACTTTACGTTTAATGTATTTTAAAAAATGATTAAAAATTAATTTTTGCATTTTGCTGCTTAAATGAGAAGCGCAGAGAAAGGCTCAAAAGACTTTTCAAAAATGAGAATCGGATGGAAATTGGGTTCTTTTCTGGCAAATCGTGGAGTTTATATCACATTTAAATTTAATATATTAAAAAAAAAAGATTAATAATTCATTTTTGCACTAAGCTGCATAAATGAGAAGCGCAGAGAAAGGCTCAAAAAACTTTTCTAAAATGAGAATCACAGGCGGAGGAATAGCTTCATTTCCAGGCGGCAAGGCAACAACGAATAGAGTGCCGGGGCAAAGGTCAAAGTCTCAGTTCGATAATTACCCATCATAATGGAGCCAACTAATCGCATCGACCGCATGCATTATTGAAAGACCGAAACGCCGAAGACGAAGACAAAGCCCGACCACAAAGCAAACTTAAACTCAAACCTGACGACCCCTGCCAATGCATTGTTCCACCTGGATCCTCTTTTTCTGGGCGATGAACGATGGGTGAGTGGGTTCAAGGGTTCAGGGGGTCAGGGAATGGAGTTCTCTAACCGCGGGACCGATTCCGAAACGCACAAAGTCCATTTACATAAATGGTTATCCCCGATTGCCGGCCGGCTACCGCACACACACACACACTCAAAGTTCACCTTTGAACTTTGGCCACATCAAATTAAATAAAAGGCTAGCAGCTTGCTCGGTGATGAGGTTGGGTAAAGTTTCGTCCACAGTGTGATGGATGTTCAGATAACAAAAAATGTTGTCATCGAGAACCTTGGCATTGTGAAGTTAGTCAGAAAAACAAAAGTATTTTAATAAATTTGTAGGGGTAATGACATCAAACAATATCTGAAACTTGATATTTATATCAGTGAAATAAAATTTTTTATTAAAACATTGCATTTTTTGTTATATTTATAAACCATTTTATTACAAGTTATTAAAGACTCCCCTTTTAAGCATAGTTAATGTCAATGTACAGGACTCAGCTCCTTGAACTCACTGGACTTAAGAGTGCCCCCTCAAACGCACTGCCGAGTGTCCTTTGAAATATGGTAATGACCAGAGCCAAGGACATCAATCGATGTTGGCGCATTTGTTTTTCCCATACCGTTTTGCCCTATTAATATTTCACGTTTCATATTCGCATTCGTTGTACGGCGACCCGCATTTCCCAACTACCGAGCTCTGGGGGCTCATTTACCTGACTGAATACTGGTTACTGGTTACTGGTTACACCGGTTCCGGATGTCTGGCCGTGTCAGCGGAGTTGAAAAGGGTTTTTTTTTCGTCCTCGCATTTCCCATTGGCATCTTCCGCCGATTTCCTGTTTTTCCCACCGTTTGCCCACCGCTTTTCCACCTCCCCGCCTCGATTTTCAGTTGCGGTTGGTCGATGGGCGTGTATTTTAATTGTGTTGACTTTGTAAATGATCCATTCATAATGCTACTCGAAGGCATTGCCATCGTCATCGTCGTCATCATCATTTCCATGGCCGTTCAGCCTGTTTTTAATGGCCGCATTTAAGCCGGGTTCGAACGGCAACAAAAAAAATTAATCGAGAGATTTACAGCCATTTCGTACCCTTTGTTCTTTGGCTTTATAAATGGTGATTTAACTTCAATGGATAATAATAATCAAGTATACTAAACTAGGACTTCAGGGATTGGCATAAAATCTATTAGTTTCGTAAGATAACTTTCCTTTCTCAGACAAAAGTTGAAATAATATGTTTTCCAAGGACCTGTTATCCTTACGATTGAGTATAGAGCACAACACACCCCTTTCTTCAAAATTACAGGGAATACGAAAAGGAAAAAAAAACCAAGCCAGAGCAAATGAAACGAAACGAAAATCGATAATGAATTAATTTTCAGGCACCGAAGGCAAATGGCGCAGACAAATTTATGACTGTGGGCTGGGACCGGCATTCCAATGATGTTATAGTAGCCCCCTTCCCTTGCCCCCTTCTCCCTCCCCTACGCCGCCCCTGTTCGGCAGCATTTAACATTTACTCAATGGTCAGGAGCTATAATATATAATAATATGTATGATATCCAAGCTATAAGTACCTATTAGTTTTACATTAAACGTATTTAACATAAATTAATTAGCAGCCATAATATTCATTTACTAATGGCTCATGTAAACGGTTAAAACATTTTCAACTTTACTAATTACCTAAATGGCGAACAATATAACTTTTCCTTTGCCTGTGCTCACAAATTGCCTATTTTCCGGTGCCATGTAGACAAAAGCCTTGACGAAATGTCCCAAATTAAATATATACAAAATCCTTTGCAAATTGTAATCACTTTGTCTGTGATTTTTGTCATAATTGCAGTCAAATCTCAAAAACTCAATCTTGAGCAAAGTTTTCGTTGAACTTTTGGGCGTAGCCTAGCAGGTTTCGGATTTTGAATGTGGATGTGGATGTGGATGCGGATTTTGGATGTGGATGTGTGTCAACGTTTGGCTCAAAGTTCTGACTTCCATCTACGTTTCTCGTTTAATTCCTTCTATTTGTTTGGGCACGATGGGAAAAGGTGAGGGAGGTGGGGAATGGGTTCTATTTGGTTTTAAGTGGACAAATTGCTTATGTAGGGCATCTACACCTGAGCCAACTTAACTATCGCCGTCGAACCAATTAGTGTCAATCAAAAGTTTTTAGTACCCTGCTTTAGGCCTATGATGGGTTAAGGAAAAACATGACTACTTAATAGTAAAGTTTCTATGTTAAATTATTTTGTAATTACATAATAATGTATAATAACTGTAGAATATAAACCCAAATATATGAATTAGTTTTGGAAATTTTCAGGAATAAATCCCTTAAATAATAAATCCCACTAAATAATAAAGTTTCTGTATAAAATAAATCTAAAATTATTTAATATTTATAATTGCAAAATATTTAGGAACTGACAAAAATAAATATTAATTTATTTAAAAATATTATGAATTATTTTTTTAATTATCAAAAATATTTACCCTAGTTTTAATAAGTATTTATAGATATTATAAAGATTTATTCGAGTATTCAGCTGGATATTTGAAAGTAGAATATCTAATTGAAATGCTTGTGAGCAAGGGTCCATCAGTTATGCCCTAGTGCTTATAAAGAGCACCTTTCGAGGACTCCCTGCTCCCTGCTAGGAAAAAAGGCCATGTCAGTTAGCCAAGTTAGTCAATCGAGCCGCATTAAAAACTAATCGCTGGCCATGCATGCGGCTCAAATGATTAAGCGTTCAATTTGCCAGCACTCGACATGCAATTAAAGTTGGCTCTGGATTTGGATTTAGATCTGTGTGTGTGTGTGTGTTTGTGAGTGCTTTGCATGTGTGCACTTTCCTTTCGGCTTTCTTTTGGGCCCCGGTTATTAGTGTGAGTGTTTGCCAGCCGGTTCGTGTTGCACGTGTTTGTACATGCAATGCAACTGTAATTATGCGCACGACTGACATACATTAGCCCACCTAGGAACCCACCTCTAACCACCCACCACACCATCCAAAACCCAGAAACGGGGTGTATTTATAGCCTACTTAAAGGTAACTAACTAAGACACGGCACGAGCCTAAGTCAAGTGACTATCTTTCAAAGCCCGCAAAATGGGATCATACACACTATATATGCATTTGAGGTGTTTCTGTTCCTTAAGAGAAGCCAAGGAGCTAAGAAGCTTCATAAATCCTTGGGTTGAGATAACGCCGAAAGAAAGGCTACTTGTCAGTCATAAATCTAGGGGCTAACAAAAGCCGAAAGGATACAAAAGAAAGTGGGTTGATCTTGGTGATAGATTGGGTTCCTAACTAAAGAAATATTTCCCTTTTTCTTACCTTTTATAAATTTAAATTATAATACAAAACTAGTTTTTAAAGCCTTGCAGAAGTATAACATTTATTTGAGAAAGTTTCTAATTCGTTAATCTGTTGCCCGAAACTCTGAAGTATTTCCCCCATTTACCAGAAAATCTTAGGGGGCATTAAGACCCCCCGCCAGCAAGACGCCCCTGGGATCCCCATTCCGTGGGCTGGAAACTTTGCTCGTTCCCCATTGTACAATTTGCTCTTCGGCTCTTGTTTGACATGCAAATGCTGCAGTTTAGTACATAAAGTTTTACCGAAACATATAGAGTACATAGTCGCCATGGTACAAGTCCGATGGTTGGATGGATGGATGTGTTTGTATGAGAAATGAGAGCATCGCTCGGCACGCGAATTGTGTGGCAACATTTTGTTGTTTAATTTCTGTGTACCGACTGCAAATTGAAGGCCCAGTCGCAGTGGCAGTCCTGTAAACCCTGTTATACCCCTCGACAACCCTACTCAAACTCAAACGCTTGGACGTTGGCAATTTGCTGCATACAAATCGCGACTGGCAACGCTGTTGCTGTGATTACTGGTGTTGTAGTTGTTGTTGTTGTTGCTGCTGATGATGGCAGCCAAAAGAACCTAAAGTAGGTTACTTACTGCCACGCACACACATAGGCATCTTTAAATACACGGCAAGAAATCGGTGTTCATAGCATATTTAATTTATTTTTATTAATTTATGAGCTAAAATTAATTATTTATGATCTTACATTTTACTCAGCTATAAATTAGCGATAAATTGATACACTTTAAGAAAAATAACTTAGATTGATGGTATATGTTTTTATTATATTTTTTTATTATATTCATTTATTATATTTATTTATTAAACTTATTTATTATATTTATTTATTAAATGTATTTATTATATTCATTTATTATATTTTTTTATTATATTTTATTATGGTATCCATTCAGGTTTATACATTTAATTGCATTTCTCCCAGCCTAAATATTTTCTTAAACATTCTTTTATATTAATATTTCGCATACTAATATTTTCTATATATTTTTTTAGTATTTCCCAAATTTAAAATGTTTTTTCTGTGCATCCGGCAAGTAGCTTTTGTGCATACTTAAGGCAGCGGACCTACAGCCTGCCACGCCCCCTTAGCCAGCACTTTCGGGGCGGTGTAATTGAGGCAAGTTTGCAGAAAGGCAAAAGTTGCCGCATGTACGAATAGTTTGCTGCATAATGACAGGCGCGCCGGCATGCATATTTATGCCTTAAAAAAAAAAAAATGAAAAACCCCCCAAAGTCTCAGTCAAACATTTTCCAAGGCGCGGAAAGTCACGCTCTATTGGCCCCAAACCGAATGTGGGTAAAATAAACGAGTTAAGGGCACTTTTAGTTGGCCGCAAAAAAAAGGAAAAAATTGGAAGCCGGAAAAATCCCCCAGTGAAAAGATCTCCCATCGCGACGAAAGTGATTAATTATTTAGAAAACATTTCAATGGAGTTTGTTTGATTTCGAATGAAACCGCAATGAGAAGAGCAGCTGCCAAAGTTACTTCCGGTTCTTGCCTCTCTTTCTAGCCATCTCTCTATATCTATCTCTCTCGCTCTCACACCTCTCAGCCAAGTCAACCGCCAACTGTGGCCAGCAATAAAAATTTTACAGACAATTCGTTTTTATTGCATTTCACACACACACACACACTCACAGCCTTGGAGTAAGCGAGGTGGGGCGATTTGGAGTGAAAGAGAGAGGAACACAGAGTTGATTGTGCCCACAAAAAAGTTAACGTTTGTAGTTTAGTTGGCTTTAAGTTGGCTAAACTAATTTGTTTTACTACTTTCTGGTTATAAATTCTACTTTAATTGGTTATAAATGTTTTTTTATTGCTTAAGCATTTGTTCTAAAAATACTTAATATTTTTTTATATTTGTAATATTTGTTTTTATTGAATATTAACTTTGTTAGACACGTTTTTTATCATAAAATAATATTTATTTTCATTATGGTTAGTAGTATAGTATATATATTTTTTTTACTACACATAAATCCAATTTTTCGGCAACATGATCAGTGGACATGGGCAAAACCTAAACCGCAATCAATAATGTTGCACACACGACCAAAAAAATAGACTCCTAAAAACAGAACTTCCGCCCGCAGAAGGCTATAAAAAATGTGCTGCATACTTTTAGGCGGGCAGAAGCCATAAAGTCAAGAGCTGCTGGGTTTTTTACTCCCTTTTTGCCAGGGGTGGCGTCGAAAGGGGGTGCCCCGAAGGGCGCCAACTTGAGGTGTTTGCCGATGCACTTGTGGGGGCCAAATGAATTAAAAAATCGAATGGAATGGTCGGTGTGGCAGGCAATGAAAATTATTCTGGAAAATTGCGCCAAACGAAAGGAAACTTTAACTGTCAGGAAAAGAGGCGGGGTGGGGAGGGGTCGTAGGGGGCGTGGCCAGACTACAACAGCTGCATACAAATGACCCATGTGTGAGTGTCGAGTGGCAGGAGCAAAGAAAAAAAATTAATTTAAATTTTTATGATGCCATAAAAATAATGCATGGCATGTCTGGGCCCCCAGCCAAAAGGAGTGGGGGGAAGGGGGCGGTTCTGGGGGCGTGGCAAGGCTGAGGCGAAGTGAAGTGGAAGCTGGCAGCACACACCGTCCATGAGGCAAAAGGCAAAGGCAATGGCGCCACGTTGCCCCAATTAGCTGCACACTGTGCCCCAGCATGTGGGATTGCACCACCCATGGGGGGAGTCTCAACCCCCTACCACCCCCTACCACCCACACACACACACTCTCAGCCGACTGGCACCCTAAGCAGCATGTCATTAGTGCCGCCTTCAAAACAAAGCAACAAACACGCGGAAATGCGATGAACAAAATAAACCGTCGACGGCAGCACAGAGAGCATTAAAAATTCCCGGCAACTTGGTCATGTCCTGGCAATATATATAAGAGCACATAATATATATTACATATATATACCCACTGGAGTCGGAGGAGCAGATCTCAGGCAGTCTCTTTTTTAAGCAATATATCTCGAGCAGTGACTGGCAAGATTCACGGGCCAAAACAGGTGGTCTATATAAAAGAGCAGCAAAAAAAATATAAACAAAGAAAAATATAGAAAGGTACTCGAATTTAAAATTAAGTGATTTTACAAAAATTGGACCACATATTAGAGCAGAGAGCAAAAAGTAAAAAAGGTTATTTAAAAATAAAACAAAAAATCAGTTTGGCTTTAAAATAAATATTTAAAAAATAATGATAAAACAATAACTAAAAAAGGCATTTAAATTTTGAAAATAAATTATTTTGTAAGAATTAAGGAATATATTAGCAGTCAGTGAAAAATAAACAATGTTCTTTAAAAAATATTATAAAAAAAATATATTGGACTTTAAATACATATTAAAAAATAAGTAATAAAATAAATAAAATTAAAAAGTACTGAATCTTAAATTAAATGACTTTTTAAAGATTGTATTATAAAAAAGCAGTGAGTGAAAAATAACAAAATAGTCAATAGGCTTAAGACTTTAATACTAAACAAAAAAAAAAATTAAAATTTATATAGATTAAATAGGACTTTGCAGTTAGCTGAATATGTTTCATCAAGTCAATTAGATTTGCTTTAAACACATTATGATTATCTTTATGTTTTAACCAAGCCATTCACTCGCCAGGCCAACAGTGCGTATACGCAATAATCCCCGGTAAGCTACAGGCCAGCCAAATAACTGAGCCAAAAACCGAGAAACACAAAAAACTTAGCTCCTCATTTGCACTACATACCGCAACAGGATAGATTGCCACGCCCCCCTTTCCCAGGCCGCCCACGAAAGCGTCGGGGCGTAACAATGAATACAAATGAGTCATTTATGGCCAACAAAAAGAGCACGGAAATATACGTTGCTCTGTGGCCAAAAAATAAGAAGAAAAAAAGGAGAACAAAAAAAATGTCAAGGCAAGGACACATCAAGCCGAACTGCTTTTTTTTCCGCCACGAGGTGAACAATGGTTCTTAAGTATCAAATTTATGACTGCAAAGTGTAATTAAAGTGGGGAAAAATGTGGGAGTTTTATTACATTTTATAAATTACAATTATACGTTAATTTTACTTATTTATGCTGTTTAATTCCGGGAAAAATTCATTAAAAGTGTAAATTACAAAATTCATTTAACTTAATTATGCTTTTAATTTCTTGCTTTTTATTATGTTACAATTTCATTTTTTTTAGCTACAAAATAAAACTGCTTCCCAAAAATATGGAATTTTTATTAATTTGTATTATTTATGCTGTTGACTCGGGAAAAATGAATTAAAATCTTAAAACTAATTAAAAAAATGAACTACTTTTATTTTGTTGCTTTTTACTATTTTACAATTTTATTTTTTTTAGCAACAAAATAAAACAAATTAAAAATCTAATTTGACTTAAAAATGTATCCAATAAATAAGTAAATTTCTATATATTAAGCTTTTGCCTTCCCATATTTAATTGCATTTGATTTTTCCCCTTCATTTTTGATGTCCTCTTTGTAATTGCTTTTCGAAAATTGCTTAAAAATTGCCGAATTTCCAGCAGTTTCCTCCTTGGGCCCCCGGCTGTGATTTATTTGACACACTGCACATGGCACACGGAAATGTTCTTTGATCGTTTCCGGTCATTTCTCATGGCCCCGAAATTCGGGTCAATTTGTAATCCCTGCCCCCTGATCCCTGATCCCTCCACACTGTCATCTGACCTTCGGTCCTCCGGTTCTCTTTGGTTTTCTGGCGTCTGGCGGAGACATTAAGTTAAAAGTCCTGGACTAGAAGGACACGCAGTTTGCCCAGTTTTGTTTATGTGTCGTTTGAAATATATTGTTATGAGCTGGAAGGACGAGGACGAGGTCCTTTGGCTTTAAGCCGAGCCGACTCGCCATAATTGGATGGGCGTGAACTTCGATTGGAACTTCGATGGCAATTAAAATCGAAATTTTCAACACGCAATGCGGGGGCAATTAGGAGCCCCAAACCCCCTGGAATGATTTACTTATCGATTCCTCACCTTACAAACCCTTTCGCTCCCTGCAATCCAGCATGATTTACTGCCACATCTCTCGACTATTATGCTGACTTTAATTGACTCTTGACTCCGTGGGTGGGTCGCCGGAAAATCGCCGAGGAAGAAAGTACACTCCATAATTTAAAGACATTTCATGCAATGAATAAGTGGGCTCGCCGAAGGGGTAAAATGATTTTGGAATGGAATATATATGAATATTATAAATAAATTGTATTATCTAAACTAATATATAAAAGTATGGAAAAAAAACGGAAAGTAGTAAAAATCACCTAGAACGGTTTGATATAAAAATCTAAAAAAAAATACTTAAGTTCGGAAATAATTCGTAGAAGAGTACTGATATTTAATATATGTAATATTTATAATTATAATAATTATTTAAAAAAAAACAGAATATATTTTTTATTTAGTATTATTTTTGAACTTCTTGGTAGGGCATTTCGGTGTCACCATTTTTTCCGTCCACTTCCGCTCTTCTTTTCTTGCTGCTTTTCATTTTCATGTTTCACTTCCGTTTCGCTGGCAACAATTTAATATTTGAAAAAGCGCAGGACGAAGAAGCCAAAAGAAGGAGGGGCAGGACAAGAAGAAGAAGAAGCATCGGTTCTAGTTCTGCCGGGAAAAAGAAGAAGTAGAAAAAGGAGCGAAGGCAGCTCAATGCAATTAATCAAAATGCTGGCCGCGAGTCCTTCCCCTGACCCACCGTCCCTTTTCACCCACAGATGAAACCCAATTTCTGTGTCCTTTTGCCTGCTACACTTCAAATAATTTAAAAATTAATAATAAAATAGTAATAATTGTGAATAAATAAATAATAATAAACTAAGATTTGGATTTTAGGTCATTTCATAAAAGTAAATAAAATAAAATAAAACAAATAATGGCATACTTTTGGGCACCTATTAAAGGCGGTTTCAAATCTACTAAACTTTCTTGCCCTGTAGTCAAGTGTAAGTGCTAGCCCTAAAAGTATGTGTATGTTGAGTAGAGGGGGTGACAAAAAGGCGTGGCAAAAAGGGGGCGCTGAACTATGTAGTTCGAGGGTGTGCAATGCAAGAACGCAATTCGTGGGAACTTGGCTGAGAAACAGGAAACAAAACTAATTATCGTTATAGCAAAATTTTTGTTCTTCTACTGCTGTAAACCCCCCCCCCTGTCACTCCTTATATGTTAGGGGAAGGGGGTGGTGTAAAAAGTGGGCCGGAAATGGGGGCGGGGCCTTGGCAAAAACGATGTGGAGCCGCCCATATTTATAATTACTGTTTGCACACTTAACGAAGACGGCAAGAAGAAGAGGAAGAACATGTTAAACAAGACGAAAAAGAAGTAGAAGTAGAAGAAGCTGAAGAAGAAGAAGAACCTGAAGAAGAAGCGAAGGAAGAAGCTCTACAGAAAAGAAGAAGCACCAACAGTGGCCAAAATGGGAGACAACATTTTTGAAACTTCATTTTCGAAATTATGCTCATTAATCATGAAAAACAAGCGAAAATGTTGACAAGCTCCAGGGGTGTGGTGTTGGAAAATCGAGTTGGGGGGGGTGGGTAAGGATATGTCCCATAGAGTAGGTGTGCGTGCAGATGTGCGTGTGTGTGTGTATTGGCGTGTCGCATAATACTTTGTTAGGCCTCAACACGCAAATCAGTCAGAGAAATTGTCACACAGGAAAAACAGGAGATGGAGGCGGAAAAACGATGGGAAAACGGAAGAGTCGGAGGAGGGGGAGGGGGGCTGGCAATGGTCAAAGGTGAAAAGCTGGGCTTCGATAGGGCGACAGGTTACAGGTCCTCAAATACAGTCCGTTTCGGATTTATAAATGCTGAAGCATACCTAAAAATCTAAATAAAAATGCAAAGTGTAGAGAAATATGTAAAATATCAAAATTATAATTTACAATAATTTTAAGAAATATTAAAGAGTTTCCAAAACAATATACCTGCACTGTGTGATTAATTTCTGTTAGTTTCGAATCACAAATATTTTTAATTTGCAAGAAAAACAAATCAATAAATCGACTGCCAGGGCAAAAGGTTGGATTAGTTATTATTTTCATTCCCAAGGAATACTTGCCAGCAAATACGTGTGTAATTACAATACTTAAACGTACTGTCCAGGCAACAACATTGCTATATAGGTAACCCAATTGAGCCCTCGACCGTTCCTCTTTTTTTTTTGACCTTGCACGCACAGCCAAAGAGTTCGTGACATTGAGCTAAAAAAAAAAGAAAAGAATAGGAAAAATAAATGGAGAAAATGGAAAACCAAGAAGGCTAATTGGACTTGATTTACGAGCAATGAATTAATGGAAACTCAGCCGGCCGATAGTGGTGTCCACTTTAATTTTCATATTCGCTTGTCTGATCTAGGCTCTAAAATATATATATCGGCGGTTCATATGGGGGTGGCATATTCTGACCTTTAACCATTACCCATTATCTCGGTATCTCTTTAAGTTCGACCTTGGACGGACCGCAGCTGTTGCCCGACTCACACGCACAACAAATAAAACGCAAATTGTGTGGCCAAACCGGGGAAAAAGGTGGCCTAACAAAAGATCGATGTTCTATATACCCTATATGTTGGGTTAAATAATATATGGGGTTTTTCAATTGGAATTTAATTATTATAATTACGATAATTACGGATGATTATTATGGCTGTTAACTTAACTTTTTCTATTCTACTTGTTGTACATTTTTAATAACCTTTTTTCCCTATAAACTTTTTCTACCTTTAGTGATATTATAATTTTCTTAAGTCACTAGAAATTTTATTTAAAATTTTTCTAGTGCCCAAAATGTATGCTTATAAAGAAAATACCCTCTTAAGGGTATAAATAACCTTAAGGGATATTAAATTTATAATTTTCTTAAATCATTAGAAATTTTCTATACATTTTTCTAGTGCCCAAAATGAATGCTTATAAAGAACATACCCTTTCAAGGACCTGTGAGCAAACAGAACCTTAGCATTGACATTGTCTGTCCCTGTTTTTGCCCTCCTTTAATCCTCCTCATCTTTCTCAATTTCTGTTATTTCCCTTTCCATGTGCTTTCTTGTTTGTTTGGCTCTTCTTGGGGCTTTCAGCGGTCGCACGTAGCAAATTCCATTTACGTGTCCTTGAATTTTGCCTAATATTATTTGGTCCTGGGATAAAAGCCCACCGAATGGAATCAAGGCGAAACTGTAATAGAAATAGAAATAGAAGTCGAAGTAGAAATTAATAATCAATATGGCAGACTCCCAAAAATGATGGAAAACGAAACGAATTGGATTGAATATAAGGCTGGCAATTTGTGGCTTGATTTCGTTGACGACAGGTGGCGCTGTCGTCTGTCTATTTTGGCCAAAAATTGAAGGCGGCTTAGGGGCTCATAGCCGAGATTAATATTTAATTAAATCGATATGCTGGGATCTGTTGACAGCAGCTTGTAAAATGCGAAAAACCGCTGACAGCCCAGTGATTTATTTATGTTTTGCGGTCGGATCTTTAGGTGCCCGTCTGTCTATCTGTCTGCCTGCCTGCTGTCTGTCTGCAAATATTAATTATATTTCCACTGAAACAGTTCGAACAACAAACAACAAAAAACGCTTAACCCCGAGGAAATTGAGCTCTTCAGCCAGCTGCAAGGTGTTTTCGAGCTGTCAGAAAACTTGAGCCTTTGAAGAAAGAATTTTTAGGAGGTGTGAAAAACGATTAAAAACTTTCTGAATGTTAGGGTAACATTTTAAAAACTTGACAACTCTGGCAGGATATTTTAGCGTCTTTGGTAGGTAATTAAATTAATTTTTTTGCCATAAAGAGCTGCGAAATCGTTTGGAAAACTGCCTATAGCAGGTTGTTCGGTGATTTGCAAAAAAATACAGGAAAAATGCCGAAACAACGCTTTTCCTACGGCACCATAACGAATAGTGTGTGTGCCCCCTAATTGCGCCACAAATACGTGGCATGCCTCCGTCAAGGATTGCCCAAATCTCTCTTGCCCTTTCGCCCTTTGGGGTCACGCTTTTCTTCATGTGGGCTACCACCGCTAACTCCGCCATACGTCATCTTCCCTTTTTGGCGGGCCTGCTTTTGGCCATAAGTCTCCCAGACGAGCCAAGCCGAAACCGAAACTGAAACTGAGAAATGAAAAACCAAACTGCGTTTGAGATTGGCAACATTAGGGTGAAAC
>JBAMCF010000383.1:0-11009 GCA_037075285.1 Drosophila lutescens
AGTTAAATGGTTTGCCTCACTCCCTTTCTTTAAGCCTTTCTCCTTGAATTAAGCAATTCATTTAATTCCGAACTATTATTTCACTATAATAGTGTTGTGGAAATACGAACCCGTCAGTTTAGAAAGGGCTCCAACTAATTGATATAAATTGGGATTCTCTATTTAAACAAATCTTTTTGTGAAGACTCAAAAACCTTTGAAACTCTGGTTACTATTTCTTTGCCATTGTAACCCTGGTCCAGAATGTGAGGAATTGAGGTACTTTTTTCAATTATTATAAATAATATAGCTTTTCTAATATTAACTCAATTACATTAGATACCATTGGGGTTTTTTCTCTGTGTTTGATATCGATTCACAATTTCCCCATACACCTAGATTTCTACGAGCAATCTATACAATCTTTAGATACCAACATTCGCAATAAAAGTATAAATAATCATTTTAACGTAGATATGGCTGTGTAAAATGTTGAGTTGTCGTTCTCCGAGTCCTAACAGAAAATCTCCCTTAGATATTATCGAGCAGTTGATCTGGCGTTTGAGGATCTGTGGTCATCTCGTCGCTGATGTCGCCCACCGAACTGGTGACTGTGGACAGGATCGAGGATATGGTGGCGTTGATCACCTCGGCACTTCCGGTGGCCACCGTGCTGATGAGCGCCAGAGCCGTCGTGGTGATCACGGTGGCCAGGGCCGGACTGGCGGTGCTGGTGGTGGAACTGGAGCTGCCGAGGGCCAGCATCGTGGTGTTGAGCAGGAGTGGTGCCAGCGTAGTGGCCCCCGTGGTTGGTGGACTCATCGTGCTGGTGCTGGTCAGCGGCAGCGGATGCGGTAGATGGCCATGTCCATGGCCGTGACCGTGGAACTGCTCCAGCATCGAGGCGGGCACATAGGGATACGAGGGACACGGATTCACCAGTTGCGGTCCCAGCATGCTCTCGAAAACGTATCCAATCAGCGAGCCCACCGTCAGACCCACATTGTACGACAAGGTCATTATGTTGCCGGTGACCTCCTTGAGTGTTCCCGGCACCTTTGCCGGGGCCAGCATCATGGGCAGGCTGCCGGCCAGACCATTGGTGATGCCCAGGGCGATGGTGAAGACAAAGGGCGCCGTTTCGCCGGAGATCACGGGACGCTGGCGAGGCGCACAGCAGAGGAGGAGGAGCGGCACCAGGACGATCCTCAGGCCGGACAGCAGGATCAGCTGGCGACGCGACCACGGATACGGACTGGCGGCCAGGATCTTGCCCACCACATCGGACGTGTTGAAGCAGAACATCAGCAGCACGGGCATCCAGGAGCGAAGGGCGCAGGACTGCACCTCCACCTCGATACCCGGGTACAGGGAGAGGGTCACGCAGTAGGCCAGGGCGATGCACACCATGTGCGGGTAGATCACCTGGGCCACCCGCCAGCGGGTCACGAATCCCTCGCGAATGTCACCCAACTTGCTCGGTCGGCAACGGCGTGGCGTGATCACGTGCTCCACCTTGAAAAATTATGATTCAAGTTTAAAATTTAATACTATTAGTCCAAAAGTTTTAGAAGTAATAATATTTTCTAATATTCCTTCATTAAAAATATATCAAACAAAACATTACAATACTTTCTTAACATTTGTCATTATTAATTATTTAGTAATTAGTTATATTAATTTGGAAGTACCTAGTACTTCCTAAATAGGTATGTTTGTTTTTTGGAGAATGGTTAAAATAAAGTATAATATGAAATTAATAATAAATAATGATGTAATGTAAATAATGATGTAATTTCTTAGCTTTATATTTTTTACATTTTTAAAGTCATGAACTTTCCATAAAATGTATGGAAATTATTTATTTACAACATTTACCTTAAAGGCCACCGTCGTGGGCGTTGTGGGCTCCTGGGCCGGCGGCGTCGGCGGAAGCTCGGGAAGTTGTCCCAGGGCGTCGATGCTGCTCTCGCCGGCAGTCGGATTGGACAGCTCGTAGACGGGATTGCTAAAACTCAGGGTATTACCGGTGCCGGGAGGTCCCACCGCTGTGGTCGTGGTGTGGGTGCCATCCATCGAGAGAACCCCATATCGAGTACTACTTGGAACTCCGTCTATCTCCTGCTGCGATGAGAAATTAAAATGAAATATGTATTATTTGGTTAAAGTATCTTGGACCAATTGACGAAGGGTATTAAAAGAATTGCTAAACTCGTAAATCTCTTTATAAATCTCGTATAGAAAAGCCTGGGGAATTTTCTTTAGGAAGACTTCTTGATTTACTCAAATTCTATATGCTATGCCAAATCCATAAAAATGGTTTTAAGAATGAGAACTCAAGTTTTTTGATTTCTCTCAATAAACAAGCTTTACAGATCGATCATTTGTGGCAGACTCACCTCATCCGGCCGCAGGACGATCTTGGAGCAGGCCTCCACGTGGAACCGCACAAACGGCGAGTTGATGGTGGCCACGTGCAACAGGTAGCTGAAGAGTATATAGAGAGTGGAGGTCAGAAAGAAGATGACCGTGGACACGCGATCGTTGTTGATCAGCAGCTTGGTAACGACCCGATTGGAAGACACCAGGAATCCGGCGATACTCTCGCCGGCCATCACCGCCTGTGTATACTGCTTGGGCAGCATGGACGCGAATCCGTAGAAGCTCGACTGTTGCACGGTGCATCCGATGGCGGTCAGGGCCACCGCCGACATATTGACCAGGTAAGCGGTGTTGGTGGCAAACATGTGCCAGGCCACCTCGCAGACGGCCACGAAGATCAGTGTGGTAAAGGAGATCATGTAGCCGAAGAGCACTCGCGACTGGAACGGAGCCACCGATAGCACTATGTTGTTCATCAGCACGGTGGCGAAGGCCACAAAGATGTAGGTCATCGACATGTCCAGGGCCACCGGGCGACCCGGAAAACGCGCCTGCCAGTAGTCCGCCGCAATGATAAAACTGCAAAACAGAATATATATTAGGTACTTAAAAAAAACGAAGCTGATATTAAATTATCATTAGAACAACTAGCAAGAAACATTTGAAATATAACAAAAATATTAATATTTTTCATTCTTTGTTTTTTCCTTGATAAAGCATTTAAAGCATACAAACTCTTGATGCCAGTCAGTAAGATAAAATGTATGAATAAATTTAGTGTCAATTAAAAATATGATGAGAATTAACACATAAACACAATCTAGAAGAAACTTTCAAACATCAAAAAAAATTAATCTAAAGCATTTTAAAAATTACAAAATATATTGAATTAATAAAGTAAATTAGTAATATTAATAGTTTTAAATATTAAGGCGATTTTGTGAGATCAGCATAGTTATTTCAGCCAGTATAATAGACAGTGGTTATAAATGAAGTGGACTGTATTAATGTTTATATAGGTTTTGAGGTTTTTATTAATAATAAGCGGTTTACAATAGGTTTTAAGCGGGTTTGCGATTAGCGAGCGGTTGCGGGTACAATTCAACTAGATGACTTCTATATGACTACCAAAAAAACGTGCAGAAAGATAATGCAAAAGAACGCATGATATTCCAATACTAATGCGGATCGACTGCAGTTTCGGCTATGCGTGTGAGCTTAAAGCTTTTATGTAGAATGCAGAACAATGATGTGCATTTAACTAGGTGCGATTAGGAAATAATACAATGATGAGCATTTAACTAGGTGCGATTAGAAAACAATAATAAATGACCGATCTATTTCTCAACATACCGGCCCCCCTGAACGACGGTTCAGTTCAAAGGAAGCACAGCAAGTTTCGTAATGGGGCGCTTGTAGGTTGCTCTGGCAGTTTTAACTGTGACCACACGGACCCTCTGATCCTGGCCAGGATGAAGTTGTACGACTCGTCCCAACAGCCACTTGCTTGGCGGTTGATTCGGCTCCTTTAGCACAACCAGGGTGTCCATGGCAACGTTCTGAGCATCTTGTTGCCATTTCATGCGAGTTTGAAGCGTACTGAGATACTCTAAGTTCCATCGTCTCCAGAACCCTTGAACTTTGGCCTGCAATTGTCTCCAGCGCTGCAGTCTGTTGATGTTTACATCCAGAAACGATGGCTCTGGTATTGAAGTAAGAGGCTGACCTGTTAGAAAATGAGAAGGGGTTAGCGGGTTAAGGCTGTGATCGCTGGGTGCACACAAAGGTCGAGAATTCAGAAGTCCTTCAATCTGAATTAACAGGGTCGAATATTCCTCGAATGTTAATGCACTGCTGCCAATAACTCGTTTTAGATGCAACTTTATAGATCGCACACCAGTCTCCCAAATACCTCCGAAATGGGGCGCTGAGGGCGGGATGAAATGCCAATTGATTTCGTGACTTGACAAGAAGCTCGAAATCTCTTCGCTATGAGCCTGGGCGATCGCGATACGTTGCATTTCAGATAAATCTCGTTTGGCTCCGTGAAAAGTTGTGCCGTTGTCCGAGTATAAGTCCGATATGGGCCCTCGTCGAGACCAAAAGCGTTTGAAAGCGGCTATAAAGGCGGATGTTGTCAAATCGCTGACGAGTTCAAGGTGTATAGCCTTTGTTGATAGACAAACGAAGATGGCAAACCAAGCTTTGCCAAATTTTGGTGTCCGACCTGTAGAGGCTTTGATCGTCACAGGTCCAGCATAATCCAATCCAGTGTGAAGAAAACAGCGGGTGGGTTGAACTCGAAACTCGGGTAGATCAGCCATAAGTTGAGAACTCGTGTGTCGTCGTTGCAAGAAACAAGTTCTGCAATTAAATACGGTTTTGCGGACGAGGTTTCGAGCTCCTAGAATCCAATACCGTTGTCGTAGACTATGAAAAGTGTATTCGACTCCAGCATGTAGCGATGCAACATGTTGATATTGAACTAATAGAGCAGCTATTGGAGATTCCTTAGGCAGGATTATGGGATGTTTTGCGTCATAATTAGCCATAGAATTATCGATGCGACCACCAACACGTATTACTCTCTGCTCGTCTAAGAAAGGGGTGTAGCGGATCAACTTCGAGTTCTTTTTTAGTTGCTGTCCGGTGCTTAACTGCTTGTATTCCACTTTAAAGAACTCCCTTTGAACATGGGTGAATATCCGAGACTGGGCATATTGTAACTCCCACGCCGACAGAAACGGCGAAAGTTGGTTTCTCCCACGAAGACGATGCACAAAACGAAAGCAGTAGCTGAGTATCCTCACCAAACGAGACCATGAAGAGGTTTTGTTGATCAGACAGGTTAATGAATTTCCGTCGTCGGAAATGTGTAGGTTAACCTTAGGATCGGCTTTTACCTCCAGGGATGCCTCTTCTTCTGTCGACAGAACAAACTTAGCCTTAACGGGTGGCCAAGTTGAGCGTGACTGAGATAGCCAAGCTGGTCCATTCCACCAAATTGGATGGTCCAAGAGGTCCTTTGGAAGTATTCCTCGGGATGCACAGTCTGCAGGGTTATCGCCACTTCGAATATGTTGCCAGCAGCTACGTGGGCACGTCTCTAAGATTTCTGCAGTACGGTTGCAAACATAAGTGTTCCAGGTACGGGGAGGAGATGATAGCCAATGCAAAACTATTTCAGAGTCTGACCAACAGTTGATTCTGGAAATAGGAACAGTTAATGATTGCTTGACCAGGGAAATCAACTTAGAGAGCAAATGGGCTGCGTTAAGCTCGAGTCGTGGAATGGAGACAGACTTAATAGGTGCCACGCGGGTCTTTGCCATTATCAAATTAACAGCATATCCATTGTTGACTTCGACGCGACTATAGATGACCGCAGCATATGCCTGGGACGATGCATCTGCGAATCCGTGCAGTTCCATTGTTTGAAGCGGTGTTGATATGTAGCGAGGAACTCGACAAGTTTCCAATAAATGCATTTGAGATACGAACTGTTGCCACCGTGTACATAATTGGGGAGGTAGTACCTCATTCCAATCGACAGAACTCAGCCAGCTATCTTGAAAAAGAATCTTTAAAAACACAGTTGTGGGTGCAAGCAAACCCAGCGGATCGTAGATCTTGGCTAGTTCCGAAAGCAGAATGCGTTTGGTAAGAGCGGTTGTAATTCCGGGGATTTCTAGCTTGAAGAAAATGCAGTCAGCTTTTGGATCCCAATACAATCCCAGTACTTTAACAAATCGAAATGAACTGTCCTTCTCTAAAGCTTCAAGCGGATACTCACAAATCTCCTTGGGCAACGACTTCAATAGGGCGTAACAGTTTGAGCTCCACTTTCGAAGGTTGAATTGAGCTTTACTTAGAAGAGAAATTAATTCATCTTTGAGGGCAATAAGATCCTGAATTTGGTCACATCCAGTGGGAATATCATCAACGTACGCGTCTCTGTTTAGAGCGGCAGCAGCGCTCGGATGCACTTCGGCATAGTCGTTTGCGAGCTGCTTAAGAACTCGAACGGCGAGGAATGGCGATGAAGCTAAACCATATGTTACGGTCAGCAGTCGATAGTGATCCAGCGTAGCGTTCTCCTCCTTTCTCCAAACTATGCGTTGATACTGCGTGTGTTCGTCTGATACCAAAATGCCTCTAAACATCTTCTCAATGTCAGCGCAAAATACATAAGGATGCTGACGAAAGCGAAGGCAGACTCCAATTAAATCCCTTTGAATAGGTGGGCCTATGTGCAGTCGTGAGTTAAGCGAATGACCCTTAGAGTCCTTTCCTGAGCCGTCAAATACAACTCGGCAACGGGTGGTGGTGCTATCCGGCTTAAATACTGCGTGGTGTGCCAAATAGTTGCAGCGTCCTGTATCCTCAGACGCTTCAGCAGCAGGTATCAGTGCCATGTGTCCTCTTTTTAAGTAGTCCTCCATGAACGTTACATACTCTTGCTTGAGTGCAGGGAACTTTCGAAATTTCCGTTCTAGGGCGGCAAAGCGGTTGAGAGCTTGTGGCAACGTAGAGCCAAGTGGCATGATGGGTTCCTTGAATGGGTACTGGACAATGTACACACCATCTTCTCGGCGAGCATGCGTGGTCAGAAAGTGTTTTTCTGCAGGATCACTTGCGTCGATCGTCGCTTTGGTCGGATGCACCTGCTCCATGTCCATGAAGGAGCGAACTAAGGAATCCAAATCTTCGTAAGCGTGGTGGACTTGTGCGTGCGTAGATGGTTCGCTACAATCATTATAGCTGCCTGTAATAACCCAACCAAAATTAGTATGTAGTGCAATGGGGTATTCAATACCAAACTCTCGGCGATGTCCAGTATATATGTTCCAGAGTTGATCAGCGCCCAAAATAACATCGATTTTTCCCGGTGATCCAAACGTCGGGTCAGCTAACGGTAAGCTGCGAATCTTGTTCCAGATAGGAGTGCTGGACTTGACCTGCTGAGCGGGAATCAAGGAGGTCAGAGAACTCATAATCAGGCCGGAGACCTCCAAGGATGCAGTTGTGGTTCTTGACAGCAAGGTGAAGTTAGCGCGACCTCGGCTAACTCCAGCAGGGTTAGCACCTAGTCCAACAACTGAGATGCGAGCATGCGTGCGTGGAATTCCGATCCGTTGGATAAACGACTCTGCTACCATGGTTATTGTTGATCCAGTATCGAGCAATAACCTACATGAGGTCTTGTTGCCACATGTGTCAATTACATTGGCCAGAATAGTTGGCAGTAGGGCTTGATTGTTGGCCCTGTCCACAGTATGATGGCTGACAGCAGCAGTATTTATTTCAGCATCATGATCAATTAAAGGAACTATATTAACCTCAGCCGCAGACATATGGGCGGAGGCCATCGGAATCGATCTAGACTCTTCCGGGTGGACTAGCGTGTGATGCTTAGCGTTGCACTGACGGCAAGTGTTCGAAGAATTACAATCCTTGACTTGATGAGATCGACTTAGACAATTAAAACAAAGCTTAGTATCCCTGGCGAAAGTACGGCGTTGTACGACATCCAGGGCTTTGAATGCAGTACATGCGTATATATTGTGCTGTCCTTGACAATATATACAGTCGCGAGAAGACTGATTTGATCCACTTGCATGATAAGCGACTTGGCGGCGTCTACTCTGGGCTGGTCTTGAGGGTTGCATCACGTTTATATCCTGACAAGACTCCAAAGTATCACAATGAGCGAAAAGAAAAGTGAATAAATCATTTATGGTGACGTCTTTCTTGGACGACACACTACTGTTAGCCCAAGCTTGTTTGATTTCGGGGCCTAATTTTGATAGCAATATATGAATTAGCCACACATCGCGGCTGTCACAGTTCAGCGCGTGTAGGCCTCGAATGCATTCGTCGGCAGAGTCAATTACCCTACGTAACTCGGCGATATTCGAATTGTTAGCGGTTGGCAACGAAAGAAAATTCTGAACAAATGATCGAGCGATTAGCGTTTTCTTGTTATAACGATTTTGCAATTTTTCCCACGCGTCTTGATAATTATCATTCGAAACGGCAATATGTTTAATTAAGGAAAGGGCTTCTCCATCTAAATAAGATTTTAGATAATGAAATTTTTGGCACTTGGAGAGCTTTTCGTTATTATCTACTGAGCTTAAGAACAAATCACTAAACTGGCTCCAATCCTCGTATTTGCCAGAAAATGTGGGAATTCGAATTTTCTCAAACCTTAAATTAGCTGCTCCAGATGAGGTATGAATTTGTTCCAGAAGTTGGTTTTGTCCCTCAAATAGACGTTCCACTGTACTTGATAGCAAAAGGTTCGACTGGTCCTGTCCATGATCTTGACCACCCATCTCCTTTATGGCTTTACTAAAAATGGAATGCGCTCTGTAAAACTTGTCCTCGTATTCAGCTATATCCAATCCAGGGTCTTCATATCCCTCCTCCATGTTAAATGCCACTAAATCCTCGGATAGGTCCATAAAGTGGTTGAAGGTGGCTACAAGACGATCCAGCTTATATTGCAATGTTTCCACACTATCACATTCCTGCGAAAACTCCGAAGCACTATTAAGGGTGCGAGTTATTTGCCCCTTGCAGGCACCACGTTGTTGAATTGTCCGATGCATGTTCATGGCGAAAAGCAGCGGCTATTTTGTCTTTTATTATTCACAAATAAACTCAAATTCACACGCAGTTATCCGGCTACTCGAACGGACCAAAATTTGTTATGGTTATAAATGAAGTGGACTGTATTAATGTTTATATAGGTTTTGAGGTTTTTATTAATAATAAGCGGTTTACAATAGGTTTTAAGCGGGTTTGCGATTAGCGAGCGGTTGCGGGTACAATTCAACTAGATGACTTCTATATGACTGCCGAAAAAAACGTGCAGAAAGATAATGCAAAAGAACGCATGATATTCCAATACTAATGCGGATCGACTGCAGTTTCGGCTATGCGTGTGAGCTTAAAGCTTTTATGTAGAATGCAGAACAATGATGTGCATTTAACTAGGTGCGATTAGGAAATAATACAATGATGAGCATTTAACTAGGTGCGATTAGAAAACAATAATAAATGACCGATCTATTTCTCAACAGACAGTTTTACAGAGATCTTAAAAACTTCTTTATAATTCCTAGCCAATATTAATGATATAAAATTATTTTGGAGCGCAACACTTTACGGGACTTAGGCACCCATTTCCAACATACTGCTCACCTATTGTAGGGCAAAACAAATCCAATGCCAGCTGCCAGGAGAGCCAGATAGACGGAGTGCCGCTGATCCTTGGGGGCACGTGTATCGAACTCAGGACTGTCCATGCTGCCAGGATGCCTCAATCCGGGTCCAGTTGCGGAGTGGGTGCTCCTCGAACGCCCAGAGCCACCTCCATCCAGTGGCTCATAGGTGGTTTCCTGACCTCCAACATCCATGGTCTCGTTCGCTTGTTTTCGTCGCGATTTCCGGTGGCAAATCTCTTTTTAGTTACTGCCTGTTGTTAGACGAGCCGAGGGATCTTGGACCTTGGCATTATTTTCCAGATTGGCCACTTAGTGGGCGTGAGGACTCTGTTGTTTTTCCTGCGGTACTCGCATACAGGGTGCAGACCTATACACAAATCGATAAGAAACAGACACAAGTGGCTGCCCTTGCAATTAGCCACTGGGCATTTTTATAGAACCATCTATCAACTAATTTGGTTTCGCCCTTAATTTCTATTTATTTTTAGCACATTCACTATTCACTGGATTTATTTAAACCGCTTTTCGAGAGACATCTGCCTGGCATCCTTCGCTTGTCAAAGTGCTGGCATTTTTCTCACCACGCCCGCCACTGCGCATGTGGCGTATGATTGATTTTATACAACGGATCCGAAGTCAGCCTGTTGTTGTTTTGTCGGCTAACTGAATGAAACTCTTCTTCTTTTCTTGTAGCATGACCAAATGCGATGTGGGCATATATCCAAAAAAGATTTTAATAGCGATTAATTTGAAAATTTGGCTTTAAAGGTTCTAGAACCGAAAAGATAATCTAAAATAAAAACAAGAGAGAACGCTATAGTCGGGTTGGTGTCCCGACTATCTTATACCCGTCACTCAACTAAAGGGAGTGCGAACGCTGTACTCGGGTTGGTGTCCCGACTATCTATTGGGGCTAAAGGGAGTGCGAGGGAGATAGATATATAAACAATTTTGATTGCGTATAACTTTTTAATGAATGGTCCGATTTGAAAAATGTCTTCTACATTTCGATAGGTATTAATAAACACTATAAAATTGCGTTTATATATTTTTAAAATCTTAAAAGATGTGGCCTCCAGACACATTTGAAAATCGTTTGTGGCGATTGTGGGCGTTAGGGGGGCGTGGCACCTCGATGAAACAAACTTGCGCTGCGTAGGAAGCCCAAGAATATGTGTGTAAAATCTCAACCTTCTAGCTTTTATAGTTTCCGAGATCTCAGCGTTCATACAGACAGACGGACAGACAGACGGACAGACAGACGGACAGACGGACATGGCTAGATCGACTCGGCTAGTGATCCTGATCAAGAATATATATACTTTATGGGGTCGGAAACGCTTCCTTCTAGCTGTTACATACTTTTGCACGAATACAATATACCCTTTTACTCTACGAGTAACGGGTATAAACATC